>JAOSBN010000009.1:17918187-17938434 GCA_027563595.1 Erythroxylum suave
TTACAATATAATTAATTAAATTATTGTGATTATTTAATTACATTACATTATATTTAATTAAATTATGTTTTGTTTTAAGTTTTGAATGAAGGGCATTTCTGACATTTCACCTATGTCTTTTGATTCTGTCTCCATCTCTACAATTTTGTACCACAGTTATGAAAGTCACAAAAAATTATTGTCCCTATCGCTGGGGTCGGGATAAAATTGGGTAGAGACAGCAAGTAAACAGTATAAGAGACAAGACTTTTGTGTCTCTGTCATCTGTCTCCACCCATAAGAATAGCAACCAAACATTACGTTAATGTTAGCTGTGTTTGTTGACTATAAACAAATGAGAAAAAAAAAGAAAAGACCGAAGAAAAAAATGAGATGTAAGAGCAATTACATGCAAATCCTAATGTTAGCTGCGCATTAAGGTCGCGGATGTGCACTTAAGACAAATAAAAAGCATACATAATAAAGTTAGCTTTATAGTTTTTAAAGTAGAAAATATAACAATAATATATATGAACATGAAAACAACAATGGAAAATGAGACTAATCGTTAAAAATTAATAATAAAAAAATATTCAATTGAAATAATAAATAAATTTATAATTGAATTTTTTATTAAAGTAACAATTAAATTAAAAGTTTAATTAAATTTTGTATGAAAGTAATATTACTATAATTTAAGTTAAAATAAACATAAGTCACGCATATTCATTTGTGTAATTTTTTTTGTAGTTTTATTTTTTAAATTTATTAATAATATCATATTTTAATTACAATTATAATTTAATTCACAATATTAATTTCATATGTTAACTATTTAATAATAATAAATATAATTAATAAATTTAAAATGGTAGATAAATGTTTAACCTTGCAAAAACTTTGGTAGACTTAATAATAATTAAAAATTATAATAATAATTAAATATACTTAAGTAGAAAATTAGTAATTATTATTATTATTATTAACAATAAGAATAATCAAATTAATAAGAATAATAATTTAATAATAATAAAGAATGTAATGAATAAAAATAATAAAATTAATAACAATAAGTATATATACTCGAGCAGAAAATTAATAATAATAATAATAAACAATAATAGGAATAATAAATTAATAATAATAAAGAATTTAATAACTATAACCATGCCTTATTCATTCTTCATTGCTATAAACTTTTATATATTAATATAATAATTTCAAGATCAAATGTTACCCTTATACACATGCATCACTTGTAAATTTACGAGAAGAATAATTGTCAAAACAAACTCCTAGTATGTAGTGCCTTCTAACTTTAACATGAAAATAAAAATGTAGTTTCAAAACAACTTACTATCATCCCTGCATGTGCCCACGAGTAGAAATCATTGTTTTGAGGATGACACACCCCATCATCTAAATAAAAAAATGCAGTTCAGAAGAAGAAGAAAAAGATAAACAGTAGCAAGTCGTGATCGTGCTGACTCTGCTAATTGAATATGGAAGTCGCAATCACGAGAGGCATCTATGCCAAGCAATTATAATTAAAATATAACATAATTTATATATAAATTAGTTTATTAAGTTATAATTAACATTTAATATAATATAATTAAGGCTAATAAATATATAATGAATTAATAAATTTATTAATAAATTATAATTTATTTATAAATTAATTATTATTCTTTAACTTTTTAGTTTATTAAGTTGTAATTAATAATAATTAATATATAATTATCTAATTGATTTATTAATAACGCATCGATGATCAAGAATAAATTAATAAATTTATAAGATTTTGATAAATAAATTATGCAATTATATATTGATCATTATGGATTATTTTTTAATTAATTATATTAAATTAAGGAATCGACAGCATGTGTTTAAATAATTAACCTATTAATTATTTTGTTATTAATTAATAATATATTACAATCTAATCAATTAATAATATATAAAATATATATAATATATGTAAACAAAAATAATAATCATATTTGAAGAAATTAATACTTCGTGATTAAATGATTTAATAAAAAATGATATAACCGTCGTCCTTATGTACAAGCACGAAGGTGACTTTAATTTATTTATAATAAATAATTTAATTATAATTTAATTTGATATTAATTTTAATAATAATAAATAAAAATTTTGTTGAATTATAAATTTAATTTATATTTAAAAAATAAATTATAATAACGGTATTATTAAATTTATCAAAAACTTACATTAAAAAGATGCACCAGATTTAGTTTTTAAAATTTAAAATATGCACTAGTTTTGAAATTTTTTAATTTTTATATTATTTTTTATAAAATTAATATTAGAATGAAGAAAAACTAGTTATTTTAATTTAGAACATTTTATATTCTAATTTTGTAATTACACTACTATGACTTTAATAATATAGTATATTATGAACAATTACTTAATAATTTGAATTGCCAAAAACATATAATAATTAATTATTATAAATAACCCGAATAATTTTTTTTATAATATTTAATAAGAGAGAATATTACTCATTAGATATGTCATGGGTGTGACTTATCACACCCTTGACTTTTGTCCTCACTGTCACGGGTATGAGTCACACCTGTGACATTTTTTCATATAATTAACATTATACATATTTCGTCTTAAATTAATAAATAATAACGCATGTTATTTAAATATACTTAATTATAATTACTAAATATTATTAAATTATTTTATTTATCTTTAATGGTTATATAGTTATATGACTGAATAATTTTTCGTCCAATCATTTCAGTATACTTAAATAATATGCTTAAATAATAAATTTGATATGGTTAATAGTTATTATAATATGATCAATTAATTATATCATATTTATATGTTAATTAATATTAATACGTACTATTTAAATATATTATAAAGAATGCTTATCAAAACCTAATTCATTAATACAATTATTATTAATGATTATTGGTATATTATAAAGACATTAAAAGTTACATAAATTAAACATAAAAATTTTTAAAAAGCAATATATACAAAGAAGATAAATATGTATCAACATTACCTTCCATAAATGAGAAAACAAAGATGGCGGGTCAATTATAATACTTTGTAAAGTTTGGATGGATACTAATCACCAATAATTTTCAATATCGATAAACATACATTTGTGAAATTGAAAACAGACCTGAAAAAACCTGGATAGGTAAAAAGAAAGTTCCGAGGTAGTTTAAAAAAGTTTTGTTTCTTAATTAAATATTTATTATACTTCGATATAGATTATTACATGATTTTAAAAAAGGAACGTACCTGCGTCAAAAAGGATCACAAATTGTTGGCAACTTTTGTACATAGTTAATACAGTGACTTCCAAAGTAAAAGCAATGAAACATGTAAACCTAAAAAAATAAAAGCAGAAGATAACTTAGACCAGTTATTAAATAAGAAGGATAAAAATAGGAAAAGTTATTAAAAAAATTATATACATTTACTTATAGTTTTTGTGAACGAAAATTCTGATAATTTTGTTTAAGGCAAAAAAGCTTATAGCAATAACAGCAGAGAAAAAATAAAATTTTTTAATGAGATTAGAAATGACAGATATATATATATATATATATGTTAATAAATTTCATGGAGTTTGAAAAATAAATAAATAATTACACATAATTGACAAAGTTTTAAAATTACCAAAACAGGTCTATAATTTTGATCGTGACCTGTTAAATAAGCAAAGCCTTCCGTGACTTCGGCAAAAAATAAATCTACTCTGAATTTATCTACATTTTAAAAGAAAATTTAAAAAAAGGATACTGAAAAGAAGGGTGTATAAAAACTATCATAAAAATAAAACAATAAAGAAGAGTGTATAAAAAATATCATAAAAATACTAATAGTAATGCTTTCTCTCCAAAAAAGGCAAGGCTTTAATTTTCTTGTAGCTAATTTAACGTCGTTGTTGTGAGCTCTAAGGAACCATTCAATACAATTCTTGGTACAAAATTTCATCTATTATTAGGTAGAAAATAATGTTAAATGAAGCATATATTTTGGGCAATATTCATAAAACGTCGCTTCTTCCTAGCTAAAAATAGGAAATAATAAAAAAAAGATGAGTATTTAACCTGGTTTTGTGACAGAGTAGTTTCCTTTATCAAATACCGAATAACATATTTAATTTTCTGAACGTGATGGACAGTTTCTCTATGATTCATTTTGAACAAGTAGAACAAGAGGAAACTAACCGAATTATAATGGAATTAGAAACTGATGGAATTGTTGCGAAGGATAATTTAAATAAAAAGATGACCTCTTTACAAAAACTTCAAAACATATTAAATGTTTATTAAAGTAACATTAACTATTTGCGGATTTCATTTCTGACAACCGAATAGACTTCATTTAAAGAGTGCGTATTTGAGTACCTGACCTATTAATTGAAAATATTGTCTGGGTCAAATAGCCCGGCATATGCGTTTTTAAATAACAGTCACATCAATTGATTTAGTACTTTAAATTATTAAAATACTATTTATTATATTTTGAATAAATTGAAAAATGAAATAAAAATAATAAATAAACTAAAATTCATATATTTAATTCATTTTTAAAAATCATTTTTTAAATTAAGTAATATTTAATGAATCAGAATACAGAATATAATACTACATAAAATAAGTTATCGATATATTTATTAAGAATTCATCAATTTTAATTTCGTGAGAGTTTAAATCATTATTAATATTATTTTGAAATTATTATGTAACTTAATATTATAAATAATAATATAAACTCAATCAAAATTTTGAAAAATATTGGAGTGTAATTTAGTAATTTAACCTTATTTTAGTTATAGAGAAGGGGCTAGATAAACTTAAAAATGACCCGTAAATTATTCTTAACATGTACATTAAACTAGGATTTTGAAGTGAACATATTTTACTTATCAACAATATAAATTTATCACCTAATTATACCATAGCAAATCTTTTTTATATCGTAGATTTATCTTATAAATCTAAATAAGCCCACACAATATACAAAAAAAGGTGTCCAGATCTTTTATTTCAATTAATCTATTTCAGCCCTATTTTGACACAAATATGATGTCATTTTAATGTTAAGTTGGTCTATTTCAGTATTAAAATGATGTGATATTTGTGATAAAATAGAGTTATAATAGGTCAATAAGATCAGAGAAAAAAATAAGGGAGAGATTTCCATAATGCAAGAAGACATCTTTCTTAGTTTCTTTGTCATTTTTCGTTAAGAAGAGAGCCTAATTAATGACATGTCCGGTAAAGCTAGTTATAATTCTATAAGTCACGGCTGTGACTTAATAGTCACAGTCGTGACATATATTAATTAATTAATGTATTAGTCCGCAATTATATAATACTTAATAATGTACTGTTATAACTAACATATATGTATTAATTAATAATATAGTAATACTAATTAATAATTAATAATGATAATTCACAATAAACCATTAGTATATATTACGATAGTAATTGTTTTTGAAAAGTTTGGATCATCCTTGGTTAGTAGCAAAACATGTTGGTTAGCAGTAAAACCTATACGTAGAATATGAGTGACGCGTGACGTAGGAAGACACAGATAAGAATTATCAACCGTTAGATGAAATGGACGATAAAACGTGTTGGATAGTAGTAAAATGTGGACGTAGAATATGAGTTTGGACGTACAATAAGAATATAAGTCATGTGTGACATAAGAAGACACAGGTAAGAATTATTAACCGTCAAATGAAATGGACGAACGAAATGAATTTCATGTCGCAGAAAACAACAAATATAACATAAGATGGAATAGACGAGTGGACACTAGTACCATGAAGAAAGATTCTTCCAGGAGGTCCAACTGTTCCAGAGAGACTAAACCAAGACTTTTTAATGATTCAAAGTAGAACAAACTAGAGAAAATTGATTGAGATTTGGAGGATAAAATGAGAATGAGGGAGCTAGAGAGAGAGAGCGACGGGGGGTAGAGAGCGGTGGGGTAGAAAAAATTTACTTCTCAACTATCAACTAAAGATTAACTATTAGTAAATTTTTTCTTGTACTGTTCATTTTAATTGGTAGTAGTTTGTTGTTTGTGTGTTTCTTGTTTCAATGTAGACTATTTGCATTTATGTCCATTAAATTGTTACGTATAATAAACAATGAGTTAAAATGCGTGAGACTAAAAAATGGTGGTGTACTCTAATAAATTTTGCAATTACTTCTAGATTTCATATCAATCAATAATTGGTTGCTTGCAGGTAATATCATTTATGGATCTCATCTTTCAACTTTTTAAATTAACTTTGGGTGATTTAAGTCACAATCGTCAGGATGACTTGTATTTTAATGCCAATAATGTATAGATGAGGGAAGGTAATTTTTGTTTATTGACATTCATATTCAATGTTTTGAAGCACGAGGGATAAAAGACAGTTACCAGTGAGATGGGTTGTGGATTTGTCCCATTTGGATTTGCATATAGAGGAATTGTACCTGAGAGTGCACAATTTGTCAGAGACGATCTTTCTTAACTCTTCTTTTTGCTTGTAGTGCTTTTTCTTCTCGACTATCACTAACGTATCAGCTAAGAGGTTCCTCTCCAAAATAATAAGCACAGAATCAGACTTTGTATAATCGAACATAATCAAATTCTTTTGTGTTAATGTGCGGGGTTCTAAATCAAACATGACTAAAGTTGAGAATTATTTTTTAAAAGGAAAAAACAAACCTTGAGAATGTCAAAAGAGTCATTGGACAATCCGTTGCCATCGAACTCACCGTTCTCGTAGACGTCGAATTCGTCATCGGAGATGTGATTGTCATTGTTATTGAAGTAGTTACATCGATTCCGAAGCCGAAGGAGAGAGGAGAGAGAAAAAGTTAAAAGAGAGCTGAAACTATCCTTCTCTATTAAAGCACTCTATATATATATATATACATGCGGAAGAATGCTAACCGTAGGATCAAACAGACGAACGGGATGGATTTGGTGTTCGTCCATCTCGTTTGTCCTTAGTATTATATACTTAATGAGGTCCGAAACCTGATCCTGCGAAAGATTAATTCCGTTAGTCCAAATTTTAAATCAAATTTAAATTTAAAAGCCAACATAAACTACACTTTAATTATTAATTTAAGCAGTACAATTAGACTTTTCGTTAAATTTTAAATTGTGTCTTAAGATTATTGGGTTAAACTCAAAGTAACGCATATCATTCCATACCGAACCTATTGTTACCTCTAATTTTTGTTCGGTACTAGCTAGTATTCAAAATATTGGCCGATACGATAAATTTGAAAAACTCTAAAAACTTATTTGCAATTTTTAAAAATTTAAACCCAAAAACTTGAAGTTGTAAATTGGTTTTTGGGTGTGCTTTTTGAGTTTTTGATATTGTTTCCTACTTAATTGCATTTTTTATTGTGAATTGGTTGGAACTTGGTTGTTGAAATTTGGAACTAAATTTTATGATTTTGTTGGAACTTGGATTTGTGAATCGGTTTGGAGCCTATTTTTGTGATCTGCGTGTATCTGGGTTGGATATTTAGAATTGAATGATTCATGATTTTGTGATTTGAATATTGGAATTGAATGATTCATAGTGTTGTTTTGGTTTTGTGATTTGCGTGGGTTAGATTGGATATTGGAGTTAATTGATTCATGGTTTTGTTTGGTTTATTTCTAGTTTGGTTTTGTGGATTAGTTTAACCGTTTATGTTAATTTTTTTGATGAATGGAATGGACAACTTAATGTGAATATGCGATGATGTTGAAGAATTGAATTGATTCAATTGAAAGTTTGTAAGTTGAAACAACTTCAATTAAAATTTTAAACCGAGAATATTAAAGTTACAAACTTGCAAAGACTTAAATAATCAATTGACACATTCTAAATTCTTAAAATTTGTGAAATGGTATTTTATTTTTAATATTTGGGCATTGGCTTTTGGTAAATAATTAATTAAGTATAAAATTATGCTATTATAAATTAATAATAATTAGGTTGTAGTTAATGATAGTATTTGGGTAGTAACTTTGGGTAAATAATTAATTAAGTATAAAATTTGTTGAATTATTTGGTAACATATATGTTTAGGCTATCATAAATATTTATAATAGATAATGTGTGCAAGTATAGTGAAGTAAATGTGTCCAAAAGGAACTTTATTTCAAATTGTGAACATGTTGTAGGCTCTAACCACTTGGACTTATTAATGTCAATTAAAAATCATAAAAGCAACTTATACATTTAAGAACCAAATATAAAATGATGTATATAATGTTATGGTTTGTTAGAAACAAAAAGAAGATTCAAAGCTTTAAATAAGAAAAAAAAACATTTCCAAAGACGTTATATCCTTCAACTTGATCCTCATGGTATGAATATATCCTTCAACTTGATCATCATGTTATAAATATATCCTTCAACTTGATCATCATGTTATAAATAGATGTGTATGAGCAATTATAAACGATGTGTCATTCATTATTTGGCAATTATGTAAATCATAGATTTCAACTTGATCCTCATGTTTGCAACTTTGAATTGAAATTGTTAGAAATTGTTGAAAATGAAAATTATTTATGTATGTTTTGTGGATGATGGAAATAAAAATTGTTTATGTATGTTTTGTGATTATTAGAAATAGAAATTGTTGAAAATGGTTAGAAATGAAAATTGTTTATGTATATTTTAGGAGGATGAGTTGTTATCAATTGACATGGGATGTTCAATGCTACATATCGAATTACATTACATGCCAACAAAGTAAATATGACCATTTGGTGTATTTGGGGTTACTACTAATAGAGAATAATCTTCTCTTGATAGGGAATAATCTTCTCCATTAATCAAGACATAACTGAGAGTGATTCTCTCTACAATCATTGAATCCTAAATTGATGTAATTTCTATTTATTATTGATTTTATTTCCTTTTAGATTAAAGAATAGATTTGCCACTAATGTGTACATATGTACTTTTACCAACTTATGAAAAATACAAGAAGGATTCTCCGTAAACTTGCAAATCTTTCATGGTATCAAAACCAATCTCTGCCTAAACAGATTGACCTTCATTCCTTCACCTCTTCACCATGTCTTCTTTTAACTCTTCTTCTGATACATCAAATAACACACCTTTTATTCTTGTACCCAACTCAAGGAAAGTCTGTTTCACTTGGAAATTTGATGTCCCTAAATGCTTCTTCTTAAATTCCTTTTAAACTAATGAAGGATAGAGGAAATGCTTACTAGAAGTCTCAAATGACCAACCTATTGTTTGGTTATGACTTAAACTTGGTTTTGTTCACGATTCTCGTCCATGTTCACCCAAAACTGATCAAAATTACCATTTTTGAGTTCGTCAAGATCGACTGGTACTGCTAGCTATCCAATCGACCATTCACAGCACTGTAAGTCCTACCACTAACAGCTGCTCCACCTCTGCTGCCGTTTGGAACAAATTAAAAACAAGTTTTTCCAACCGTTCTAATACTAATATGCTTTCTTTTCTTTCTCATTTGATTAGTATAAAGAAGAATGATATGTTTGTTACTAAATACATGAGCAAGGTTAAGAACCTGGTTCATCTCAAAATATTTCTTACTCCAATTCATCCAATGTTCACTGTGCCCATGCTTATGCAATAAAAGCCATAAACTTTCTTTTAACACTTCTTTAATTAAGTGTGAGGAGCCATTTCAATTTCTATTTGCTGATATTTGGGGTCCTGCCTCAGTTACTTCCTTTGGAAATATTCACTATTATATTGTCTTTGTTGATTATTTTACAAAGTACACTTGGTTATATCCTCTCAAATTAAAATCTAAGGTGCCACTCATTGAACGTTTCAAAATCTTATTAAAAGTTTCTTTGGTATTAAAATCAAAACTGTGTATATAGATGGAAGAGGAGAGTATCAAATTCTACATCACATACTCTTGAAACATGGCATCCAACACCTCACTTTCCCACCTTACACACCTGAACATGTTGGTTCAGCTGAAAGAAAACATCGTCATATTGTGAAAACTGGACTTACCCTTCTTCACCAAGCCTCTATACCCTTACGTTTTTGGCCCTATGCATTTCAAGCCACAATCTATCTCATCAATCGCATGCCCACCTAAACACTAAATTTTGACACACTATATCATAAGCTATTCCATCATCATCCTAATTATAGGTCTCTCAAAGTCTTTGGCTACTTATGCTATCATTGGCTTAGACCATACGTTATCCCGCCCATGCATCTTTCTCAGGTACTCAATTCTTAATCATGCCTTTTACTGTTTTGATTCAAATACAAATCAAATGTTTGTATCAAGACATGTAGTGTTTGTTGAAAATGTTTTCCCATTTCAGAAAAATTATGTTCCTGATTCTCCCTTTAATAATGAGCTTCTATCTGAGTTTGCGTCCATCCCTCAACCTGTCCAATCCTCTTGCAGTGACTCCCCCATTCAACCAACACCATCTACTTCATCTCTAACCAGAGTGCCCATTTCTTACTACACTACTGTAGGATCCATTCTCAAGCTCTCAGTCACACACTCAATCCTCCTCGCCAGTGCCTGTCTCTTCAAATGATTCGGTCTCTCAAACGGAGGATCAACTCTCTCCATCCTTGGATATAAGTGCCTCACCTGCATCTTCTGTAAGTGATATCAACAACTCATCACCACAAAAACACCACCAAACTGCATGGTTACTAGATCCCAAAATAATATCTTCAAACCAAAAAAACCTTTCTCTCTTAATACCGTTGCTACAACCAAACAATCTGATTTGTTTGTCTATACTGAACCTTCTACATTTCACCAAGCATCCAAAACTCTCCATTGGCGTTATGCAATCGTAGAGGAATATCAGGCTCTCAGCCAAAATCACAATTGGAAACTTATTCTTGCTTCATCTGCACAAAATATTAGTGGGTGTAAATGGGTGTATCGTATTAAGAAGAATTCGGATGGATCCATTGCCCGTTATAAAGCTTGACTTATTGCTAAGAGCTTTCATTAACGCCTAGGTATTGACTTCACCGATACATTCAACCCAGGTGTTAAATCTGCAACAATTCGACTGATTTTGAGTATTATTGTATCTCATGGTTGGGTTTTAAAACAACTGGATGTGAATAATGCTTTTCTACAAGGTGCTCTTATTGATGATGTTTATATTCAGCAGTCATCGGGTTTTGTCAATTATCAGTTCCCTAAATATATGTGCAAGCTGTATAACGCCATTTATGGTTTACGCCAAGCTCCACATGCTTACAATGAACTTAAATCCTTTCTTTTCAGTATTGGCTTCTGAAATTCGAAGAGTGACACCTTACCTTTTACTCTTCGCACCACTTCTTTCATAATTTATCTTTTTGTGTATGTAGATGATATTATTATCACAGGAAGTAATCCAAAAGCAATCCTAGACTTTATTCTCAAGCTCTCATCATGGTTTTCCTTAAAGGATCTTGGAGATCTCAGTTACTTTCTTGGAGTTGAAGTTACAAGGACTAACAGCGGTCTCTTCCTCTCTCAGAAGAAATATATTACTAATCTTTTTCTCAAAACGAGTATGATCAATGAAAATTTCGTTACAAATCTGATATCCACCGCTGATACTCTTTGTTGCAATGATGGTTCTCCTTCCATGGTCCTACATGATATCGTCAAATTCTTGGGTCTCTTTAGTATTTATCATTTACAAGACTAGATGTTTCATTTTCTGTCAACAAACTTGCTCAGTTTATGCATTTTCCTACTGTTAATCATTGGCTAGCTATAAAAAAGGTGTTACGCTACTTGAAAGGAACTTCGGAATATAAGTTATTCTTCTCCTCTCAAAATTCCTCTCAACTTTAGGTATTTGCGGATGTTGATTACGCTGGGATGTTGATTCTTAGGTTTCTACACCAGCATATGTCACCTATCTTGGTTCTTATCCTATTGGCTGGTGTTCTAAAAAGCAATCAACTGTTGCTTGATCTTCCACTGAAGTTGAATATCGTGCCATTGCATCTGCCATAGCCGAAGTCAATTGGTTAACTTATTTGTTGCACGAATTGGGCATCTCTCTTAATGCTTCACCCATTGTGTATTGTGATAATGTGGGAGCTACTTACCTTTCCTCCAATCCCACGTTTCAATCACGTATGAAACACATTGCTATTGATTTTCATTTCGTACATGACCAAGTTGCCAAGAAAGCTCTATGCGTATCTCATATCTATATTATAGATCAACTTGTTGATTCCCTATAAACCTCTGGCTAAGAAGTTGTTCTTAGATCATCATTTCAAGCTTCGAGTCCTTCTTATACAAGTCCATCTTTTGTCGAGTTCAAGGACTCCTGCATTTGTAGGGGCATAATGAAGAATAATCTTCTCTCGATAGACAATAATCTTCTCCTTTAATCAAGACATAATTGAGAGTGATTCTCTCTACAATCATTGACTCCTCAATTTTTGTAATTTGTATTACTATTGATTTTATTTCCTTTTAGATTAGAGAATAGATTTGCCACTAATGTGTATATATGTACTCTTACAAGCTTCTGAAAAATACAAGAAGTATTCTCCTTAAACTTGCAAATCTTTCAACTACACCCTCTTCCTATACCAAAAGGGTGTTAGCAAGAGATCAGTACGAACTTCATTTAAAGCCTTATCCTTTCTAAAGGTAAATCGTGTATCTACGTTTTGGTAGACCGAGTGAGTAAATATCTCCATTTCATGGCTCTTGGGCATCCTTACATGACTTAGACCTTCATCGACCATGTTTTCAAACTTCACATAATGATAGAGGCAATCATAAGTGATGGTGATCCAATATTTTTATGTATGTTTTGGCAAGAGTCTTTCAGACTTTAAGGTGTTAGTTTAAAAACATTGACATCTGAAAAGGAATTGTGAAGCTCACTTGTATTTCAATCACCTTCAACTAGTTTGTATGTACATGGACTGTCTATTTATACTAGTAAACAAAACTATTCTATTGGCTGTGCATTTGTTGTACCTATAGCCGTGTTTACGGCTGTGGAATATGAACAAATAAAACAAGGGGACAAAAGGACACTGTATAGACGTATGGAGTGAACTTAGCAGGAAGAGCAGATGGTGCGTGTAGCGTGGCATGTAGCAGGGAATGGTGGCTGTGAGTGAAGGGCGTGCTCTTGTCTGCTTAACGTAACTGGGCCATAAAATAAAACAAATGAACTGGTCCCAATTAACTAATTAAACCCGAACCGGTCCATACTTTAACCCAAACTGGTCCAGACTTTAACAACATCCTACCATCCCAAAGTAGACAGACAATCATAGTCCGTTAAAAAAGTTCTAGAAATATATCTCTGGTGTTTCTGTCGTGACTTTCCTCAGAGGTGGATCCAATGGCTATTAATGGCTGAGTGGTGATACAACACGACACACCACGCGACTATTAATATCACTCCCTTCGAGATTCTATATGGATACTTTCCGCCATTATATATGCCATATGTGGCGGGGGATTCTTATAACCCTATGATATATCAAGCCTTAAAGAATCGAGATGCGGCACTCCAAGTAGAAAAATTACATTTAAATTGTGAGCAACAATGAATGAAACTTTAGCGGACAAAAGGAGAACAGGAAAGGAGTTTGAGGGAGGACAATGGATCTATATTAAGTTGCATCCATACCACTAGCATTCCATGCAGAGACGGATGAACCAGAAATTAGCACCGCTGTACTACTAGCCATTCCGAATTATGGCTAAGATTAACAAGGTTGCTTACATCTTGGAACTTCCCAAGGAATCAGCAATCCATCCCACTTTTTATATATTTCAACCAAAGAAATTTATCTTCGATAAAACACCGTACTCGACACAACTACCACCTATGTTAACTACTACTGACAGGATCCCAGGAGCCTTATGGGGATGAAAAATGGTTTAACACCATAATAACGTAGGTCTTGGTTCAATGGCAAAGGGAGCCTAAAGAGAAGGCCACGTGGGAGACCCTGTCTGAATTACAAAAGAGGTACCCTGGAATCAATTTAGTCGATAAAGGAATTTCTGAAAGGGTTGGGGGTGTTACAATTAATTAATAATTAAGGAAGAAGCAGACAATGAAAACAAAGTTGCGGAGATAAACAAAAAATGTGAAGGAGAAGAAAGAAACGACATTAGAGGAACAAAAGTGACTATTGAAGTGAACCTAATATGACAGGCTAAAGTTTACCAAGGCTTTATCTAATTTTTTTCCCCCTAAAAGAATAATTCCTTCTTGTTTGTTATTCCAAATGAAATGATTTATAATATACATGAGATCAATAGTTCCTATCTTAATGAATTACTTCATAAGGTCCTCATTCTTATGCTTCATTGTATTCCTCTGCCCCTCAACCTCTCAAGGAATTGTTGGCCCACAAGGTATCTTAGGAGGGTTCCAACTATAGGAAGATTCCTTTAAGTCATCCACTTCCTGATTAATCCCAGCTTACCCCGTGTCAACCTGTAAGGGTTAAAGTGTTATCCAAATAAGTTTTTCCATTCTTATAACTCGAATTTGAGACTTCTGGATAAGGAGTGTGAGTGCTCACCAACCATGTTTGATTAGAAATATAGTGGAAAACACCGAGTATTAGCCCTTTGCTTGTAAATATGTTAAAATTTTCTAGATTCGTTTCCTCTGAGTTTAAAATTAGGACCATATATTATCATTATATTGACTATGGTATTGCATCTCAAGAGTATATAACTTGACATTGTATAAATTGGTCAATTTAACTATTATGGTGAGGTTGAATTTGGTTTGGATCAAAGATAACCGAATGTGACCGTTGTAATCCAAAGCATGGTTGCTCATAGTTATCCATATTAATGAATCACAACCCCTCTTGAACAGTGTAAGCTTTTATTTTGGTGTCAATGAAACTAACAAAAACAAGCTTTTTAAGCAGCATATAATCGTATAAATCCTTCTGCTCATTAAAGTTATTTAAATCCCTCAAGTTCCGAGTGATGATGTTGATAATGTAGGGTATGAGGTGTTTCGATTCTTCCTTTTCCACCTTGTCAGAATTTTCTTTGATTTGAACAAAATCTTCACAATTACAGCAAGAGAATTTGTGATATTTAGAGATTGACCGTAGAAACCTGTAAGATCTCCTTGAAGGGACCTCACTGGTATTTCATTTCTTTCTTGCTCCTTGCTATTTATGTTCATATGATTGTTACTGATCTCCTTAATAATAACATCAGAAGAAACCATCTCTGTAAATGTAGCTGAAGCCCTCGTCTCTACTCCAGCATGCTTCGGCCCAGTTTGCATGTTAGGAGAGTTATGAACTTAAAAGAGTCCCGGTAAATAGAATCCATATTTCTCAAGATTCAATCCTCAGAAGAGCCTTCAAATCTTTTGAGAAGCAGTACTAGCAGAGATACCCAGATTTGTTTTAACTACAGCTCTGTCTCTTCTCATCATAAAAGAAAATAATAATTAAAAAAAATGTAGCTGCAGTCACTTAAGTTTCCACAGGCTGAAAAATCTCATAGGGAGTCGGCCACTTGGAATGTAGAGCTATGTCCAAAGCATCCCATCAATACAGACAGCTGCCAAGCACATTCTTAAATGGAAATGCCTTGCGCTTCCCAGTTCAAAATAAATACTTCTAGATTACATTACATAATTCGGATACAAAGTTCTGAATTTTCAACTGAATGATGACAGCACTAAGATGTATCGGAAGCCAAAAGGAAACTCACAGATCTCACTGGCAACAAATTTCGCATCAGTCTTTGAAAATGTAGGTGTGTATGGAACCAACAACAGCCATTGAAATCGAGAGTGCTCCTCGGAAACATAAACAATTTGAGGTGATTAATGAATTCATACAAAAGACCATATGAACTTTTGTACTTGCAAGAACTGAGAATGACATGGACAAAAAAGTAAGTTGCAGAATATAATGGGTAGCCAAATGGGAGTTTGCTGTGAGATTTGTGCACTCAGCCTTTGGTTCTCAGGATTGTGATGCTTCCTTTTCCTCCTTCTGTACGAATTTTAGTTTTGCCAACAACAGGCTTCCCAGAGAAAGCTGAGGTTGGATAAGAAGCAGGATCCTCGTCATTGCACTTGGATTTTGATGGCGATGGAGTTCGGATCCGTTGATTTATATCCTTCAGAGTAACATCTCCTTGCATCCCGCATGGTTTTATGATAGCAAATGGATAGACAACAGATGAAGCTAACTTAGTAGGCGTCTGCAATAAAGACTTCTTTCCTAAAGTTGCAAAACAGGAATTTTGTCAAATTTCGTTTTTGTTTTGATATTTCAATCTCAAACATCAAAATAGCTCCCATCTGTGGAATCACAAATTCAGAGAAAGATAGAAACTACATTAACAAATTTTTATTCTGTACTGTTCAATTTTCGCCCTTCCTCTAGGGGAGTCAGGGACATTCTATAGATGTTTAAAACAATTGGGAAACTAATACGGAAAAGACCTTGCATAAGATCCTGTGACTTCAATTAGAAAGCAAGAATCTCTGGAGTAATGCTGGAGGAACATAATTCTTAAATAAAATAAATGCTATAAACGATTGAGAACAGAGAGACACCTTTAAATATAATGTTTTGAGGAGTCCGAGTAACTGGTTTTTGAACCACGTTAGCTTCCAAATCAGAAGGGTCATTGCAGAATTCTAAGAATTAAAGAAATTAGCTTTGTAGAATATAAAACTCGAAACTAAAGGAGCATAAGGGCATGCTTCAATTAAAAAGTCATATACCTGAAATATCAATTTGAATGTCGGATGCTTCAGGGAAATTCCTGTGTCGGGGTCAAAAATCAGTCAAATTATTGTAGAAGAAATCAACCGAAAGAGTCTAAAGCCCAAAGAACATACGTATCACTAGGACTTAAATGCATATTGGTGTCATCAAGGCATCCAATGAGCCAGCCCTCTGGTGACTGATCTAGGCCTTCGTAACTACCGGCAGACACGTCTGCTGTAATGTTTATGATTAGAAGTATGTTGAATATGCATACAGTTGAAATTGACAAATAGCCCTTCCAAGATACAAACCGGGAAACCCAGGAGTGCATGGCAATTCTTGCGGTAGAATTTCATCAACCAAGCGCTCCTTCTGAATGTAGAACAAAGATCGTCCTCAATGAAGAAATAATAACAAATATGACGGACATATTCTCAAAAACAGCATGATTAACTAAATACTCCATTGATAGTGAAAGTCGAAATGATGTAGAAGAAAGGAATGAATCTTGTTCAATCTGTAAATGCTTGATCTCAAAGGCCAGTAACCTCAGCACTTAAATGTATATTTCATACAAACCTAATCTGCATATCATATCAGTCTTTCCTGTTAGGATGTAAAGCTTGTAGGACCATAAAATCACTAATCTATCAGTTAGAGCAACTATGTTTTAAACAATAATGTCTACCAAGAAAAGATTAACAAGCACTGACACTTGTTTTCATAAATGTAGATTCGATATCTTCATTGCAGAAAATGGAATCCATTTCTTGAATATCAAAATGTAGCATCCGACGTCGCTTTAGCTGAGAAGAAGTCTCCCTAGGTTCTTCTGTGCCCTTGTTCATGCTATCTGAAATCCACCTTTTTCAAATTAGAGACATCAACTTGCTAAAATCAACCATATCTTCAGCAAAATGGAAATGGTGAGAAATGTTGGTTAACCACTAAGATTACCATGATAAGCCAAATCTCCACAAGCCTTAACTGGGGTTGTTTCATCAAACTTGTAGGAAAAGTCTTCCTCGTTGAGAGTTACTTGATTCCATAAAGATTCCGATGCATCTGCTCAAAATAAAATGGCCAGCTGACCATCAGAAACTTCATTTACATTTTGACTTTCATATCCTCTATGCTGGCTTCAGGCATATATGATTCGAAAAATAAAACTCACCAAAATCACAATCCTTCTGCAAATTATAACCATTCCTTTGCCAAGTCCAACATTCACTGCTGCCACACACGAAGCAAGATAAGGATTCAATTACCATGGGAAAATTGTGAACATGATATATAATGGGTCAAAGGAATTTTGAACTTCCGAATTAGAATTACGTGCATCATTAAACCAGTAGTGCATAAAACCTAGTGTCACTAAGAGAACAGCCAAAGGAATAAAAACGAGCATTAATAACGAGAAAAAAGGCAAATAAATCAGAATCTCAACAGGGCAACAAGAAGCCAGCAAACAGTAACATCAACAGGCAGCAAACAACGATTGATTTTAATACAAAGAAAAAGAGAAGCCTGAAGCAGGATCCAATTGAATAGCCACAATCAGAAATGGAATGTCGAATAAAAGAACACTAGGATAGTTTGGATCCAATCACAGACAGGAACATAAGATCCTAAGCAATCACTGGACAGTGGGTGTTCATGCTAAATTGTCTTCAGAGAGAAGTAATTAAAAAAGCAAAAGTGCCCACAGCATTTGCAACCATTTCAATCTACACGATAAAATCCAGAAACAAAGAGAAAATCGAAACCAACAGACAAACAAACATAGAGATCAATTTCACCAAAACAGCATTCGACCAAACATTAACATCCACAAACCCATCTCACATTGCACATTCAACAAAAAACAAAGGAAGCCAACTGCGCAGGAGACGCATTTCCAAAATCCAAAAAAACGACAACACCATGGCCAAAGCAAGAGATCAAGCAAATGTTTACTCGTCCATCTCTGAATCAGCAACTAGAAATTCAGTTTCCCCAAATCACGGCTTATGTCTGCCTTCTCCACCACCAACACTAGCCGCTAACACAGATAGCCTTCACTTCACTCTCGATATCCTTGTACACACATAACCACAACACACAAAAACAAAAACAAAAAAGAGCAAATAGAGAAAGTGACTTCACTCGCTTGCTCACGCTCTCTCGCTCTCTCTCTCTCTCATTGAGCAAGTAGCGTTGAGGTGTGAATAAAGAAAGACCGAAAAAAGAAACATCTCGCCATTAGCCGTTACTTACTTGTGATCAATTTTAGTTTTTGTTGTTTTAAAATCCGTTACTTATCCTTTCTCTGTTGTGTGGGTCAACTGTTAAACAGTTGTGATTTGTACGTGCATTTACACTGGAAACGTCTTTTCTTATTCCTTTTACGGGGTCGTTTCGGATCCTTTCACTTACTTTTGTGTCGTCTGCTAAATTCATAACCATGTTTAAACAAAATTTAGAATATCTGTAACATTTTCTTTTCTTTTCTTTTCCAACCTCCTTACAATTATGTTTACTGCTTATACTTGGAATAAGATGAATTGGAATTCAACATTTTGATGACAAAGTTTTTATTGTTGATTGTGGTTAACATGATTACCTTTGAAGTTCTGCTGCGGCATAAATTTGTACCAGTTAAATTGTTTTGTGGTTCATCTTTTTGTTCAAGCTTTGTGATGTTTAACATATGATATGTGTGACCATGCAAGCCCAGGCAAAAGTGAGAACGTGGCTTGGACTTGATCATTTAAAAATTGTTAGTTGTGTAGCCAGTGGAGTTAATAGTATAGATGTTAGTTGTTGCTACTTATAGGAATGTTAATGGGTCGAGTTGGGCTTAACCGGGCCTGCCAATATTTAGCTGGGCTTAGTCGGGCCCGTCAAAAAATATTGGCAGGCGGGTTACAGAAAGTCGACCCATGTGGGCCGTAAGCGGCCAGCCGATGGGTGGCCCGCGGAGAGGCCCATGACTTGACCCACCTAACCCGCCCAGGCCACGGGCAACTCGCCGGGTCGTTGTTGGGCCAAACTTTTAATATATTTTTAAGTTTTTTTAAAAATAAATTTAAAAATTTGTTGTTGTATTTTTTCAAAATAATAAATTATAAACTTTTTATTTTATTTTTCATATTTACAACATAAGTATATTATGCATATATGTATTTATACTTTTAAAACTTTTTATTTCATTTTTCATATTTACATAATATGTAGATTATACATAAATATATTTATATTAATCTTAAAATGAATTAATCACTTTATGAATCCTAATGTATCAATTTCAAAATAATATATAACTAATTCAGTTTAAAAATAAATAATTACAGTTTATTACAATGAAAATAGCTATTATTTATTAAAATTAGAATGCATTTTATAAATTCTTTTGAGTTTTGATTTTTTTTATAAAATATTTATTTCATTAAGTCAAAAATAGTTTTTTTTACTTTGTTTCTATAATCATTTTATTCTAATTA
>JAOSBN010000009.1:17952583-18002157 GCA_027563595.1 Erythroxylum suave
TTCGAAAATATGCTTGAATGACCATGATCCGACACCCATAGCGAGAGTTATGCTTATTGTCCTAAATCGTGTACATGCGAAATTGTGGTACCCGAGTAAGAAGATGAATCGATGATGAACAAGAGTTAGGCTCTGGAAACGGGGCCCAACACTATCAAGGAGGAAAATGCCACTACTCATGAGGAGTTTCTTGAGGAGATTTCTTGTGTCCTTGATGAGTACAAGGATGTCATACACCCGAGTTGCCAAAGAAGGTACCACCAAAGAGATAGGTGTACCATAAGATCGAGTTGGAACTTGGTGCTAAACCCATTATCGTGGTCCCATATTGTATGGCACCACCAGAGTTAGAAGAGCTAAGGAGACAATTGAAGGAACTCTTGCATATGAGGTACATCCAACCTTCTAAGGCCCCATATGGTGCACCGATACTATTTCAAAAGAAGCATGATGAATCACTTTGGTTATATATTGACTATTGGGCACTAAACAAGGTAACTATGAAAAACAAGTACCATAGCCCTCGAATCGATGACTTGTTTGATCAACTTGGAAATGCAAGATGGTTCTTCAAGCTTTATTTGAGATCAGGTTACTACCAAGTGAGGATTGCTGAGGGAGATGAGCCAAAGAATAATTGTGTTACGAGATATGGAGCTTTTGAATTCTTAGTCGTGCTATTTGGTCTTACTAATATGCCCGTAATGTTTTGTACACTTATGAACAAGGTACTGCATCCTTTCTTGGATCAATTTGTTGTTGTTTATTTGGATGACATTGTTTATAACAAATCTTTGGAAGAGCATGTCATCGATCTACAACATGTTTTTCAAGCTTTAAGAGACAATGAGTTACATGTCAAAAACAAAAATGTGCATTTGTGAAGCTAGAGGTAGTGTTTTTGGGGCACATCGTGGGACAAGGCAAGCTAAAAAGGATGGATCCAAAGTGCGAGCTATTATTAAATGGGAGCCACCAAAGAAGGTGAGTGAGTTAAGATCCTTCCTTGGTTTGGCTATTTTCATAGGTTCATTAATGGCTACTATTCCATTGTGGCACCTTTAACGGATATGCTCAAGAAGGGATGAGTTTGGAGATGATATGTCAAATTTCAAAAGAATTTTGATGCTTTGAAGAAGGCGGTGATGAAGGAACCGATCCTTGCTCTTCCAAATCACACAAAGCCATTTAAAGACAAACGGATGCTTCCAATTTTGCACTTAAGGGTGTGTTGATACAAGAAGGACACCCAATTGCTTATGAGAGTAGAAAGCTTAATGACACTGAGCGGCATTATATGGTGCAAGAGAAGGAGATGATGACTGTAGTGCATTGCTTGTAGACATGGAGGCATTACTTGTTGGGAGCAAAGTTCATGGTGAAGATGGACAATGTTGCTTTAAGTTACTCCCTCAATCAAAAGAAGTTGACGTCTAAGCAATCTAGATGGCAATCTTTCTTGACAGAATTTGGCTTCGAGATGAAGTACAAGTCGGGAAAGGTGAATTTAGTGGCAGACACACTAAGTAGGAAGGCCGAGCTAATAGTTTTATCACAGACTAATTTTCCTTTGCGTGACCGAATGAAAGAGGGATTGCAACACGAATACCAAGTCAAGGAAGTGTTAAAACAAGTTGAGGAGGGAAAGACTCACAAGTTTTGGCTTGAGAATGGGTTGCTTATCACGAAAGGAAGTCGAATTTATGTGCCTAAATGGGATGGATTGAGGAAGGAGGTCATCAAGGAGTGCCATGACTCCTTATGGGCTGGTTATCTAGGAATGTATTGGACTTTGACACTTGTGGAGCGTGGCTATTATTGGCCCTAATTGAGAAATGATATAGAGGTATATGTAAAGACTTGTCTTGTTTGCCAACAAAACAAGGTGGATAATAAAGCATCAGGTAGTTGTTGCAACCGTTGCCAATTCCAGAGAGACCATGGGAGAGTGTCTCAATGGACTTCAATGTCAGGTTATCGAAAGTAGAAGGACAATGCAACATTGTGGACCACTTCAATAAGTATGGAGTGTTCATACCTATGTTAATAAAATTCATTGTCGAAGATGCCACTCACTTATTCTTTACGCATGTGGTGAAGTATTGGGGCATTCCACAAACCATCATCAATGATAAGGACACTTGATTCACGAGACAATTTTGGACGAAGTTATTTAAGCTTTTGGGGTTGGAGTTCAACTTCTCAATAAGTTTCCATCCACAAACTGATGGACAAACCAAGAGAGTGAAGGCCTTACTGGAGTTGTATTTGCTGCATAATATGAGTGCCAACTAGCGAGATTGGGTGAAGTTGCTCGATGTTGCCCAATTCTCATATAATTTTCAACGGAGCAAGTTTACAAGAGCTAGCCTTTTTGAGTTGGCCACTGGACAACAACTTTTGACTCCGCACACTCTTGCTGTTGGTTATAGTGGTAAAAGCCTTGGAACATACTTGTTTTCCAAAAGTTGGCATAAGAAGTCCGATATGGCTAGGACATGACTAAACCGAGCAGCCAAGAAAATGAAGAAATGGGTCGATAAAAGGAAGTGCCACTTGGAGTTTTGTGAAGGAGATTTGGTGATGGTCAATCTCCTTCCTCATAGACGCGCCAGAGGAGGTGTTCATAAGGGCTTGATTCGGAGATACGAAGGACCTTTCCCCATGGAGAAAAGGGTAGGCAAGTTGGCGTACCAAGTCAAGATACCCTCACACTTGGAGATTCATCCTATATTTCATGTAAATTTTAACCTTATCATGATGATAATGAAGATCTAAGTGGGGTAAATCAAGGTGTGCACCTACTGCTCTGATGATCACACACGAACAAGAGCTGGAAGAGATCTTAGCACATAGAGCTATATCGAGGAGAGGCTCACATCTGGCATATGACGAATACTTAATCAAATGGAAGGGACAATTGCAAAGTCAAGCTAGTTGGGAGCATGAGCTTTCTCTTTGGCAATACAAAGACAAGATTCAAGAGTTCCACCAAGACATGACAAGGACGTCGTCTAATTAGTTTAGGGGAATGTCACGTTCTACATGTTTTAAAACCCACAAAATGAGGTTTGGGGTTCAAAAGAGTCTTTTAAAACATGGTAGAAGACTATGAAACTTATGGCACATTCTGGAATAATACGAAACCTTATAGAAGCTTGTAGATATATACATAATGTACATAAAGTATGTAGAGTAATATAGAGAATTCTAGAAGGTTGATATGGGCCATTAGATCAAGCAGATATTAGTCGTCCGTTCTAGGAAGAAGCAAGTATAAATACCCGTTGAGGGTTGTCTCATGGGGATCATAGAAGATTATAGAGTTCATTGTAAGCACTGTAGCTTTTTTGAGAGATTTTAAATAGAAGTATTCTTACATTCTCCCAGATTCCTTTTTCTCTTTAGGAAAGTGTTTCGTATAGAAGGCTGACTTGGGAACAAGAGTGTACTTAAGTGTCGAACGAACGTTGGTGACAGTCCAACCCTATTACAATACGCATAGGTACATATAGTAACTTGTAGACATGGTGAAAGGAAAAATTGGTTTAGGAACACATGACAGTGTCAACTTGGCAACAAACAAGGCTACTGACAAACTCTTTTGTTGTATAATGTTCGATGAATCTTGGAAACATTGGATCTCCAATATGTTTGTCCGGTTCCCAATAAAAATTACACTGAAAGAGTCTGTAGTGAAAACAACCTGAACATTTTCCTAGAGTTTATGGCTAGAGGGAGTTTATTAAATGTTTCGATGGTTGAGTAATTATAGGGATGAAAAGGCTTAAGTTAGGTTTAAGCTGGTTTCTTTTGATAACTCGAGCCTAATCTAATTAAAGTTGGATATATAGTTAAAACTTCGATTAATTCAAAATTAAAATAATATTATTTTGACATAATTTATTAAAATTATATCATATTATTTAAATTAATTTAAGAATAATATATATTTTAAATATATCTTTGACCCAAAATTTAAATAATATTAATTTAATTTCAAGTGATTTTATCATTGTATTTAAATATTAGAGTGGCCGGTAACAACTTTATATTCTTAATTTCTTTTCATAAATTATAAAAATATATTAGTATTATTTATAAGACCTACACAATGTCTATCCATTTTTTTAATTAGTTCAACAAGTTTTTGATGTATCATTTGTCAACAAGCTTCTTTCCTTAGTTTAATATGTATTTGTAGAATTAAGATTTTTGTATTTAGTTTAGGGTGATATGATAGGTCTTAAATGAAATGTCTTCATGTTAATATTTTATTTAATTATTAATATTTTTAATTAATTCTTCTCCAAAAGTAAAGTCCACCGGTTGTCCCTATACAACAATTAATAAAGGATGAGATCTTCTGTTCTAATTAATAAATTCATACCCTAAACTATTAAATTTTAATCCAAATTTATGGAAAATTTATATAAATATATAGAGTAGATTAAGTAGTAGAAGATTGAAACACTGTAATGAGAATATGATGTTCGAAAGACTTACGTGGTTAGAACAACTCATCTCATTGGCGAAGGTTCCCTAGAAAGCTACGTGGCAAAATCTGATTGATGACAGCCAAATAAGTCCCGTGGCAACGGAAAAAGATCTTTAAAATAAAAACTAAAAATAAATAAATCTCAAAAGAAACACAAAAGCACATAGACATAGAAAATGGATGAACCCTTTTCATTCCCTAAGGTCTGAACTCCGCCGCGAATCACCGCCAAAGGTGGCCGTAATAAGGCAGCTTCTAGAAGAACAGTGGACTTTCCGTGCTATAAACTGAGATCGAGTTTCGAAGAGTAGGGGTTGAGGAGAAGAGGGAAAAATGAATCTATTTAGATTAACGGGTGATATGACTCACCTAGCGAGCGTGCTTGTCTTGCTTCTCAAGATTCACAACATCAAGTCTTGCGCTGGTTCGTGTTCTATTTTTTTGTTAATAACGTATTTCAGTTGTTATTGTTTAATTCGTCTCTCGTTAGGTTAATTTTTGCGTGGAAGAATATAGATGGAGTTTTTTGATTTGATTATCATGCTGATCTTTTAACTGTTATGTGTCAAATGGTTTTGGGCTAAGTTTGCTTTGATTCATTTTCAATGAAATTTGATTGAGTTGCTTATTTTCATGTTGCTTTGCGTTAAAAGTTCTGGTTTGATCCCTTCATTTTATAAATGCATTTTTTAACGTGTAGCCTATAATTACATACCCACGTAACTGTCACAGTGAACTTAGTAGCGAGAATCAAAAGACAACACTTATATCATTTAATCAACTCAAGATTTTGCATGATAAGTAAACTATTAAGTTTGAGTTAGGTTTCTCTCATGAGGCAGAGCTCAATAAATGATGAGTTCAAACACTTACACTTTCCTTAAGGTTACGATAAGTTACTCTAGATATACAGGCTTAGATGTGAACATGATAAAAGATTACCTTCATACTCGGTCTATGACGTACTACTTTCCCTGAACATCTGGCGTGGATATTTAGTTTGGAAAAGACTGTTTATCTCATGATTTTTCCATATTGCACTCATGGAAGCCCTATAACATACTCAGAGAAATAAAAAATATGTACAATAAAAATAAGTAGGAGGAAAGGATGTATTTTTGTCATTTTAAAGGGGTTATTAAACTATATGCTTCAGACCATCTTTGTTGTTGCCAGATTAATTAGAAATCCATCTTATGTTTACATTTTGATTAAATAAAATTCAGTCATATCAAATTCGACCTTTAGTTTCAAATCTAGATTGATGTTGCTCAGCATCCCTTACTGTACATCGAATTGTTTGTTGACTTCCAATGCCCTTTACTCTATGCAGGGGTGTCACTGAAGACTCAGGAACTCTATGCCATTGTTTTTTTGACTCGTTATTTGGATATATTTACTAATTATAGATCTCTCTACAATACTATAATGAAATTGATATTTTTAGGGAGCTCTTTTTCAATAGTTTGGTACATGAGGTACCATAAGCTGGTCCGCAGGTCATATGACAAAGACCAAGACACCTTCCGTCATTATTTCCTACTCTTACCTTGCCTACTCTTGGCTCTTCTTATTCACAAGAAATTTACTTTCGAAGAGGTTTGTTTAGACTCCTTATCATACTCCCTATCTTTTCCATTGACTTGTATACGACTGCTAAGTTCCAAGATCAAGTAACCTGGCCTCTTGTCTATCTTCCATTAGCTTTATCTAGAGAAGGTAGCTGTGGTTTTTGTCCTTCCTTTATGTTTCTTACATGCTTCATGAAATATTTATCAGGTCATGTGGACATTCTCCATATTCCTAGAAGCTGTTGCCATACTTCCTCAGCTTGTATTATTACAGAGAACAAGAAATATTGACAATTTAACTGGGCAATATGTATTTCTTCTTGGGTGAGTCATTTTTGCTTTATACGACTTGTGCAATCTCTGCTGTTGGTTGTTAGTAACAGGTATGTTAAAAGGTTGACTTGCTCTTGGTTTTTCCATGATTCCAATTTTGCGTACCATCCAACTTTTGTAAATTATCACATAAGGCTATGTTCAAGTCCTCCTTACTCTTCTAGACCACATGCTATAAAACGAGACAAGAAATGTTGGAATTCATGGCCAAATTTGAAATGTTTTAGCTTTATGAGGTTTTGTTTAAACCATTCCACATATATAGTTTGCTGAATACATGAGAAACTGGATATTTCCTTACTCATCTGTTGCTGCTATCTTAATGTAGTGCCTACCGAGCATTGTACATTTTAAATTGGATCTATCGCTACTTCACTGAGCCTCGCTATTATGAATTGATAAGTATGTCTTTCCTACACTTTCTCTCTCTCAAATTTTTCTGTGCAAGTACTCAATCAATCGGAATAAATGGGAGATCTCTTTTTGTCATTTGCATGTATTGTAACTTGTTATCCACTAAATTTCCTCTAAGGTACTATGTTTCATGTGTATACTGTTACTGCTAATTTGGCTGATTAATTCTCCTGGTCGTCAGACAAATAGTTTGTCTTCAACGTTGCCGATCCAAGAATGTGGCTTGGTTGGATTGTTCATGGTATAGCCACATAGCTGTCCCATGAAAGGAATATCTTTGGTTTCCTAATGTTCGGAACTTTGGGTTCTTGGTGGATAAAGTTGTAGGCATCATGTTTGAATATTCTATGAACAATTCTGTTTCGTTGACCCATACTAGGGAAAACATGGATTGCACTGCTTTTAGCACTATTGTTTATCTCGTCTGTGGCTGTTTCTTACCCCTATTAGTGTTTAATAACACTTGACCATTTGCCAGCTGTTTTCAACTTTGGATGCAGCCTATATTTTTCCTATCTAGTAAATTTAGGTTCATGTCTGTCATTTTGTGCTGATGTTCTTGTTAATACAAGTTCATTGATTGAAAACTAAGTTTGGCACTCTGCAAATTTTACATAGAAGTCTTGCCATTTATGCTTTAATCTCCTCATTCAGGGGATTTCTCTGGGCTATTTGTCTTTACTTCTTTGTTTTCATTTTCCCTCCAGTGATGTCCTTTAATACCCTTATCTTCTGGATGTTCCTTTGCAGCTTGGATTTCAGGCCTTTTACAAACTTTGCTCTATGCAGACTTTTTTTACTACTACTTTGAAAGGTTGGTGTTTTATCTCTTCAAATATTTAAATATCTGTAGCGATTACTCTGTTCAACCTTTTTCAGTTTACATCTAATTTTGGATATGATGCAGCTGGAAAAACAACAAAAAGCTTCAGTTACCCGCTTGAGCTACGTCTTGGCAATGCCTATGGACATTCTAATGGTTCCCGATGCCGCTTGAGAACTTGCCTGGTTTTGAGAAGTACGTTGTCCCAATTCTTCCTTTTTCAGCAACTATCTTGAAACTAACAAAAAGTCCCTTCTAATTCCCGATGTGAGTAGCTACCTTGAAAAGTTATTACTACGAGATATTTGCACCTGTGTAAACGAAAAACAGTGGAACATTGCTTGTCTATCCACAAGTCATATTCGAGCTGCCCTTTCCATCCTGTCAAACATGATATGAGATAAACATTACAACACGTGTAAACTGCATGGAAGTGCAACTTGGGTGTAATGAACAATTCTCGTTTTTAGCAAACCAGATCTGATGAATGGCACAAGATTAGACTCCATTAACATCACGTCCTGTTTTTAGATCTCCAAATAGTATTGTAACGATAAATTGCAACCCGAAATCAATTGAGTAATTTTTTTTTGATAAATGAAACGAGCAAAACGGAAGTCCATTAACATGTCATTTAAGCGGCCATGAACTGGACCCCGATTTCGGGCCCGCCAATTAACACTTACGCTCTCTCCTACCCTTTAACTCATTGGTATACTTCCAAAGATGCTCAGGACACTAACTGGTCAACACAATTGATGCCAATGACAATTTCAAATTCTGCATCATGCACTCAGGAAAACCTAGGAACTTGAAACAAACTGAGCTTGTTTGTATTAAAAATTTTGGGGGCAACTGGTGAGATTGTAATCCATTTAGTAATATAGAGAACTATAATAAAAGTTAATCAACCACCAGGGAATTTTTTTTTTATAAAAAAAGTCAAACTTAGAACACCATGAAGTCTTAATCTAGTTCACTCTCATTTACAGTAGATTTTCCATAGGTGAAGAAAATGATAGTGTCTCCAATTCTGGCTGCACATGACATTCATATTCTCCGATACATACAGGGCAATAAGAAACCTAGCGTGTGCCTCCAGTTTGGTGTAGCATTGCATCAATTTCATCACCATCTTCCATCTCCAGCTGTACCCAACAAAATCGTTCAAACAACAAAAATGAGAATGCACACATAAATATGGTTCCAAGAGATGCTGCATACACCTCGAAATGTCACGTTTGAAATTCCACAAAACAAAGAACCGACTTTCAGTAGCAAGCACCATTATCAAATACTTATTGCAGATCACTGGCCTTAATACACGTCAACTCACATGTTATAATTTTTTATTAAGCTGCATCATTTACCCAAATCTACCGCTTTTAAATTGGAATATTTTCTTAGACAGATACATGATGAATGCAAACAGACCAATCTTGGATATCGGAGAAGAATTTACCTCATCTGGAGTCTGCTCCCCTCGAAGCCGGCGACCATCAAACAAGAAAGCAATGGAGTTCAGCTCGACTGACTGTCTATCACAGTATGCAGTCATAAGCTTGCGCAGCTGGGTGCTGCGCTTAATCCTAAAGAACACCTCATTCCCATCCTATAATGAGGTCACAAAGAGGGTCAGAAATAAAGTATCGGGGTGATTAAGAAACTTAGATAAGAGATTATACAAAAACAGATTTATAATTTGTTTTATGTATTTGGTCTCCCCACATAGTTCAATCTATATGTAACAAATTAAAGAAACAATTTACAACACATGAACCATCCTAAATTGCAGTTCGTACTAAATTCACAAACGCAGCACATGTAGACACCAAGGGTTAAAGATTTGAGTGGATGGAGAACAAACTTCCGGTAGAAAATTCAAACAATTGGCCTTAAGAAAACCAATCACCAGCAACAGCCCTCAATTTACAACCTGCAGCCATATGTCCCTACTCAGTGCATAACTACGACCCAAACACCAAAAGACAGACCTACAATTATGACATCAACTAAACCTTATCAAGCCGTACATACAACATAAAAGTACCAAGAAACAATCTAACACTTACAAAAATGGAATCATAAAACAAGGTTAAGAAGACCACATTTGAAATCAACCACCGCCACCAAACTAAAGAAGCGAAAACATATATACAAATCAAACATAGAAACTACAAGCACAAATCCATAAACAGGATACAGCATAATAACATAAACCAAAAAACGCACAAACACGTACGATTACAGAGAAAACGAAATACCTGGCCTTTGACTTTGAGATTAATGTGAGCACCCTGATCCACGGGCTTCTTGTCCTCCTCCTGACCAGCACCGCCACCGCCAGCACTACCACCTCCAGCACCGGTCGCAGACATATTTACAGTCTAGGGTTTGCGCACAGGGTGTTTTATTGGGAGCTTGTTCTGCCAATAGAAATAAGCACACAGATACTCCCTAAGCGACACTCTCGCGTTTCATGTACGCTATTGTCCTTGAATTTATATCGTATATGCACCTAAATTAAATTGCTAATATGGTAATTTCCAGTGGGGAATAATAAACCAAATTTAATAGAAGTTTGGGTTCCGGTGGGAATGTGGGCTGGAGGCCAAGCTAGAGGGTGGAGATTGAAGGATGGATAATCCAACGGTGGTTATGGAGTATGAAAGATTGTGTGGTAGTCTTTCTTTATATAAAGGCGTAGACTTGACTTTAGAGTTTAGTGGGGACGGGAAGGTACCGTACCGATGGATACGTTGTATATTTGTAACTAGTAAGCTTTCTTGAAGTGGGTTCTCTCTTATCGATAACAGCCTGGTTGGCATTTCTTCTCACTTTTTAGAATTCGTTCCTACATTTATTTCTGGAAGAAAACAATTTATAATTGGGTTAATCAACCTTTGTGTAAAACACGTGAGTTGAAGTTTGAATTAAATATTTAGTACTAACTATTTCCCAAATTTCTACTCTTATAATCTATTCAATAAAAAATTAGATCTTTTATTTTAATTGTAATGTTTCTATCATACTTTATTAAATCTTATCAACGTGTTTAGGTAAAATTTAAATAAATATATAATTAAATTTTAATAAAATAAAATTAGAATAAAGTAGCTAAAATAGAGGATCTGTGAATTTAATAAAATAGCAGCCCTCGGGTTTCCTAGGAGCTTCAGCTCCTACCTTGCTATTGGAAGTGAGGCGTCCGTAATTGATCCGATCAAGGAGCTGTACCCAGGGAGCTAGAGGATCATCAATATGACAAATTCTTATTTTTTCTCTTTTAGTGTGACTCGAACTCAAAACCTCCTATAAAAGAGAACCTTAAGTAAAGATGTTAAGCGATTAAGGCAACTCCTCGTTGTCGTCGTAACCTAAGCATTTTGATAAGATTTTAAGTAGAGGTACTCATTTTATGCAGCATAGTCAAATCAAGATGACAAATCCTAACAAGGCAGCTCCCTTCCTTTTCTGTGTCACCGCCAACATAGTTTTTAGTGTTATAAGAGGAAATGAAATGGAGTGTAAAGAACTCCAACTAATCGTAGGCGCAGGCTCTTGATGATTCAACTAAAAGTTTTTAAGATTCCGTGTACTAATTCTTATTTGTGTTCAACAATAATAACAATCGAGTAAAAATTTTTAATCATAGGGTTTTGATAAATTTAGAAAAACACACAACCTTACTCCTAATTGATGAAGAGATTGTTTTTGATAAACTCATATAAATATATATATACAAATATTAAGATAATAAATTAATGAAAATAAAAAATATAATAAAATTAAAAAGACATATAAGATAATAATACTAATAATAAATAAATAAAAATAAACAAATAAATAATAAAATAATAAAATCAATATTACAAAAGATATAGAGTAAGGTTAAAAAATAATAAAAAGATAAAATAGGTAAATAAATACAAAAATAAAGTAAAAGACAAGTAAATAAATAACTAAATCAAACAAGTTGATAAAAGGACATATTTAGGCCATATTAGAGAATATTTAGTTTACAAGTTTAAGCTATTAAAAAAATGTTTGAAAGATCCATCAGAATTATTCTAGTACGTAAAGTTTTCTATTAAGGGTAATGTTCTCAGTAAGTTCTAATAAAGTTATATCATTCTTGATCGCCTCTCTCAATTCTTCTTATGCGTTCATTTTTCTTTTACAGGCTCTAATTACAATCTTCTAATATCTTTTCACCAGAACATCAAGATGTCTCCTCTTAACATATTTGAATTACGTAGGCCTTTTCTCTCTTAATTTTTCATTAATATTAGTCATCTTTATCTTTTACCATTACATTCCTGACCTTATCCCTTCTAGTAAGGTTACTCGTCCAACGGAGTATCTTCATGTCCACCACCATTAACTTATGTCAATGTATCTATTTGATAGGCTAACATTTTGCCCTATATAGTTTACCAACTTAATTGCTAAATCACAAAATTTACTTTTGAACTTGAATGATATGTTTTTGTCGCAACAAATTTGTACCCACAATAGTCCCTTTTTAAAGTTTTCCTATTACGGACTTATAATTTATATTATATAAGAATTATAAATAAAAATATATATTATTATATATAATTAGATTATAATAGAATAATATGATAGAAAAATAATAAAAATTAAGAGTTATAAAAATCTTTAAAAATAGTTGATATTATTATCATTTGATGTGGATGGTCAGACCGTAGCTAAAACGCTATCTGTGAACATAAAGGAGACCATAAATAACTTTAAAGGCTTCATTTGTAAACATCCTATATCCTACAACATAAATCCAACATTCAAGAAGAAGCTTCATTTACAAGCATTCTCCAAGCTCTCATTTAGTTTATTAAGTTATTTTCTAATTGTGTTAGCCTTATACCCAACATTTTATAGTAAGGCTGACTGGGTTGAGTAGAATAACAATCAAGTGCCGCATGACTTGTTGGTAAAAAGTCCACCCCTGTGATAATTGGTATCAGAGCTAGGTTGAAGATGTTAAAAGCACAAAGTGAGATCACCAACATTAAAAGACTTTAAGCAATTAACGAAAGAGAGGCAATATTTAGATATGTCATGGCTAACATGAACGCAAGGCTCGCTATGGTGGAACTGCATCAAAGAGATTTGAGAATGGGAATAAGGAGTTTTGTCGTGAGATGTAAGGTTCCTTAAATGTTATCAATTCTAAATGTCATAACTATATGAAAACCTTGGAAGAGACCCTCCAACCTTAGATGGTGCACTTTAAGGCGAAGCTTGCAAAGGTTATTCCATAGCTCAACGAAAAAAAAGGAGGATTTGGTCCTTTGCAAAAAGGCCATCGCTCAAGGGGGAAGCAATGTTGTGCCCATGGTGGTCTCCACTCCATTAAGGGTAGACATTCCTAAACCAAAGATGTATTGTGATTGAGGAATACGAAGGAGGTGGACAATTTCATATGAATCTTAGAGCAATATTTCAAGGCTCATAGTATAAAGGAGGATGCCAAGAAGATTAGCAATGGTACTCTCTACCTTGAAGATGTCGCGTTAGTATGGTCGAGGAGGTGACATGGTGATATTGAAAGGGGTATTTGTTTCATTGAGATGTGGAGTGAGTTCAATAAAGAACTTAACTACCAATTCTATCTTGAGAATGTTGAAGAAGAGGAAAGAGCTAAGCTAAGGTGTCTCTAACAAAAGGGAAGCATTCAAGAGTACGTGTGTGACATCCCATGTTTAGGGTTAGACCCCAAAATAGTGAATTGAGAGTACAACGAGAAATTAAAAGTGCATTTCATACTTATGCATCATAGTGTATTCACACACATGTTAATATTTATTTTTGGACACATTATAATAATTGTACATGCATTTATTGACATTTTCTGGGTATGATTGGTTTATTTAATGTGAATTGTGACTTATTTGCGTTAAAGTCTTATTTGGAGACTACTAGTATTATTTCGAAATTTCTGGTAAATTTTAGGAAATTTTCAAAAAATTTGGGGTCCTTTGGACTAGAACAAATAGACCAATGGTATTTTGACATGTAGCACTTCTATATGGAAGACAAATGACCCACATCCAATACGGTAATGTGACATTGGGATATTAAAGCACGTAGTCATGAGTTGTGCAAGGCAAAATTCTGTAGCTTCTTGTTTGTTCTTCGATTTTGCTTTGTTCTTCACCGAACCTTGACCTTCACTCTCACTGTTGTTGATTTTTCTAAAAACAAAGTAAGTGAAGTTTTAAGTTTCCGGGTTTTGTGAATGAGGTTGATGATGTTTTCTAGTTTAGAAATGAATACATGCATGTGTTGTGTATGAAGTAATTCGGTGATAATGATGATAAGACGAGTTATACGAATGTATGAAATCGAGTTGGTGCAGAAATTGTTTATAAGATTGTGAGAATTGAGTTTAATATAAGTGCAGAAAGTGATGTAAACAAATGCAGAAGATGATGAACAACCGTACATGGTTTTGGTACTTGTAATTAATCTTGCATTTTTAGTTGATTTTGAGTAAGATGAGCTGAAATGAAAGTGTAGAAGAAAGTGGAATAATAAATCAAATGAATAGAAGATGGAGAAAAATGCAGAAATGGAATTTGCGTTAATAGTAGTTTGTGATTTTGATGTTTATGTGAATTTTAGATTTTAAGTTGTTTTGTATTATTGAGCTAAAAAGGGGAGAAGTATAGATGATGTTTTCATGCTTGAGGATGAAGGCTTGTGTAAGTGGTTCTAAATTCTTTTTTGGCTTATGGTTGTTATTGTTCATAAAATAAAATTCACAGAAGAGAGAAGAAGAAGAAGGTTACGTGTATGGTTATTGTGTTTAAGTCTGTATATGAACAACTTTGATTCTTTTGGTGATAATTTTTTCTTCTAAACCCTAAATGACTTGAAAATTGAACCAATAAACTCCTAAGACAATGGTTTTCCTCCCTATCACAATTTAGAATCATCTGAACTGATTTAAAAAAAGATTGATTGAATCAAAATGAGTGAATGTGCTGGAATGTTACGAATTGGAGAATTTTTATTGAACATACTTCAGTATTTTGGTTCTTTCTTATCCTATAGATTTTCAAATAATTTTATTCTTAGTTCATATTAAACTAGAGATATATGTATACAACTTTCATGAAGAAGTCCAATTTTAATTCTATTCATAAGAGCCCAGAAATCTAACTTGAAGTTGAAAGTAGTATTCTGTTGAGACATAAGGAACATTATGGAGTATTTTGATCATAACTTGCACGATACTGGACCAAAATGAATAAGTTTGATGTTGTTAGAAACTTAAGATATAGAGGAACATTTTATTAGAATAAAGTTTTGTCTAAAAACTTCTGGTTTTAGGTGAAAAATGGAACTAAGGGAAGAAAAGAAGGAAAAAAACACAGCAGGTCACAATTGTGCATCAACAAGATTGCAACTCTGCTAAAGCATATGGAAAGTCAAGATCGTGCCTCAGCACAATCATGACTCTGTTAAAACCCAAGGGCAGTCACGATCTTGCCTCAGCACAATCATGACTCTACTATTGAAGGATGAAAGTCGTGTACGTGCACGATCGCGATTCTGAACCTTTGAATAAGAAGGGACTGTTTTGAATATCCTCTGATCTTTTGACCATAACTTCTTCTCCCGACCTCCAAATGAAATTGGGCTTGAACCCTTAGACTCGAAAAACATAGTTTTATGTCTAAACCAAAAATTATCACCATCTAAAATTATTTTGGAGAGGTTTATTGATGAATTTGAGACGAAATTGATGAGGAGTTCTGGAATTTTATAATTGGAGTATTTTCACTGAACATGATTTGGTATTTTAGACATAACTTGTTCTGTAGCTATCAAAATGGAATTATTCTTGATTTGTAGAAAAATAGAGACACATAGATAATTTTTTTGAAGAAACATAATTTTAATTCTATCTTTAAAAATTTTAAAATCGGGCTTAAAATTGAGTCTTAGTTTAGGCTATAACGTTACCTGAGATAGAAATCACGTCCTGTAGTTTTCAAATATACTATATTGATGTATACCGAATCAGATAAAAGTGTCTTCACAAAAGTTGTAACTTAATCTCTTAGCTTTCAATTGGTATAAATTTTGTAATTTTAGATATTGTAATTGAGAGATATGAGTTGTAAAACCTGACAGCATGATCATGCATTAGCTGATTTCAAATGTGCTTAGTCTATTGTGACAAGGATAATGAATATTGTGACAAGGATAATGATTAGGAACCCAGAATTGTCATGGACAAGCATTGTACGTATTCAGTATACATGAATGTGCATAAATAAATTCATATTTGAGCAAAGTTGTGATATGTGTATGTATGATATGTTTTTAGAGGAACATATTGAACGTTAACATCCAGACGTTGCTGGAACTTCCAGGCATTAGCATCGGGAGCAACCTGTGAGTAACCTAGACGGTCTCACTTAATTATTTGTTTGCTTAATTTCTGATTGAAATTGTCTATGAATATGATTTGATTTTTGAATTTTGTACATGAAGGTCCATTAATTCTGATATGATAATTGTGATATTGAAGTACCCCTTGTATGTGAATTTGAATGAATAAGTGATACTCCACATTATTGTGCATTACCAGACCAAGGTCCGATGATAAATGCGAATGTAAAATGAAACTGAAATCAAGTGACTGATTGTATTTATATGAATGTGATGCATTCCGTTACATGAATGCATAAAAGATAAAGGTAATTGTGACCGGAGTTGCCAGTGTAAAGAGCTTAAAGCTCAGACGGTGATAAGAACCTCAGGCTCAGTTGTGAAAGTACCTGGTATCCACTAAGGGATATGGCACATTATCTGGTACAACTCAGTATCCACTAAGGGATATGAGCTTGTAAAAAGGCACTCGGTCACAACAACAATAATAATAAGTGAAAGCGAGTCTCACGTGCGTTGAACATATGAATGACTGATTAAAATGCATTAGTACTTTGTATTTGAATGAGAATGTGAAATGTGATATTTCTTGCAAATATATGAAACATCTGTTATGTGTGATAAGGGGTTACATGAATTGAGTGAACCATCGATGATGGTTACCTCATTGAGTTCGCAAAACTCACCGAAAATTGCACATTGACATTTCAAGACCGAGAGAGAACATTAGCGATTGAGAGATTACAAGAAGCATAATCCTTGTACTTTTGTGAAGAAGAAATGGCTTAAAGGTTTGTCAGTTGAGACTGAAGACTTTAGATAGACTTTTTGTTTAATTTTCTCTTTCATGTAGCATACTCTGTATTAGGATATGATGATGTACATATATGGATGTTTAAAAGCTACAATATAAATACGTTCGTTTTTATGAAATGAAATAAGGATTACAATTTGGTATTTGGTTTTAAAATCTGGTGACATTTATGTGCAGTAGTTGATGTCATGACTAAGTTAGATATGTTGCCATGTTATAAAGTGAAAGTGAGATAGTTAATACACCATTATTATAGATTATATACTAGAATATCCACTGGGTGTTCCAGTATGTAATTTATGGTAATGGGGTGTGACAACGTGAAAGCATTTTTGGAGGTACTTTAGAAATTCCCGACCATCCAGATAAAGAAGCTTTCTTTGCATTCAAGGATGACATACAAAATTAGGTAAAGATGGAGATTCAAAGACATGGTGCCCAAGATCTTACTATTGTTATTTTTATTGTTGAATCCTTGATTGAGTTCTAGAAGTTCAAAAAGCCCAAATCCCACAAGGACAAAAGTAATAAGGGGAAGAGTGGGGGAGAAAGCCATAAAGTAAAGAAAGTCTTCATAAATCTAGTGAGTCCAAATTTGCTAACTCTAAAAATGATAAAACCAAGTCTACTCTCAAATGTTTCTTTTGTGGGGGATCACATAAGGCAAGATACTTCCTGAAGAAAGCAAAGCTCTTTGCCTTAGTAGAAGAAAGGGAGGAACAAGAGAAACAAAAGGTGAAGGCAAAGGTAAGCTCTTTAAATATCCTTAGCATCATTAAATCAAAGGTTTAAGTGCCTAAAATTAATAACAAGTGACTTTTATATGCTGAGGTGAAGGTTGGAGGCCAATTAATAAAACCACTAGTAGATGCCAGAGACTCCAAAAACTTCATACAAGTAGAGGAAGCAAATTGTTTGAGCATCAAATATAGAAAGGAGCAAGGGTGGCTTAAAGTCGTAAGCTCAAAGCTAAGAGTTACTTTTGTAGTTTCTAAGAATGTCAAGGTCTTGGAGAATGTTCCAGCTTAATGGATTTCTTTGAAGTTCCTATGGATGGTTATCTTATAGTACTTGGAATGAAATTTATGGATTGAGTTAAGGTCATACCTTTTCCTTTTGCTAATACCATGTGTATTTTGGAGGAAGGAAATGTATTTAAGATACCTTTATCACATGAAAGAAGTTTATCTATAAAGAAACTATCCGCGATGCGATAAAGGTGTAAAGAAGAAGAAATACACGTATTTGGTGGGGTTAAAGGAAAAGGGAGTGGAATCTTCGCTAATGGAGTTACCCAAAGGAATCTCTAATGTCCTTTAGGAGTTTAAGGATGTGATGCCTCTAAAATTAGCAAAGAAGCTCTCACCAAAACAGGATGTGGATAATAATATCAAGTTAGTGTAAGGTGCTACTAGATCTGCTGTAGTACCTTATGGTATGACACCTGCTAAATTTGAAGAGTTGAGGAGGTAGCTTAAGGAGTTGTTGGATGCATGTCATGTCTATCCTTCAAAAGCTATATATGACTTACCTATGTTTTTCCAAAAGAAGTAAAATGTTGCTCTTCAATTATGTATCAATTATTGGGAACTTAATAAGATCATTGTCAAGAATAAGTATCCCATCTTATTGATCATTGATTTGTTTGATCAAATTGGTGAAGCGAGATGGATTACTCATCTTGACTTAAGATCATGATATTATCAAATGAGGATCACGAAGGGAGATGTACCAAAGATTACTTGTATTACGAGGCATAGTTTCTTTGAGTTTCTAGTAATGCCTTTTGAACTTACCAATGCACTTTCCACCTTTTGCACCCTCATGAATTAATTGTTACAACCCTTTATTGTGGTGTACTTTGATGATATTGTTGTATATAGCAAAAAATTAGAAGAGCATGTTATGCACTTATGATAAGTTTTCCAAGTCTAAAGGGAAAATGAGTTGTATGTGAAGAAGGAGAAATGTGTTTTTGCATAACATAAAGTCATACTTCTGGGGAACATTATTAGAGGGGACAAGTTATAGATGGGCAAGTCCAAGGTGCAAGCTATATATGATTAGGAACCACCAAAGAATCTATTGGAATTGCGTTCTTTCCTTGTTCTCATCAACTACTATCAGAAGTTTGTCAAAGTTTATTCCTCCCTCTCTTCTCCACTCATTGATCTATTAAAAAAGAATAAAATACAGAATTGGGATGCATGGTGAGAGAAGGCATTTGAGGCCCTAAAGAAAAAGATGATGGAGTAACTTGTGCTTGCCTTTCTTGATTTCACTAAGCTATACGAGGTATGTGCCAATGTCTTTGATTTTGTACTTAATGGTGTTTTGATGCAGGATGAACATCTAATTGCTTATGAGAGTTGTAAGCTAAATGATGCCAAACGTTGTTACACCATCAAAGAGAAGGAAATGTCTCTAGTGGTGCATTGTTTGCAAACTTAGGGACATTACTTAACGTCCAATTTATGGTAAAGATGGATGATGTTGCCACCAACTATTTCCTCACATAGAAAAGCTGAAACCAAATAAGTTTGATGGCAAGCATCCTTAGTGGAGTTCAACTTTGTGATGGAGTACAAGCCCTAAAAGGCCAACTTGGTTGCAAATGCCCTTAGTAGAAAAGGAGAGCTAGTTGCCATTACAAGTCCAAGCTTTCCTCTAGTTAACCAGATAAAAGAGTGACTTAAGTAAGACTCACAAGGTAAGAGCTTAGTGGAGTTAGCTAATTTGGGGAGACAACAATTTTGGCTTCAAGATGGTAAGCTTATCACCAAATATTTAGTACTAATTATTTCCAAAATTTCTACTCTTATAACCTAATTCTCTTTCTATGTACTACACTACAGCTTGCCCATTTTGATAAGATGGAGCTCGGTACAAGTACTCATTTTATACAGTATAATTAAATCTAGATGACAAATCCTAATATGGTAGTTCTTTTTAAGTGTGCCACCACCAACATAGTTTTTTAGTGATATGAGAGGACATAAAATGGTGAATGATAGATGAATATTAACCATATTTATATACCCATATTTGACGTATTTTGCTTGATATGTTATAGTTTTATTGTATATTTGGTACTTAATTTGCTTTAAGTGTATTTATAGGTTATAATTTTCTTCATAGACCAAAAGGAGAAGAATTCGGATGAAAATGCAACATAAAATGATGATTTAAAGAAAATAAGGGATCCATGGCCTCATTCAAACCCATTTAAGTCTCTTATCCTGTGCAGATTCACGAATTTTAGAGATTTTGGAGTATATACAATCTAGTATATGCCTATGTATCAGATTGTGTATCTCCAAGAAATGCTAAAATTGTTATTAAAAGTCGTGCGCAAAGGCCAAAACAGAAGAGGAAAGGTAATTCCAGATGTGGAGAATGTTCCAAAGGGACGATATTGATCCAAATAAGTAGAAAACGAGAATAAATCATCAATAAATCTAATAAATTACAACATCAAACCTCAAACTTGCATGAACATTCATTAGAAAAGAAGGGATATTTAGAATTATGAATTCTTCATTTTTTATTCGTTTTTCTTTCAATTTATCTTTGATTTTGTTTCCTATCATGTGTAATTAAGTATCTTTAGTGTCTAGGTGTGAGGAACCCCAGTTTGTGCCACAATATGTTTTGATTCTTTTATTTAATACAATTGCTTTGAATGACCTATTATGATTTGATTATATGATTTATATATGTTTTAATAGTTCTGAAATACTAGTACATAATATGAATTTACAATATAAAGATTAAGAAATCAAGTGTATGAATAGATCTACTATAATTAAAAGGAGTTGATTGCAAAAATAAAGATAGATGAACATAAATCCTCTAGATTAAGGTCAAACTTAATAATGGAATTCACAATTCGGTAAAGTAATCTTATAACTTTTAACCTAAATAATTTCGGTTGATAAATCTAAGATTAGTTTTTATTAGTATCAAATGATTTATTATCATAAAAAAGGAATTTTCACTATCCAATAATCAATAAACCAATTGCATAATAAAAGGTTAATTATCTAAGAGTTTTAGGGGATTCATCACCTTGGTACTAATTCTTGATATTGATTGTTTTCTAAGTAATTCCTTTGTTTATGTATTTAGTATTGTTTCTTATTTATTTTAATTGTTTAATTTTTATCTTCTTTATTAAAACCATAATCCAATTTGTACACTAGATAATAGGATAATGACAATTACTAATAGTCATTGTCTTCGTAGGATTCAACTTGTACTTGCCTGTGCTAGCTACAACTACGTCGTGCACTTGCGATTAATTCAAATATTGATATTAAAACAATATCAATCAAGTTTTTAGCATCATTTTCGAGGACAGTTATATTAGGAACATCTGGATGCTATTACTCTAGCCATTATTTTTTGTATCTTGTTTTATTCTTGGCTTGTACATTTAATTATCTTTTGAACTTCTCTCCATTAACATTGTTTTATAGTTTATTTTAAGGATTAAGGTTTAATGTCATCATCAAAAATCATAACAGAAGGATGTAGCAGACAATACTCTTATGGAAGTTACGATGTGTCTTTGCAATATGTAATGTTGAATGCAAAAGCTAACTACTTGCTTTACACTAAAAACAACAAGTATACGGGTCCTTACTTATAGGTAAAAGCAGATATCATCCCACATAGATTGTGGTTAAGCATCACTTAATTCAGGTTTGCATTGTTTAAGACTAAAATTCAAATAATAAAAACTGAAAATTTAACTAAATCAAACAAACTAGCAATGAACAAATAATGCAACCAAAGTGCAAAAACTTTGATTTCAAGATTAAAGATTATAGATCACTTGTACCTTATCTTATACCTTGTTGATTGAATTAAGCCTCGCCTAAGATGTCCTAATGTTTTAATCACCCTCTCTCATGGTGTAATCAAATGTCCTTAGCCAAATTAAATGGAATTGATTATGCAATCTCTCAATCTACAAAATCAGTCCACCAATTTAACCAGTTATGAGGCTATCCTGTAGGTAATCAACTAATTAGTCAAGATCTCTCTCTACTAATCAATTAACTTGATAAATGTAGGTCTATTAGGTGTCAAATCTCATTTTATAACCCTACACAATTTACCCAACTCAATTTCTCAATATATTGTAAGGTTTAATCACAACATCTATCAAAGCATTCATTCATTCAAAACAACAATGTAGGAGTTCAACAAGTAGTTTAAAAGTAATCTCTACAACAAATTCAGCCAATCATAATAGGAACAAGTTCAACCATATCCATATTCTCTAGAATACAAAACATAATGAAAAATAAAAATAAAACAGATACAGTGGTGGCTTTCTTCCCTTTTTGTATATGGAATTTGGAATAATGGAAGCTTGATGGAAGCTCTTGATTATCAATTCCGATTCCCACCTCATACACCTGGAAGCTTGTAACTTTTACGTGAACCATTGTAGAAAAAAATATGAATGGTGGCTGCCCAATATTTAAATGTGTAAGGAAGGCTTAGGGTTTTTTTGGGGGGAAGGGGTCCGAAAAGACCAAAAAGTCCTTTGAAAAACTTAAGTATGGAAGTATCCCCGTGTTTTTCCCGACGCTGGCCACAATCGTAGCCTACATGACATAATCATGGCCCTTGGACCAATCTTGGTGCTTCCGTCACAATCATGGGCCTGTGTTATGGACTAGGTTCCCTTCGAGACTCCTCCATTCTTCGATATTGACCTTGAAGCAGTAGCAAACTCATCAAGGAATCTCAAATATGCAACATTAAAGCTTAAAAGCATGCTCTAACCCATAAAACATGTAAAACACAAATACTTAGCAAACTAACACAATTCTAACGTAAAACATTTATTGAATAATCAAATTAACAACTAAATACACACCAAACTACCCACTAAAACACGATGCAATCTACAGCTACCAACATCCCCACACTTAAACTTTTGCTTGTCCTCAAGCAAAAATCAAATAATAATATTCTATCACTTCATTTTCACAAAGATTAAAGTATACAATCCCTCAAACTTTGGCCAACTCAAGTGCCAAGCTACTATATACATCATGACTAATTTTCATTGGTGCACATGAGCAAACTCAACTTATGAAATCATCACTCAAAGATAAGTATAAACTCAAAATGAACATTTCTTACAGATTTCACTCATTTCTCTCAAGTGTTTGATGGTTAGTTTTTCGCTCAAATTTCCTATAGGAAACCACATTATTATAGGCTTGGTAATACACCAATTCTCCTCTGCAAGGATTACTTGTTAAGATAGATCAAAAGAACTTTGTTTCGAGTTGTAATGTGGCTACAGTTAAGGTGGCTCAAAAAGGTTTTAGGGGTTTGTCATAGGCATTTATAAAGTACTAAATGTATAAAGGGATGACAAAGATAAACTTCTGAGATATGTAAATGGATATGAGTACTACTCCATACTTATTGATGCTACTACATGTTGTTCCTTTTTTCTTTTCTTTCTTTCTTTATTATCATTTGATTTTTTTTCTTTTCTCTCTTCTTTTTTTAATCATAATAAAGAAACAATAAATAGAAAACAACAACTATATGCAATGCGCTCTATGTAACACCCCCTATATAGAACCTACAACCATCCATACATATAGCAACCAAATTCTTGTACATGCATTCAAGGTATATAGTTCTATTCAGTGCTATATATATACATATTACAAAACTCACCAATGCTTAATATTATCATTTAACAGTAGTAATAAATCTTTAAATTTACATGGTAATCAAAAAGAAAACATACAATTTTCTTTTTTTATTACATGTGTAATCATCTGTAACTAAAAACACATTTCAAAAGTACTTTTTCTTCTATTTGTTGGCCTTAGCATCTTTAGATATTCTCTTTACCTCATTCCTATGAATTAAACTTACATGGATTAACACTCGTGCTAATTTTGAAAGTTTAGTAGGGCAAATACTTAGTTTGGATGATCACTCATAGCAGTCATCTGCCAAACACATAATCAGAGATACCATAATTCATATACAATAAATTCACATTCTTGAACCAAACATTGATATTCAATACTCATGTAAACAATGATGGCATACTTAAGCAGGGTATATAATGAAAATATGCTTAATTATGTTATTCATATGCCAAAAAAGCACATTTATAAACTAAATATTGATATGATACAAATTATCTATATAATTGCACATCATTACAATTTATCATTACAACCAATACAAATGATAATCAATACCAATTATTAATGTTGTCATGTTGTATTTCTTATTTATGATTGTTAAGTTTCCTTTCTGTGTTAAGCATGCATATTTCCTACGAGTGTGGATAACAGGTGCTATGAATATCCAAAAATATCAAACTATAGATACCCGAAGGTATCAAACTGTGGATACCCGAATTTATCAAATTGTGGATACCCGAAGATATCAAATTATGAATACCCAAAGGTATCAAACTGTGGAAACTGGTGGTGTCAAACTGTAGCAGCTGCAGTGTAACCTTATAGACATGCTCATTTATCTACCATTAAGACAATAGAGCAAGCATCATAACATGTCCTTTAACCATTTTTCAATTTCACAATTCATATATTGATAAGTGATATGATACACATTTTGAGTCATAAAAACCTTTATCTATGTTCATACATGCAAGTCATAACTTATCACCATTAGAAAGGTGTCAAAATCAGACTTGTATAATCATACTATACAAATATGAGCAATATATATGCAAACAAATCATTTATGTATATGTAAATTTTCTTTGAGTATGCTCAATCTTATATTCCAATGTTTACTCTCTTAGTTCACATATGGTAAGTCCTATTTCAATTATTTGTGTTTGAAAATTTTCATACACATTTATAAAGGTTCGGATAAGATACAATAGAAATCGGAAACAAAAACAATGTTATGGTTGTGACAAACACTTTCTTTATTCATACAAAAAATTGTTCCTTATTATTCATATTCAAGATGTCAGAACTAGGTTTCTAGGTCTTCTAGAACTTTCTTCCTTTGTGTCTCTTGTTTTTATAACACTAACAATTAAGTCATTTGGATTCCTAACTCATGAGATATAGACCAAATATCACAAGCTGCTCCAAAACAGGAGCAACATCAGGTCACCATTTTCAATCTCAATTTCTATGGTCATAAAGATAGAAAAAGTAAGAGTCCCTTATAGAGATGTTTGGCTCTATGTCTTAGGTTTCATATGCATCTAACATCACACGATTTAGAGGTCTATATGCTGCATTATGACTCAAACAATGTGACTTACTCAAATAAACCCTAGACAGAATTTCACTACACAATACTCTCTTGTCATATTCAACCAATTCTATGTAAGATAACACCAAAATAACACCAAAGCATCATCCCAGTAACCATTCAACATCCAAAAAAATCTTTTTACACGTTCAAATGTACATAAATATAGAAATTAACTAAGTGAAGTCTAAACCTTAAAATTGGCAAAGTAGTTCTTTTAATGTTTTCCCTTCCCTTCCTTTTTGGCTTTGTTTGAATCAGTAAGTGAAAAATGATGGGATGAAGAAGGTGAATGGAGAGGAGAGAAATCTGAAGTTAAGCCATCAAAGTTTCGTCCATCTCCCCTCTCCATATGCCTTTTTATGACTTTTCTAGTCCTAGACATATGTTTCAATCCCATTTGACCATATGTCACAATCCTATTGGACCATATGTTACAATCCCATTAGACCATGTGTTAAAATTTTATTGGACCATGTGTTAAAAATTTTATTGGATGATGTGTTACAATTCTATTAGACCATGTGTTACAATTCTATTGGACACACATGTTTTAACTTTATTGGTCCATCGTAATTTATAGTTTTAATATTCGGGGTTAAAAAAAATGCAGAGGAATGAGGGTTGACTTTGTCGACTAGGAATCAACACTGAAGAAAAGATTACAAAAATAAAGAAGTTAAAAGGGTATTTTTTTTAACTTCTTTAAAAAGGGTATTTTTAACTTCTTTATGCTAACATAGTATGGATCAACATTTCATTCACTTTGTTGTCTGTGCTTACCATATCTCCCTATCCATTATTCCCATCTCACTGATTTTATATGTTGTGTGTTGTCTATATTTGGGGTATTTTTCAATCCATCTCACCGTCTTCTTTTTTTTTGCTTCGCTATAACTTTCCTTGAAATTTTAGTGCGAGAATGATTCAGATTTCCCTAGATTTGAAGCTTCCTTTTAACGTTGCTTATTGTTGTTTTTATAACATCATATATAAATGGACATATCTGTGTCATATTTGTTTAATTTTGATTTTCACATTATAAAAACTACTCATAATTTAATTTTTGGACATGAGCAGCGAAGGTAATCGGGTGAATAATCAAATTAGAAAATTGATTCATATACATCAATTAGTGTTTATTCATATTACTTGTCTTATGTTCTATTGGTGGGTGTTACGAAAGAGACATGTGAAAGACCAACTTCAAATGCTTACACCATTGAAGAAATCCTAATCAAGGGAGAGTATCATGCAAGTAATTTTATTTAATTCCAATATGAGAAATATAATTAGAATGCAGCCTAAACCATTTGTTAAATTATGTGATTTATTAGTTGGAAAAGGTGTGCTTCGACCCATTGTAAATGCAACCGTTGAAGAATAAGTAGTGAAGTTTCTATACATATTAGGGCATAACGTTACCAATCGAGCGATTGCGTTCTTTTGGAATTGATTTGGGGAAACTGTAAGTCATCATTTTCATAGCATTTTGAAAGCAGGTATAGAGCTAAAAGACATCTTTTTAAGACAACCTGACAAATTAGAAACCCCATCAGAAACATTGAACAGTAGTAGATTCTACTCATTTTAAAGGTGATTTTCTTTTCTTAACTTAGTATAATCATATTAAACACACATAATGTTTCATAATAATATAGTTCAATGTCGGGATTGCGTTGTGCAATTGATGGTATATATATCCATGTCAAAGTATCTGCTCGAGATGCTCCTAGGTTTGGTGGGCGAAAGGATTATCCAACACAAAATGTGTTGTGTACTTGTTCTTTTGATATGAAGTTCACATATGTATTGGCTGGGTGGCAAGGAGCAGAATCCAATACACGAATTATGAAAAGTGTACTAACCAGGCTGTTCTCACTTAAAAATTCCCCAAGGTAAAAATAAGACTCAAATCTTATTAATTAAAAAATGTCATAAATTACATTTTGACAGTTTTATTTATCATAGGAAAATACTATTTTATTAATGTTGGATTCATGTTAAGAAGTGGACTTATTACACCATATCGAGGGGAACGATATCACTTGAAAGAATATTCAAGGAATCCTCTGTTAATTGGAAAATAGTCTACTAGTTTTACGGTTAAAATTGTAAGTATACAGGTCAAGAGTTGTAGTAATAAGCAGATATCGATCCCATGAGAATTGATGCTTAGGCACCACTTAATTTAGATTAATCTTTGTTTAAGAACTAAAATTGTTTAATGGAAACAAATTAGAAAACTAAATTAAAATTAAATGACTAACAATGAATAGTTGATAATACCAAAATGCAGAAAGTTGGAATTCAAGGTTTTAACAACTAGAGATCACTTTCTTCCTATCTTATCTCCCTCCTATTTTATTAATTGAATTATGTCTCACCTAAGATATCCAAATGTATTAACTATCCCCTCTCAAGGTGTAATTAATTTTCCTTAGCCAAATTAAATGAAGATGATTAAGCAATCTCTCAATCTACCAAATCACTTCACCAATTTAACTAGTTATTAAGTTATCCTATAGGCATCAATTAAATTAGCCAAGATCTCTCTTTTAACTAATCAATTAACTTGATGAATGTAAGTCTATATGTTGCCAATTCTCATTATACAATCCTACACAAATTACCTAACTTAACCTCTCAATGTACTGTAATGTATATGTATATAATCAACATTCATCAAAGACATCTATCATTCAAATTAATAAAATAGGAGTTTAACAAGATAGTTCAAAAGTAATCCCTAAAAAATGAATCAGCCACTCATGGTGTCTATAATATCACCAACAATCAAATATTCCATCTTACAAACACTAGAAAAGAAAAATCAAAGAAAACTAAATGAAGAAAACTCCTCCTCTTCTTGTGTTCGAATCTGGAAATTCTGATGTTGAGATGCTATTTTACCAATTGTGATTGATAATCCTTGAATCGCAACCTCTCTCATGACTCCAAACTTGTGATTTTCACTTAAGGAGGTTGTTCTACACAAAGGGTTCACGCCCACCTTCGTCCACAGGGGTTAATTCCCTTATATAGTCGTGAAAACCTAAAATTTAAATGAACCCTATAGGTGTCTTCGGATTAAACATCCCACGATCTTGAGAATTGGTATGATTCGCACATTCTTGGGTTTTTGCACCATAATTCTTCCTCTTTTCTTCTCTTCTTTTGTGCTCTGGCTCGATCGCAAATGTGACCAACCTCCATTCCTTCATCAAAGATATCAATTCTTACCCTAAATCAACATCAAACATAAAATAACAACAATGAAAATCAAACCAAACGAAAACATACAAAATGAATCATAAATCACAATAATAATAACCTATTATGCACGAAACACATATCAAATACTTAGAAAAATACACACTAATGCACGACTATAATCCTCCATGAAATGCTTGTGAATTATTCAATTATCAATATTCATAATGTTATTGAAAGGGCATTCGGTATATTGAAAAAATGGTTCCCTATTATAGCGTCCACCACAAAACCATCATATAACATTCAGGCACAAAAAAATATTATGGCTTGTGTCATTTTGCGCAATTTCTAATTATCGTAGATCTAAATGATCCATTCCTTAAAATGAAGAGTATAATGGAGGGGAGAATGATAACTAGGAGGGCTATGAAAATGACGATGAAGATGATGCATAAGTAGGAAAATCATAAGAGATAACATCGTGTTCATATATGGGCTGATTACACTTTAGGATAAATATTGCTGCATCACAATAAACTTATGTGTTCCATTATTTTTATTGCTTTAAAAACATTTAATGACTACTTTTATTTAAATATGATGTTGTTTATTAGTGTTAATGTTTTCACATACGATTGTCTCTTTGTAATGCTTGTAATGCTTATTCATTATTTTCACTAATTTAATTAACTGTTCTTGCCTTTTATATTCTTTGAAAATATTTGAAGCTTCAATATTGTGTATGCTTTAGATATAAATTTCAGCCTTTATAGTTGAATTTGTAACATATAGGATGCCACCCCGAAGAGAGATGTGCATTTCGAATCAAGCTATAGATGGTGCTTTGGTTGATGTATACTTGCACCAGCATTGACAAGGCAATCGAGTTGGTGGGACTTTCACAATGCATGCATTTGACATAAAATAAGCTGAACTAGAGGAAAAAGTTCATGATAAAGGAATCGATAATGAAAAAAAAAAGAAATTGCAATAAGATTATCAAGAGCAAGTGGAGTAAATGTCTTGATTTATTCTCAAATGGAGGTAGTGGATTTACGGGAGTCCTATAACAAACATGTGGAGTGCTGAGCTAGAAGTATGGGAGAGCTTGATCTAGGTGAACTTGTTTATTATTTTATTGGAAAAAAATATGATATATGTTATGATTTGGTTGATTAATGTACTTGTTTTTGTAACAGGCTAAACCAGAAGTTGCTGAGTGGAAAGAGAAGCTTATTCATAACTATGAGAAGTTGGTTGAGATTTATGGTCATGATAGAGCAACTGGGGGGCAAGTTGAAATAGCACATGAGATTTTGATGGTACTGATTCTTCCATCTTTAGAAATACACAACAACACTTGGTAATGGAAGAGTTGGATTTACACCTGGTGCCTATCCTTAGTCCTAAACAAAGTCCGAGATTTTTGTAACAATAAATCTACGGAAGATCTATGCGTAATTATATTGGAGAAAATATGGCTCAAAAGCCTTTAACTGTCATGTAATTACAGAGTTTATTGCAAAATATAAGACTTTTGCTTCAATTTCAACTGATACATCTCAATTTGGGCAAGATAACTTTGAAACAATTATGCAGACTAAGAATAAAGATCCAAACACATCATCCATTTATCTTCCAAGAAAGGAAATCATGGTGGATTTGTTACAAAGATATGTTTTGGTTCTTCATTGCCTTTAATTCTAATTAATGAGTAAAATAACACTATGGTGCATATTTTTCTAGGTAAAACACAACATTGAGCTATTATTCTATTGGATCACCAGAAGCATATGTACTGGGTTCACTAAGCTCTATCTCTTTATAAAGGCAACCTACATAGAACTAAAGTAATGAGAATTAGAAAAAATAGAGCATATATTGATTGATTTTGTCGTATATTATGAGGTATAATAGGCGTTTTGTATAAAACTATGAGCTGCAACATATAGCAGGGACAAATGTTTTATCTTTTGTCACTTAGCCTTAACATATTACTTGCCTGTGGATGTGCTTCTTTTTAAGCCTGTATATAAATAGGAATCCTGGGTAGAGGACGAACTAAATATATCTTTATTCCTACCTTGAAAGCTCTAGTTCAGCTGTGCATTATTGAAAATCATAGGAAAATGATAAGCCAATTTATGAATTATGTCAAAAAGGAAAGAATTATAAGTTAATATATGTTTTCTTTTAGGTTTATGCTGTGCACCACTCAAAGTTGCATTACTGCCAACTACATTTACTCTAGTCTAGATCTTTTACAATGATGAACATGTACTGAAGGGTACCGATCATTCATCATCACACCTAGTCCGAATCCCACACCACCGTGGAGTTTAGGGAGGTATGATAGTACGCAACCTTACCCCTATAGAATAGAGGGGTTGTTTCCAATAGACTCACATACAAATGTGATATGACATGAAAAAACTATAAATAAGTGATGCAGGTTAAAAAGATTAAAGAAATACAAATAAAAAAATAAAAAATAAAATAAAATACCTGATATAGTGCCAAGATCTGCTAATACCTAATAAGTTGCAAAGTACAGCTCTTCATGTCTCGAATTATATTAGAGATCCTTGCTTAGTAGCCATGTGAGTATTAACAATCCAAAGGTATTGAATGGCCATAAAGGATCTTTACCATATACCAGAGCTAAAAAGCCAAGTTGTAAGTCAGAAAGACTTGTCCATAACTTGTAACTAGAAAAGATAGATTGGACACTAGGGTTAGACTACGTAAGCGGTAGACAAGTTGTCAAAGCTTTACAGTAAACAACTCCCAATGACTTCCATGACTATTTTGGCGCACTTTAAAGGATATCCTTTGCTCGCATCCTAGAATGTTAGAATTTTCTATTTTTGACCATTTCCTCTGTAAGGGCTAACTTTGTCATATCCTTCTTGATGACTTCCTTCCAGTTCTTGTTTGTCCTTTATTTTGTCCTCTTGCAGTCACGAAGGGTTATTTTCTCATAGTGTTGCACGGGAGCATTAGGGTGCCTCCTGCTCAAAAACCACCTAAGCCTAGTCTCTAGCAACTTGTCGACAATCCTAGCCACGTGTGGTTTGTCTCTCACCACACAATTTTGGACCTTATCTCTTTTGGTAATGTCACACATCCATCGGAGCATTTTCATATCGACTATTAACAACTTACTTGTATGTCTACATTTGGTGGGCTAACACTCCACACCATATAACATGGTTGGTCGAATCACCATTCTATAAAATTTCCCTTTAAGGTTTAATGGAATCTTCTTATTACATAAGACCCCTGATGCACTTCACCATTTGACCCACTCAGATCTAATATGATGGACTATATTGGCATCGATATTACCATCACTCTAAATGATTGACCCAAAGTATTTAAAACTCGATTTTTGCGCTATGACATTAGTACTAATTGTGATGGCCACCTTATGAACCATCTGGCTTCCCGAAAAGTTACATTCTAAGTACTTCATCTTAGTCCTACTCATTAAAAAACCTTTAGACTCCAACATTCTAACTTAAAGTTGACCCCCTCCCTGGTCTCATTTATAAAGACAATATCGTTAGCAAATAACATACACCAAGGTACCTCTCCTTAAATATGTTTGGTAAGCTCATCTATCACTAATGCAAACAAAAAATGGCTTAAGGTGGAACCTTGATGTAGCCCAATACAAATAGAAAAAGTTTGTCGCTTCCTATCGTCTACATGCTTGTCATTGCTCCTTTATACATATCCCTAATTATGCTTATATAGGTCATATGAATTCCCTTTGCCTCCAAACACCTTCACAAGATTTCCCTAGGAACCTTGTCATATGCCTTCTTCAAATCAATAAAAACTATATGCAAATTCTATTTTCTTTCCCTGTAGCATTTCATTAACCTATGTAGGAGATGTATCGTTTCTGTCATGGATCTGCCAAGCATAAAGCTAAATTGGTTGGCCGATATAGAAGCTGCTTTCTGGACTCTCTTCTCCATCACCTTCTCCTGTGTGACTTAGTATTTTAATGCTTCTATAGTTGTGACAATGTTGGATGTCCCCTTTGGCCTTGTATAACAGAATCATCCTACTAAATATCCATTCATCCAGTATTTTGGCTGACTCGAGGATCACATTAAAAAGCTGAACTAGCTTCTCAATACCGACAACTCTTATTCTCTTCCATACCTCTATAGGGATCTCATCCGGCCATACTGCCTTTCCGCTCTCCATCTCCCTTAAAGCCTTTGTAATTTTGTCCCTTGTGACCCTTTCACACTGAGACTAGTTATGAAAATGTTTCAACACGGAGGAGTTACCTATCTCTATATTGTCAAAGATGCCTTCATTTTACAGACCAAAAAAGTATTTCTGCCATCTACTCTTGATGGCATGGGCCTCTATGAGTACCTGGCCTGCTTCATCTCGTATACAACAGACTTAGTTGAAATCCCTCATCTTATGTGCCCTATCTTGCACTAACTTGAAAATTTTTTGTGCTCCCTTGTTAGTATCCAAACTCCTGTACAAAGTCTCGTAAACTTCGCCTTTAGCCATTGAAATTGTCTTCTTTGCCTCCTTCTTGCAAGTTTGCACCATACTCTATTAGTTTCCCACTCTGCCTCTATTGTATTTACTAACAGAGCTTTGTATAATCTGTAGCATCCCGTCTCTCAGATTATTGAGAGATTTAAAGCATTTGACTAATGAGTCATATGAGTGGCAACATATAGAACAAAGTTGGTACATTTATGACAATTTTTATGATTTTGTTCAAATGCATAATATTAGCATACACACATTAATTGTGAATTAGATAAATTGCACTCAATTGACATCTTCTAGGGTACGAAACTAAGATGAATTTGATAAATGACTAAGCATAATGAATGTAATATGAATGTGCATTTCCAATGTCTTGTACTTTGGTTTACCAATTGCAAGAATTGGTGGATTGTAATTAATGAATTGGAATTAATTGATAGGATTGGGAGATTTATGAATTAATGTGTATTTTTAGACTAGGAAAAATGTCAAATGGCAAGAAAAATTGATTAGTGGTAATAGAAATAATGACAAATGGTAACGAAAATAAATTATATACGACAATAGGATTAATTGACAAGTAGCATAGAAAATTGGGTGACAATGGGTATAAAAATTGGGAGACAAATGGATTGATTATTAAGTGATATGTAATAGTATAAGTAAAAATACATTAGCATAGTTATTTATCATGACACCTGCCAAGTTTATAACCCATAACATATTCATTTGAAAGACCATCTTCATGGTCTTTCATTTTCACTAAATGCTCTCGTCTTCTTCATTTTCTTCTCTCTATTTATAGAACTCTCACCAAACCCCACGACCTTGAGATTGTTAACATTTTTCACAAGCCACTCCAAGACTTTGGTTATCTTCTTATTAACAAAAGACCTAACTTTATCCCTCCTTGAAATGTTAATGATCGTGTAATATTTGGAGAGCTAAGTTAATCTATATTTTGAAGAGCTTGGAGATAAACAAGTAAGTAATATATTAATCTTCATGGCTTGTTTTAATAGAGACATATATGATGATGGTTTAGAGATAGAATGATCATGATGATGGTGTTGAAAGAGTGGTGTAACATGGATAAAGAAATGAATGTGTTTTTGTTCTCTTTTTGTGTTAATGATAAACAATAGGTTATTATTTGTTTTATAGATGAATTTGAGATGAAATTGAGGTGGAAATGATGAACTATGCATAAAATGTCTGGGATATAGTATGTAAAGGTTAAAAATCTGGAAAATTGAAGAAGAAGTTGACTGGAATTTTCGGATATGAAAACCCACGATTGTGAGAATGCCTCCACTATCATGGGAATGGCCTTAGACGTGAATATGTGTCTTTTGATAGATGTTTGAAACAACTAATGATAAGGTACATTCCTATGGCACATTTAGACTTGAATGAGGCTTGAAATGAACTTAATTGATAATGAATTAGTTGGTTAAAAGTGGTTGATATGTTAGGTTGTTAATTGAGTTATAAACTAAGAATTGATTGATGATATAAATGTATATGAAATCTAGAATTTAGACTCATTAATGGAATAAATGTGTTCTTATGAATGCTAATGTGATTCAAAGAAGATGAATGATATGAATTAAGTAAGATTGAATGGGAATTTCGATATTGTGTGATCATATAATGCTAGAAAAGAATTAGTTAATGTATGATTGATGAAACTAGAATAATCAAGTATAATTAAGGTGTAAAGCTAAGTGCAAACTAGACATATACAAGTTATAATGTTTGAATGATCATGAATTGTGATTAAGGATACATACCCAAAAATAGTCAATTTGAGCTTGCATTGACATATCACATCTACATATATTTATGATCGAATACTTATGTGATTGATCAAATTAGTAATGTGTGTGCAATGTTTGTATTGCATGAAGTTAGATACATAAGATTGAACATCAATATCTAGATTGGTTTGTCGACGCAATAACTAATCTGGAGCTTACTATGAGTAACCTAGACGTTTCTCACTAGGATTGATTGTGTTTGCTTAAATTTCAAATATTGAACTGATATTTGTGTGAATGTGATAATTTTAGACATTGATGGTCTGAGGAGTTTGATAATTGAGATTGCATTGGACGTGTTTATAATTGAATGTGAATAAGAGAAAATAGGTGTACTTAACAAATATGTTGAATACCAGACTAAGGTCTGATGAAAATGAAAAGGTGACTGTATATGATGAATGAAAGTGATTGATTGCATATAATGTGAATTGATGAATCACATTACATTGAAATGCACGATCAGATAAAGGAAGTTGTGACCCGAGTGCCCACTGAAAAAAAGCTTAAAGCTTAGAAATGTGTATAAAGAGCCATAAGCTTAGTATTAAAATGAGCCCGGTATCCACAACAGATATTGGACAGTTATCAATGAGTCCACAATAGATACAAGATAGTTAAAAAGGCACTTGGTTACAACAAAGTAACAATGAAAGTGGAGTCACAAACGCATTTGCATATATGATTTGATATGTATTATATGAATGAATTATTTGGACCGTTCTATAATGGAAATGTGAAATAGTGTACACAAATTGTATTTGTTGAAGCATGGTCGAAAAGTGAAATAATATGCAATATTTGATTGTATGATCTGTCTATGAATTGAAATGTGAATTGTTTTTGCAATTTGAAATGAATGAACCATCCTATTCATGTGATTCGTTTGTAAATTAAATGGAGAATTGATATTTGTGATGTGATTTGATTGTAAATTAAATGGTGAATTGCCTTTATGGTTTGATATGAGTGATCACATTGATAATGGTTCATTAACTGAGTTCGCAACCCATTCAAAATTGTAATGATGTCTTTCAGGTTCAGGGAAGATCTAGCTAGACTAGTTAAAGTAGCCACTGCATCTAGACATGAGCTAGTGGTCAGGATCAGTTTGCACTTGAACAAGTCTTCAGTTAATTTTATATGAAGAATTGTACTTCTCAATTGTTGTAAAAATTTATGTGCTAATTCTAAAGTGTACTGACATTTATTACTAGATATGTTGTAAATGAAATAGGCCAAAATGATTATTATTGGATATGTTGTAAACGAAATGGGCCAAAATGATTACTAGATGAGTTTAATGCTTGAAAAATTTGTAATGTTTTGATTCAATCATCTTAACATATCATCCTCTTAAAGTATACTCTCAAATATTCATCAGTATGTTTAGGTATATGCTCTATGAGAGTGGTGTGTTACAAGGTGATATCAGAGCTTGGGCTTAGTATCTTATATGGGCATTCTTCATAATTTATGTCACAGTACATGCATCGTAAACAAGTCATAGTATACAGTGGCAACTAGTCCCCAGTCTGAGTCGTATTTACGTAAGTCATACGCGTGAACATTCGTTAAGATTCTAAGTTGTTAGAAGCAATGAGAAGAATGATAATCTATCAGAGTGTAAGAAAATGAAAGTTTATGGATATCTAGAAATAAGAAATACTATATGGTTCGATATGTTAGACAAAGACTTAATGTATTTGTATTTGTGGTTGTATCATTGAATATGATATCTGTATTGTACTATGGTTGTATATCCATGAATTGATATAGATGTGAATACATTTTAGTTGATTAAATGAGAGAGAAATAGAGATACAGGAAGAAATGATATGATTGAAAGTGTATAAGCAAAGTTGGAAGAAATCAAAATTTTTATGTTCTAAAGAGGTTAAACTTGGAACTGAAATGGTTGTTTAATTATCATGTTAAGAGTTTATGATTTAGTATAAGGATATATCAGTGGATCTAATATTAGAATTTCATGATGGTTACGTAGCCTATATTGCTGAATTAATGGAGAGCATACTGATGTGAGATGAAATAAATGATAGCGATATATGTAGAAGTCCTCAAGAAGTTGATCAGTTATCATAAGTGCACATCCGATAATGTGATTTCCTTGACAAATGATGTTACTAAGAACATATGTATTATATGTTTGGAGATGGTATAGAAAGTGGTTTATGACATATTAGATGCTCTTAAGTCTTAGTCCCCATAGTTAAACTTATGAGATAATTTAGAGGAGCATAGTGGAAGCATGGATTTTGGTGGATATATTGAAATGGTAACTACTATGGAGAAGTAACTTTTGTATAGTCACATAATAGTCAAATGTTATCTAGAATCATTGATATCAAGGTATCATCAGCTTAAGGTATTAAACGATGACCTTTTGAAAATAAATCTCTAGATAAAATGAAGTGATCTTAATGATACATACCAAAGCATAAGAGTAAATGAACATGTCTATGCTTCATTGAGCTTTAATATATAAAACGTTTTGATCATGTACGATATGATAATAATTGATCATATTGATGTAATATGGTTGAAAAGCAACGATGAACATAGTTGAATGATAAGGATTACATGAACAATATAGAAGACTGTGAAGAGAAATCTTCTTCTGATGAAGAATTTCATCGAATTGTATCAAGTAGACCAAATATTCCACTTCTAGGAATGAATGAATATTGAACGAATCAGAAATGAATTTGGAGTTGGATAGATATGAAACTTGGGCTCGAGAAACTGAACATACAATAGAGAGTGCATATGTTTTGATGTTGTAAATTATCCAACTACAATATTGGGTTCTTGAATTTGAGATAATGCCATTACTATTGTGAGAAGAACTTAGGTCCACACTATATTCTATGCTATGTTACTAACTCAGGAAGTTAAGATTGCAAATGATTTGAAATATATGGAGAAACTAGTAAAAATGGTCAGATATTAAGATAAGCTGAAAAGAATATAAAGAAATCGAATGATTAGAGAAGATCATTCAAGAAAAGAAGTCAATTGGGAGATTGATGAAAACACGAGACAATATTATCCCCATCTATGGAATCAGTTAGTTAAGAATTTTGAGGATGAAATGTCTTAAAGAGGGGGAGAATTGTAGCATCCCATATCTTAAATTGTTGAGAGATTTAAAGTGTTAAACTGATGAGTCATATGAGTGGCAGCATATAGAATGAAATTGGTACATTTATGACATGATTTTTATAATTGTGTTCAAATGTAAAATATTAGCATACACACATTAATTGTGAATTAGATAAATTGCACTTAATTGACATCTTTTGGGGTATGAAACTAGGATGAATGTGATAAATGACTAAGCATAATGAATGTAATATGAATGTGTATTTCCAATGTCTTGTACTTTGGTTTACCAATGACAAAAATTGATGGATTATAATTACTAAATTGTAATTAATTGGCACGATTGGGAGATTTACGAATTAATGTGTATTTTTAGACTAGGAAAAATGTCAAGTGGTTAGACAAATTAATTAGTGGTAATAGAAATAAGTGACAAATGGTAGTAAAAATAAATGACATATGACATTAGGATTAATTGACAACTGGCATAAAAAATTAGGTGACAATGGGTATAAAAATTGGGAGACAAATTGACTGATTATTAAGGGATATGTAGTAGTATAAGTAAAAATACATTAACATAATTATTTATTATGACACCCACCAAGTTTATAATCCATGACATATTCATTTGAAAGACCATCTTCATTGGCTATCATTTTCACTAAATGCTCTCATCTTCTTCATTTTCTTCTTTCAATTTACGAAACTCTAACTAAGTTTCACGACCTTGAGTTACTAACATTTTTCACAAGCCACTCAAAGACCTCGATTATCTTCTTATTACTAAAAGACCCAACCTTATTCCTCCTTGAAATGTTGATGATCGTGTAGTGTTAAGAGAGCTACATGATTTACAAAACTTGGAGATAAACAAGTAAGTAATATATTAATCTTCATGGTTTGTTTTAATAGAGACGTATATGATGATAATTTGAGATAGAATGATCATGATGATGGTGTTGAAAGAGTGTTGTAACGTGGATGAAGAAATGAATTTGTTTGTGTACTGTTTTTGTGTTAATGATAAACAATAGATTATGATTTGTTTTATAGATAAATTTGAGATGGAAATGAGGTGGAAATGATGAGGAAATGAAGCAGAAGTGATGAACTATGCATACAATGCCTTGGATATATATATAAAGGTTAAAAATCTAGAAAATTGAAGAAGTTGGCTAGAATTTTCATATATGAAAACTCACGTTCGTGGGAATGCCTTCATGATCGTGGGAATGGCCTTAGACGTGAATATCTATCTTTTGAGTGATGTTTGAAACAACTAATGATAAATTATTTTCCTATGGTACATTTGGACTTGAGTGAGACTTAAAATGAACTTGGTTAATGATGAATTGGTCAGTTAAAGGGGTTGATATTTTATGTTATAAATTAAGAATGGATTGATGATATAAATGTATATGAAATCTGGAAATTTAGAGTCATTAATGGAATAAAGGTATTATTAGGAATGCTAATGTGATTGAAAGGAGATGAATGATATGAATTAAGTAAGATTGAATAAGAATTTCGATATTGTGTGATCATATAATGCTAGAAAAGGATTAGTAATATATGATTGATGACATTGGAACAATCAAGTGTAATTGAGGTATAAACCTAAATGCAAACTGAACATATACAAGTTATAATGTTTGAATGATCATGAGTTGCAATTAAGGATACATACTCGGGACTAATCAATTTAGCATGCATTGAACATAACACATTTACATATGTGTATGATTGAACACTTATATGATTGATCAAATTAGGAATGTGTGTACAATGTGTGTATTGCATGAAGTTAGATACACAAGACTGAACGTTAGCATCCATACACTATTGGTTTGTCTAAGCAATAGCTATTCTGGAGCGTATTGTGAGTAACCTAGATGTTTCTCATTATGATTAATTGTACTTGCTTAAATTTCAATTATATAGTTGATATTTATATGAATGTGATAATTTTAGACATTGATGGTTGGAGGAGTTTGATAATTAAGATACCATTGGAAGTGTTCATAATTGAATGTGAATAGGAAAAAAAAGTGTAATAAAAAAATATCTCGAATGCTGAACTAAGGTCTGATGAAAATATGAAAGTAACAGTACATGATGATTGAAAGTAATTGATTTCATATAATGTGAATTGTTGCATCTTATTATAGTGAAATGCATTATCAACTAAAGGAAGTTGTGACAGGAGTGGTCAGTGAAAAAGAGCTAGAGCTCATAAATGTGTATAAAAAGCCACAGACTTAGTATTAAAATGAGTCTGGTATCTACAATGGATATGGGACAGTTATCAATTAGCCCAGTATCCATAACAAATACGAGACAGTTAAAAAGAGGCTTAGTCACAACAAATTAACAATGAAAGTGGAGTCACATGTGCATTTGTATATATGATTTGATATGTATTATAAGAATGAATTATTTGGACCGTTTTGCAATGGAAATGTGAAATAGTGTATAGAAATTGTATTTGGTGAAGTATGATCAAAAAGTGAAATGATATGTAATATGTTATTGCATAATTTGTCTGTAAATTGAAATGTGAATTGTTCTTATGATTTGAAATGAGTGAACCATGTTATTTAGTATATGTTGATGTGATTCATTTGTAAATTGAATGGAGAATTGTTATTTGTGATGTGATTTGATTGTAAATTGAATGATGAATTGTCTTTGTGTTTGATATGAGTGAGCACATTGATGATGGTTCACTCACTAAGTTTGCAAAACTCATTAAAATTGCAACATTGTCTTTCAGGTTCAGAGGAGGTCTAGCTAGACATGTTAAAGTAGCCACTATATTTGGAAATGAGCTAGTGGTCAGGATCAGTTTGCATCTGCACATGTCTTCAATTAATTTTGTATCAAGAATTGTATTTCTCAATTTTTGTGAAAATGTATGTGTGAATTCTAAAGTGTACTACATTTATTACTAGATATGTTGTAAATGAAATGGGCTAAAATGATTACGGGCTTGCTAAAGATGAGTTTAATGCTTGAAAAATTTGTAATGTTTTGATTCAATCATCTTAATGTGTCATCCTCCTAGAGTATGTTCTCGAATATTCGTCGGTACGTTCGGGTATATGGTTTATGAGAGTGGTGTGTTACATGCTCTCTTTTTCACCTTCACCGTTCCCTGAACCTCTTTCGACCACCATCAAGATTCCATCTGTCCACCCTACGACCCTTTAGAAACTCCCAAGAGTTTTGTAGCAATTGCTCTTACCAAGGGAGCTACTCCCTCCCACATTCGATTAGCACCCCCTCTCATAGACCATGTAGCCCCATACCAGATTCAAGTCATAAATTGTTTCACCATATCTCTTTTTAGATTCCACCCTTTAATTTTACGACATTGGTTAATAAATTATTGCGTCCTCTATCCCTTCACTTCTAGATCCAAAACCAATAATCTATACTGGGTTACTAAGCATATAGTTAGAAGCACTTTGCAATCCTTACACCATACTCTAGCTCTCCTACTGGTAAAGAAATAATCAATTTGTGTCTTGGTCATGCTACTCTTAAACATCACCAAGTGCGCCTCGGTTTTCTTAAATAAGGAATTTGCTATCACTAACTCAAACGCTACAGCCGTGTCTAATAAAGCATTCCCATTTTCACTTTTAGTGTCGTACCTGAAGCCCCATGAGTCCCTGTATATCCATCTAAAACAGTCCTTATATGCCCATTAAAATCCCCTTCTAAGATAACCTACTCAGTATTAGGAATTTGTTAGATCACTTCATTCGGCGCAGCCCAGAATAGACTATTTGTCTAAACCAGTTTTAGGTGCATATGCACATACTAAATTGAGAACACCGTTGCTAATAATAATCTTAGCTACCATAATCCTATCATTTAACCTTATGATCTCCATCTACTGGTCATTATCGTTGAAAATTATTTCACTAGTAGCAGATTTCAATCAAGTATTATATTTTCTATGCATTCACTTTACGTTTTTATTAATTGCTAAGACTAATTGTTCATAACTAAGATCATGTCATCATGTACAAATTTTGAGAGCCAGGTGTGGTTATATTCAAGAACATCAGAACTCTTGCGAATGAATCCAAACAAGGTTTTCAAAAGAAGAGGAAAGGCAATATGAGATAAAGGCAATGAAAGATTGATATGTGATAAAAGAAGAGAAAACATAGATAATAATGTATAGTCTTATAACAACCACAGTAAAATGTTTCAAAACAGAAAATGAGAGATTTAGTGTGTACATTACCGAGTTGCAATAGCTACAACAACTACCAAATCAATCGCTGTTGATTTTCCATGACCACGTGCAGCAAGCAAGGCAACTATGTTACGTAAGGTCTTATCTAGAATTGCATCGACAAATGTGATGACTGCTTTTCCCTATTGTAGTATAGAATTTTAAACTTCTACCAATAAAAAATTTGAAATTCAAACCAGAAACATCCCAGTGAAACTAGCTACATATACTAAAAGAAGATAGATTAACAAAATTCAACATTATTTTAGAAAATGAAATCATTAAATTGTTAAATAGATAAGCAGTGAAAAAGAAGTTAATAGCATAAAATCTTAAGGAACATCAAAAAGTTATAAGTACCTCCCTAAGTTAAGCTTGGGTAATCTACCTTATGTGAGATGAAATTGGTAAAATATTCATTTCATCATCCATAACAATGCATGCTTTGCTAGATGAAAGTGATAATAAGAAACACTCGTTGAAGCTCCCAGCAGCCTCAGAATGGTATTCAGTACGAAACCTCTCGTGAACATCCAACCATCAAGCTTTTTATAAAGTTATAGCTAATAGTCTCAGCACAATAAAATATTTCAAAAAGCTTCCTTCTGTATATATTATCATGACATAACATTGAATGTAGAAGGGCTCTATAGGTAGCAAAACTTCTAGGAAAATTTTAGAAATTGTTAATGCTATTATTCTTAACTTTTTAAATTCAAACCTAGCCAATAAATATTTAGCATACTAAGGATGCATTGACAAATAATCTAGAGCTTATAATTAGATAAATAAACTTAATAATAAGAAAACTATAATACCATCAAACCACAAGTTAGGAGTCAAGTTGGAAGAACATTAGGCTAGGTTCCAAAAATGAAGTACCAAAACTTGAATTTTCATTTCTAGAGGAAGGCTAACACTAAAAGCTATTTTGTGCCAATTAAACAAATTTTAGGCTAGGTTGCAAAAGTGTTACCCATAATTCTTTCAGAATCCTTGTAAAAGCAGTATGTCAATCCTTAAGTTTCGACAAAGAGTTAGAAAGGGTCAACCTTTTCAAGATGTAATTGTCCCCTCTGTATTAGTTTTTTCCCTCTACATTAGTTTTTTTAATTTGTTTTGCACATTTCTTCTCATGACTGCAGAGCACTGGTTGCATCATTATAAGTTAAGAAACCAATCTAAGCAGTAAATAGAACTATTACAAGAAGAGTAATACACAAATAAAGGTCACTCCAAGCGTTTAATTAAAAGATGCTAAATTCAAAGGTAAAGCTAGAAACCTGATAAGTTCAAGTTTATCCCTATAGCACCATAACACAGTTGGCTTGGACTTGGTGACTGCCTTGACAAAAATTTAGTGAAGATTGACAGTCTGTACCAAATATCACCATTGACATCACATTCTCAGACTCATTCAAGCTTTAAAAACTTAGACTTTAAAACAAGAACAAAAAGCTATCTTTCCATAGAATTGAAGACATATAAAAATAAAAAATAAGGACCTTCCTTGGTCTCGCGACTTGTCACCAATGATGATAATCATAGAGCAATGTCTCAATTTTACACATTTTCGATGAGAGTCTTACTTCACTCATCCACTTTCTTCAAAATTTCTTTGTATTTATGTTTTGATGTGCTCACCCGAGTTGATACGAACTCTATAAATATAAAGAAAAAATATGACTATTTAACAACACGCGTTAAAGAAAAACAAGAGTATTTTTCAATTTCTAACCAAATTGTAACGGGCTTGGACTTTTACCAATGCTTGTTTGGTACTTGAGTATACTCTCGTTTCCAAGTCAGCCTTCTATAAGAAACACTTTGTTAAAGAAAAAAAGGAATGTGGGAGAATGTAAGAACACTTCTATTAAAAAACTTTCAAGAAAGCTACAATGCTTACAATGCACTTTATGATTTTCTATGATCCCTATGAGACAACCCTAAGGGTTATTTATACTTGCTTCTTCCTAGAATGGATGAACAATATCTATTTGATCTAATGGTCTATGTTGACCTTCTAAAATTCTGTACACTACTCTACATTCTTCATATACATTATGTGTAAATCTACAAGCTTCTATAAGGTTTTGTATTATTTCATAATGTTCCATAAGCTTCCATAAGATTTCATAGTCTTCTACCATGTTCTAGAAGCTTTCAAGGCCTTCCATAAGCTTTTACCATACTCTAGAAGATTCTTTTTGCCTTCAAACCTCATTTTGTGGGTTTTAAAACATATAGAATGTGACATTCTCCCTTACCTAATTCGGTAAGTCCTCATCGTGTCTTGGTTAAACTCTCAAATCTTGTCTTTGTGTTGCTAAAGAAAAAGCTCATGCTCCCAACTAGCTTGACTTTGCAGTTGTCCCTTCCATTTGATTAAGTATTCATCATATGTGGGAAGTGAGACTCTCCTTGGTATAGCTCAATGTGCCAAGATCTCGTCCACCTCTCATTCATGTGTTGTCATCACAGCAGTGAGTGTGCACCTTGATTCACCCCTAATTAGATCTTCAATATCAGCCTAATAAGGTTTTAGAAAACTTACATGAAATACAGGATGAATCTCTAAGTGTAAGTGTATCTTGATTTGGTACGTTAACTTGCCTACACTTTTCTCCACAAGGAAATGCCCTTCGTACCTCCGAATCAAGCCCTTATTAACACCTCCTCTAGCACGTTTATGAGAAAGGCAATTGACCATCACCAAATCTCCTTCATTGCACTCCAAGTGACGGTTCCTCTTATCGGCCCATTTTTTCATTTTCTTAGCTGCTTGATTTAGGTATGTCCTAGCCATATCGGATTTCTCATGCCAACTTTTGGCAAACAAGGATACTCCAAGGCTTTTACCAATATAATCAACGGCAAGAGTGTGTAGAGTCAAAGGTTGTTGTCCAGTGGCCAACTCGAAAGGGCTAGCTCTTGTAGACTCACTCCGTTGCAAATTAGATGAGAATTGGGCAACATAGAGCAACTTTACCCAATCTTGCTAGTTCGCACTCACATAGTGCACAAATACAACTCCAATAAGAAGTTTATTCTCTCATTTTGTCCATCGGTTTATGAATGAAAACCCATAGAGAAGTTTAACTTCGACCCTAAGAGCTTGAATAACCCTATCTAAAGTCATCCCATGAAGCGGGTGTCCCTATCACTGATGATGGTTTGTGGAATGCCCCAATACTTCACCACATGCCTAAAGAATAAGAGTACGGCATCTTTGGTCGTAAATTTTATTAGCACAGGTATGAACGCTCCATACTTGCTGAAGCGATCCATAACAACCATTATGTTACCTTGTCCCTCTACCTTCAACAACCTGACAATGCAGTCCATTGAGACACTCTCCCTTGGTCTCCCATGAATTGGAAACAGTTGTAACAATCCACTTGATGCTTTATTCTCCACCTTGTCTTGTTGGAAAACAAGACAAGTCTTCACATATGCCTTTATATCACCTCTCAATTGGAGCCAATAGTAGGCACGCTCTATAAGTTCCAAAGTCTAATGTATTCCTGGATAACTAGCCCCTAAGGAGTCATGACACTCCTTGATGACCTTCTTCCTCAATCCATCCCATTTAGGCACATGAATTCGGCTTCCTTTGGTGATGAGCAACCTATCCTCAAGCCAAAACTTGTGAGTCTTTTCCTCCCCGGCTTGCTTCAACATGTCCTTGACTTGGGGGTCATGTTGCAATCCCTCTTTCATTTGGTCACACAAAGGGAAATTAGGCTATGATAAAACTACTAGCTTGGCCTTCCTACTTAGTGCATCTGCCATTAAGTTGACCATTCTTGGCTTGTACATCATCTCAAAGTCAAATTCTACTAAGAAAGCTTGCCATCTAGCTTACTTAGGCGTCAACTTATTTTGATTGAGGAAGTAACTTAAAGCAACATTGTCTGTCTTCACCATGAACTTTGCTCCCAACAAGTAGTGCCTCCATGTTTGCCACTAATGCACTATGGACGTCATCTCCTTCTTTTACACCATATAACGCTGCTCGGTGTCATTAAGCTTTCTACTCTCAAAAGCAATGGGGTGTCCTTCTTGCATCAACACACCCCCAAGTGCAAAGTTAGAAACATCCGTTTGTACTTCAAATGGCTTTGTGTGACTTGGAAGAGCAACCTTCATCACAGCCTCCTTCAAAGCATCAAAAGCCTTTTGACATTTGGCATTTGGCATCCCATACTGAAACCTGTCCCTTCTTGAGCATATCCATTAAAGCTGCCACAATAGAAGAGTAGCCATGAATGAACCTGCGATAATAGTTAGCCAAACCAAGGAAGGATCTTAACTCACTTACCTTCTTTGGTAGCTCTTATTCAATAATAGCTCGTACTTTGGATCTATCCATTCTTAGCTTGCCTTATCCCATGATGTGCCCAAAAAACACTATTAAATGTACACTTCTCCTTTTTGACATATAACTTATTGTCCCTTAAAGCTTGAAAGATATGTTGTAGATGTATGGCATGTTCGTCCAAGGATTTGCTATACACAACAATGTCATCCAAATAAATAACAACAAATTGATCCAAGAAAGGATGTAATACCTTGTTCATAAGTCTGCAAAATGTTGCAGGCGCATTAGTGAGACCAAATGGCATAACTTAGAATTCAAAAGCTCCATATCTCATCACATAAGTAGTCTTTAGCTCATCTCTCTCGGCAATCGTCACTTGGTAGTAACCCAATCTCAAATCAAGCTTGTAGAACCATCTCGCATCTCCAAGTTGATCAAATAAGTCATTGATTCGAAGGATAGGGTACTTATTTTTCACATTTACCTTGTTTAGTGCCCAGTAGTCAATACATAACCGAAGGTGATTCATTGTGATTCTTTTGAAACAGTTTTAGTGCACCATATGGGGCGTTGGAAGGTTGGATGTGCCCCACATGCAAGAGTTCCTTAATTGTCTCCTTAGCTCTTCCAACTCTTGTGGTGCCATACGATATGTGAGTGTGGCAAGGGGTTTAACACCAAGTTCTAACTTGATCTTGTAGTCCACCTCTCCCCTTGGTGGTAGCTTCTTTGGCAACTCGGGTGGCATGACATCCTTGTATTCATTAAGGACATAAGAAATCTCCTAAGGAAATTCCTTATAAGTAGTGGCATTTTTCACACTGATAGCTACTAAGAACGTCAGCTCTGCCTTCCTCATTCCTTTAAAGAGTTGCATGGATGAAAGGATCTTAGTCTTCGTTAGTACGTCTCAAGACAAAGGTACCATATTTGCATTCCCCTCCTCTATAATACTCATGGTGTTTGCAATTAGGATCGAAATAACTTTAACCTTGTCTATGAATTCCATACCTAACACCACCTGCAAATTATCCATAATAATAGTAGAAAAATCTAATAAACAATGCCACTCACCTATATGAATCTTCACGTTCTTTGCCACTCCACACAAGCTTTTAGCCTCCGAGTTTATTGCCTTTATCCAACCATTGGTGGGTATGTTCTTGAGGCCCGACTGCTTAGCTTCTTTTTCCTTCATAAAGTTAATTATAGCACCAGTGTCTACCAAGGCTCTCATACCTTGTCCACCAATCTTTGTGTCTATAAATAATCTCCCCTTCTTCTTGGTTTTTGATATCTCAACTTTGGCATTGATGGCATGAAGGACTTATAAGGATCCACACCTTTCTTGAGCTGATTTTAAGATTTCTTCTTTAAGTGCCGCAAGCTTGTTCTTCTTCGGACAATCCATAATTTGATCAGGTCCATCATAAAGGTAGCACTTCAATGTAAGATGTTCTCCACCCTTGTCTTCTTTATGACCTTTGCTTGAACCTTCTTTCTTGTCGCCCTTTAAAACTCCATCTTTTCCTTTCTTTTTCTCTCCCTTACCCTTGCTGTTGTCACTTTTGGGACTTAGAGTGGTGGACATCCCTTCTTACTTCATAAAGGGATTTAGCTACTACGATGGTATTAGCAAGGTCTTGCATACCTCGCTCTTCAAATCCGTCTTGGCCATGGTTGTAAGCCATCACAAAAGGCCAAGAAAGCTTTCCTATCCGGATAGTCGGGAATTTCAAGCAACACCTCTTAAAATTCTCAAACATATTCTCACTTGCTCTTTGAGTGGGTGAGCCATCTCAACTTGGCTCGAGCTTCCTTCTCTACATTCTCGAGGTAAAACTGCTTCTTTAACTCTTTTTTGAAGTCATCCTACGTGTTCATAGTACAGGTCTCCTTTTCAATATCGTTGTATCTTCTTCTCCACCATACCATGACCATGTCTAAAAAGTAGAGAGAGGCACTATTGATCATCTTAGCATGATCTGTAATGCCAAGCGCCTTGAAGTATTGTTCTATACTTTAAAAGAAGTTATTGATGGTCTTTGCATCTCTTTCTCCTCCAAAGGGCTTAGGCTTTGGACCTTTACTTTGGCAGAAGCAGTGGAAGTAATAGGTGTCATACCTCCTTGTGTCACTACCATCTTACACAAACTCCAATGCCTTTTTACTTCCTTCAACTTGGCAGAAAACCTAGCAAGTACTTCCTCAAGCATAACAATTTTGGCAATAAGAGAAGATTCCAAGGAACTCACCTTTTTGAAAGCATCTGAGGCAATGATATTGACGGTTCCATTCATTTCTTCCCGAAGTAGAGACTGCTCCTTCTCCAGTTCCTTTACTCTATATTGCTCCTTCTCTAACTCCTCTACTCTTTGGTCCCACTCATTGATCCTCTCCTAATCTTCCCCTACGGTGATATCCAACTTTGAAAGCCTAGCCATCACTTCAGCCATGAAGTCCCTTGTAGTAGATCTTTCTCTCTTTCTCTTATTGGTAGGAGGAACTCTCTCGACCTCCCTTCCTTTATGGATGGTCATTTCGTTTGAACTAGCCATCTCAACAACACCTAAAGTATCTCTAACGTTGGCTTTGATACCAGTTGTAACGAGCTTGGACTTTTGCTAATGCTCTTTCGACATTTGAGGACACTCTCATTCCCAAGTCAACGTTCTACGTGCAACATTTTGCTAATAGATAAAGAGAAGAAGGAATATGGGAGAATGAAAGGACACTTCTATTAAAAAACTTTCAAGAAAGCTACAATCCTTACAATGCACTCTATGATCTTCTATGATCCCTATGACACATCCCCCAAAGGGTATGTATACTTGCTTTATTGGACCCCGAAATTTTAGTGGAAATTAGAAATACTCAAAAATGAATGAGTTAATTGAAATAGATTTTGAAAAGCAAGAAATAAAGAGAAAAAGTGAGAAAAATGTGAAGAATTAAGAAAAGTTTGACTTTTTGGTCATAGAGTTGACTTTTTAATTTAGGCTGGATTTGAGGAAGTGATCTTCATGAAACTGGTAGCTTATGTTGAAAGCTTTCTGTCTCCATAAAGTATGATGTTTTTTGATATCGGGAGTGAAAGTTATGATCTTTCAAAGTTAAGTGTATTTATGCTTTGGTTT
>JAOSBN010000009.1:18002257-18017244 GCA_027563595.1 Erythroxylum suave
TTTTTCTATTACTTATCAAATTAGTTATGCTCTCACCAATTCTCATCATAGTGTTGAATTCAAAAATACAGAAAAAAATATATTGATCAACTCTTTAATGATGTTGCAAAAGTAGGAACAAATTACAAAGTTAAGAACTTTACCTACCATCCAGTATCCCATTGATAACAGACATTCTTTTTCAGATACTTCACCCTCTTTATTCAGTTCTCCTTCTTTACTCCGATCTCAATCCTTAAGAATAGAAAGACCTCTTTGATTAATTAAATATGAAGTATCTAATATACCCATTAAAAATCCAAACGTTGTACATTCTTCTCTAGAAACTTCTAGTAAAATAGATGCTCTTCAAAGTCAAATCGCTAATTTAACCACCTATTTAAAACAAACATTATGAGTATTAGTCAAGAATTACACGACATAAAAGAACAATATATACAATTAGAGTATCAAATGATAGAATTATTACAAAAACAAACCACTCTATTACAATTAGTCACGAAGTTAATAAATGAAAATAAAATACAAAAACAAGAAATAAAAAGTCTAGAGTCATCCCTCAAGTTCGAGGCTCTGATACCACTTTTGGTGGAACCAAATCTTATAAGCCCACCACGTTTCCGCGGTAGCCCACGTTGCTGAGGTAGCCCATACTACCCTAGATGAGAATGCAGTTCATTATCACTACGATTCGAACCTAAAATGTTGGGAGTCACTTGTAAGCTCTGATACCAACTTGAGGGATGACTCTAGACTTTTTATTTCTTGTTTTTGTATTTTATTTTCATTTATTAACTCCGTGACTAATTGTAATAGAGTGGTTTGTTTTTGTAATAATTCTATCATTTGATACTCTAATTGTATATATTGTTCTTTTATGTCGTGTAGTTCTTGACCAATACTCATAATGTTTGTTTTAAATAGGTGGTTAAATTAGTGATTTGACTTTGATTAGCATCTATTTTACTAGAAGTTTCTAGAGAAGAATGTACAATGGTTGGATTTTAATGGGTACATTAGATTCTTCAGATTTAATTAATCAAAGAGGTCTTTCTATTTTTAAGGATTGAGATCGGAGTAAAGAAGGAGAACTGAATAAAGAGGGTGAACTATCTAAAAAAGAATGTCTGTTATCAATGAGATATTGGATGGTAGGTAAAGTTCTTAACTTTGTTCTAAAATTTGTTCCTACTTTTGCAACATCATTAAAGAGTTGATCAATATATATTTTTTCTGTATTTTTGAATTCAACACTATGATGAGAATTGGTGAGAGCATAACTAATTTGATAAGTAATAGAAAAAGGATATTGACCAGTAGTCATTAAATTTTTGTTGTAAAATTTATATGCAATTGTTATAGCATCCTCTAAATCTTTTGATTTTAAAGGTAATCCTATTTTTAGACGAGCGTTGAATTTTATTTTACCATAAGCTAAATTTCCATTCATTATTCCAATAATTTGATTATTTAAATTTGTCATTCTTTCATCTAAAATAGCCATTCTTATTGGTGAATCAATTCCTTCTTGAAAAGTGGATTTTAATAAAATCTGAATAGTTGAGAGATGTATATATCCTATTTTAATTCGCTTATCTGTAGGAATTTTTTGTAAATGTTTAGAAATTTGTTCTTGATTAATAAGATTAATACAAATATGTCCATTACATTGATCTATCGGAATAGGAGTTTCATGAATAATTTTCCCAAAATAAATAATATTTTGACGATTGATGAGTTTATTTAATATTGAGGTTTTATGAATATCTTGTCCGTCTTTTAAATTTAATTGTGTTTTAGCTATTTGTTTTATTTTATCATTAGATAAAAGTGTGTCAAGATGAAATGTTCCTGATGCTTCATGTAGTTGTAGATTGTCTACATCTAAAATATTTTGATTTCCAGTTTGTTCAGTCATTTTTATGCCAAGGGCTAAGTATTTTATGATCGAAAAGGAGTTTTTCATGATGGTTTAATTGTTTTGTATAAAATTGATGAAACTGTCTTTCTGAATCTAATTCTTCTTGTATTGGTTGTAAAGGTTCAAGATTGGTTATTATTCCTCAAAGATAATTATATTTATTTTCCCAATATTGAAGTTTTATAAAATGTTGATGCTTTATATATTCTAATTCCTCTATCTGTTTTTCTAATTGTTGACAAATACAACAATTAGATTGTTGACAGATAGAACAATGACAATAATGGGAAGACAAATCTATTATTATTATTCTAAATTATGATAATCTATATTAGGATCAAATAATTTATCTAAAAGATATTGAAACATAAGAGGGGTAAATCCATATCTATTATATGAGAAAAAGTAATCAGTTGATTCGAAATTATATATGCTTATGAATCGATGTATAAACAGATTTGAGATCCTTTAACCCTAACACGTGTTTTCGTTAGCAAAGTGGTATCAGAGCTAGTTATACGTCAAACACATCTGTGGTTCGATTCCCCAGAACAACTGGGGTTTCGATGGGTCTAACTCCCGAGTGGGTGGGTATGGGCGTGATCCACAGCAGAAGCGTGGTGGATGTATAAATAGATTTGAGATCCGTTAACCCTAACAAGTGTTTTTTTAGCAAAGAGGCTTATAAGATTTGGTTTTGCCCTACTTTAAACTTGAGTTTTGGGTAGCGAAGTGGTATCAGAGCTTACAAGTGACTCCCAACGTTATGGGCTCGAATCGCAGAGATAACGAACTGCATTCTCATCTGGGGTAGTATAGGCTACCTCAGCAACGTGGACTATCACGAAAACGTGGTGGGCTTATAAGATTTGGTTCTGCCCTACCTTAAACTTGAGTTTTGGGTAGCAAAGAGATGTATAAATAGATTTGAGATTTGTTAACCCTAACACGTGTTTTCATTAGCAAAGTGGTATCAGAGCTAGCTATACATCAAACTCATCTGTGGTTCAAGTCCTCAGAACAACTGGGGTTTTGATGGGTCTAACTCCTGAGTGGGGGCGTATGGGCGTGCTCCATAGTAGAAGCATGGTGGATGTATAAATAGATTTGAGATCCGTTATTATATATATATATATATATATATATATATAATACAAATCATAAATTGGCTTTCTCACACAAGCAATCGCCTCTACTGATTTGTGATAACTAAAGACGAAACAAGTTTAAAGTTTATTATCTAGGTATTAATTGAGAGCAAGAAACCTAAACCATAAATGCCGCATTAAATTATAAGGAAGTTGTTAAAAAGTGATTAGATGATCATTATATCTATCTTAAGTTGCTAGATGCGATTTCTAAAAAATTCTTTGTATAGATAAGTGAAATCAAGATAAACATTCAGTATGTTTGAACTAATATTTGTACGGTATTTTCTTTATGAAAGACCTTCACATAAAATGAATTATGAGTTAATACTGTAGCACATAACTCATACCATATGTGCGAATACAACCATAAAGGAATTGATGTAATTTACAATATCTCATCTTACATTGTGTGAGATCTTTAAGGTTAAGGTGCCTCACTAACTACCCTTAAGACTGTTGTCTAATTCTTGAGAATAAATTTAAAGTTGGCACCTTAGAATATTATCAAAAAATAAGCTACAATGCAATCATATAGAATGATTCTAGGAAAGCAAATTAAATTTGAATTAAAAGAATTCAGAGCAGATGAAGTTTATTGTGTTTAAAGACTCATATAAAATGTATTCAAATGTGGCCACCATTTTTTAGTAAGGTAATTGAATATAAAACATAATATGATGAAATAAATGAGATTATAAGGATATTAATGCTAGATATGACCTAGATTATAATGTTGAGTGTAATTTATGCAAAACAATTTACTTGTTTTACACTTAAAAATCGCAAGTGTATGGGTTGTGACTTGTAGTTAAAAAGTAGATATCGACCCCACAAGGATTTATGCCTAGATACCACTTAATTTAGACAAAAATTTGTTTAAGAAACAAAATTGTTTAAAGGAAATAATTTGAAAAAATTAAACTAAAATTGAAATACTAATAATAAACAATAGATAAAACTAAAATGCAGAAAGTTGGAATTTAAGAATTTAAAGATTTGAGATTACTTTTTCCTATTTTATCTCCCTCATATTTTATTAATTGAATTGTGTCTTACCTATGATTTTTTAATGTATTAACTACTGTCTATCAAGGTGTAATTAACTGTCCCTATTCAATTTAAATGAAGTCAATTGAATGATCTGTCAACCTACCCAACCACTTCACCAATTTAACTAGTTATTAAACTATCCCATGGGTGATTAATTGAATTAGCCGAGATCTCTGTTCTAACTAATCAATTAACATGATGATTGTAAGTCTATAGGTTGCCAAATTTTGTTGTACAATCCTACATAAATTATCTTACTCACTCTCTCGATTTATTGCAAGATAGAAATAAAATCAACAATCATCAAAGACAACTTTCATTTAATTCAATAAAATTGAAGTTTTAACAAAATAGATCAAAAGCAATCCCTAAAACTAAATCAGCCAGTTATGGTCTTCATAACATCACAAACACTCAAATAATCCATTCTACAAAGATTAGAAGAGATAAAATTGACATAAAATTAAATAAGAAAACTCCTATAAGAAAACTCCTTCTTTTCTTTGCCAAAATCCGAAATTTTTGATGTTGATGTGCTATTTTCCCAATCTTAATGACAATCCTTGACTTCATTCCTTCTTCAAGATTCAAACTTTCTTTTCTACAGAGGGGTTTTGTCCCTTTCTCATCTATGGAGGGTTAATGTCTTATATAGTTCCAAAACCCAAAAGATTAATTAAACCCGCATAATGTCTTAGATTAAAGTTCCCACGATCATGAAAATTGGCATGATTCCTATAATCATAGGAACTTGTAATAAAATGTCTCCTCTTTTCTTCTCTTCTTTGATCTCTAGCTTAATCTCCAAGTTGCTTAATCTTCCTTCCTACACAAAAATAATCAATTCTTACCCTAAATTAAATTCAAAAACAAAAGAACAACAATGAAGATCAAACTAAATAAAAACATATAAAATGAATCCTAAACTACAACAATAATCAACTATTATGTAAGAAACATATGTCAATTATAAAAACATAGGCTAATGCACAACTATCATTTAACATATAATATATACTCAATGACACATTGGTCCCAAGATTAATTCATTAATTGAGATGTCATATCCTCCTAACAGATGCATGACAATGAAATATCCTCCTAACAAATGCATGACAATGAATTCTTGTTAAACGCTGGTCCTTCGATTTATTGAATAAGTGAGAAATCGCAGAATGTTGATCATTTAATCCATCATATGTGTTGGGAGATGATGACTATTGAATGCACTTGATAATATAGGATATGAGATTTAATATTAAATGTTAAAAAATAGTAAGTTTTAAATGTAATATAAAATAGTTTAAAACTTCCAAAAGATAAGATTACAATAGTAATACAGTATTTAGACGAAAATTGGTCTTTACTTATATGTTCTTTGTGTAAGATCGTTTAATCTGTGGAAGCTAGAAACTCATTCAAGTAAGCTATAAGTTTTAAGGATGCATATAATTATAAGAGATCATATTTTTATCTACATATTATTTATATGTTAGATAATATTTCTTTCAATTATAAATTATAAATTCTAATTTAACTTAAATTTATTAGATTAAATCCTTATAAAATCTTCTGGTAATCTATAAGTTGCAAGGATTGTCTTATTTATTTTTCAACTTATTTATTTTCGTCCAATATTTTCATAGATAAATTTTCTTTTGATATATGATTGTTTATGTTTAACTAAAATTTTTTAACGTATAAGAAAAAATTCATTCATAAATGGACTTTGGTTGATTCTTCTAATAATCTCCTATCTGAAAATTTGATTAAGAATCAATCAATCTTTAAATCACTTTGCCATTATCATGTTTCTTATATTTTTGTCATATTATAAAAGGATCAACATCAAATAAACTTGTCACTATTGAACTTTTTAATCACAAACTCTAATATATTGTCTTTGGTATGATATTTTTGCATATCCATAGTTTTGTTGCTTGATGTATGCTAGTTATACATTACTTTTAGCATTATTTTCATAGCACATTACTTTTATTTTAGATGAATTTAGAACAATTGGTACTTAAAATAAGAAGTATATTTATTATTTCTACTTATTTAAGGAAAAGGAGCAAAAATTGGAGTAACTTAAAGTAAATTTAAAAGTAACAAAGAAGGACAGTTGAATACAACACTTACACATCACCATGTTAGGGCTATATTCTAAAGTTTTTCGTTTTTTTTCTCCTGTGTCGCTATACACATGATCGTATTACCCTCAGGATTAAGAAACCCACCACTTATATGTCCTTTTATAGGACTCATGTTAATGTTAATAAAGATTTTAAGAGAATACCAACACAACATGGCTTGCTACATAGACCTTTGTTGAGGTCTTAAAAAGATAGGATTTATATTTAAAGAAAAGAAGGAAAAAAAAGAAAAGAAGTTTTTAGGGCAAGAAATATTGAGAAAAGCAGTAGGAAATCATTTAGAAGCTGATCTACACTTGTTGTTGATCAGGACAAATTCATTCTTGGAAGTTATACAAGATTTCAATAAAGATTCACTAAAGATTCAATGTTTAAGAACAATGATCTCTTTATCTTGTTCTTTTTATTATTTCTTGGTTATTGTTCTTTGTTTAACTATGAACTAAATAGGTTATAGGTTTAAGAAGAATGACACTAGGATTTAATATATTTTGATTGATTCTTTGATTTAATGCAAGTTTTTATTTTTATTAAGATTTATCTATGTTTTTATAAATGGTTGAATCGAAAGAGCGAAAGTGAAAGATTCAATTATTTGATTCATACATCAAGATATGAGAGAGGAGATGCGTGATTAGATCACAATGTGGATAAAGAGGGTTAAACATAACCTATTCAAAAGAAATTTGTAAGATCTTTATGGGTTAGCATAAAACCTATCAATAACATTTATATAATGAATTAATACGTTCTTAGGTTATGTTGATTCAAGAGGGACTTCAACTGATTAGTCTAAGAATTAAGGTTGTATGTCTTGAGAAAGAATATAATATAAGTTAAGAATTCTTACTGGTTTAAGAAACTAGAATCATTCATTAAGATAAAATAGAATAAATATAGTATAGTCGTAGAGGAAAACTAACTTAAATCTAGTTATGTTCATAAATTAGTTTATTATTAATCATTTTCTTGTTTTAGCATAAGATTTCTTGTTTTGTTTTCTCTTTCAATATATCATAATCGTTAACGTAGTTTATTAAGTTTATGAATAGTTGTAATTGAATAACAGTTTTTATAGGATCAACTTATACTTAGCAGTACTAGCTACAACTAAACTATGTATAGGAGTATAATATGGTTTTGATGCCATTATTTAAGACTAGGCATTAACATTTACAGATTTACAAACTAATTAAACTAGGTTTTTGTTTTGTTTTGCTTTACTTTAGTTTTATTATTATTTATTGAATTTTCTTTTTTCTTTTTTATAAATCACATCTTGTATGATTAAGTCTAAAAATCTTAGGAATCTTGTTAAGTTAGATCCTAATGTTAAGAAAACCTTAGATATAAGAAAAAGACTTTAAAGGAGAATAAAAGCTGATGAGGAACAGATGGTTATGGAGAAAATAAGGTCACTAAATGATTTCACCGTACCAAATGCCTAAGGCATCAACTCAAGCATTACGAGATGCCTAACATTGAAGTTACTAAATTCAAGCTAAAGCCCTCTCTTCTATCTATATTGCAATAGAATCATTTAGAGGACCATCATTTGAAGACCCTAACTTGCATTTGTCGATGTTTCAGGAGTATTATAATACACTGAAGCCTAATGGTGTTTGCCCTAATGCCATTAAGCTCAAGCTATTCACTTTCTTTTTGAGGAATAAAGTGAGAGCATGGTTGCATACTCTACTAAATACTTTTCCAAGCAAGATTGCATAAATAAGAAATAAGATTGCCACCTTTGTCTAAAGGGAAGGTAAATCATTGTATAAGGCTTGAGAAAGGTATAAGGAGCTAATGAGGTTATATTCATGCCATAAATTAGATAAGTGACTGATAGCCAGATAACCTATAATGCGAAGATCTATATAGGTGCAGCTACTAGTAAAGCTTAACTGACTAAGACTATAGAAAAGATTAATTAACTAAGACTGTATAGGTGCATCTCTATCTTATGACCTTTATTCGTAGTTGAAATAAGAATTGTTCTTCCTTCTCTCTAGATTATTTGTATTTTTGCCCTTGATCTGTACTTCTAAAAGACTATTTTGGTTAATCTCTTCCCCACCTTTAAAGTATTAGATCTTATTCAACATGGGGAAATCCTAAATGTTAAAGGTTTTCCATCAAGTGCACATAGATGGAGTGTTTGGATCTCCACAGTAAGGCTTGCGAACATTTGAAACCTAGATTCCTTCTTCGATGAGGAAAAAGTTCCATGACTTATCTTGTAAGCTTCCTTTCAGCTCTCCCAATTATTACTTTGCTCTAATTGTGTATGAATCTACTAAAACCACAAAGACAAGTTCTCCCACTAGCCTTAGATCTTAGACGAGCTTGATGGAGTCTAATTTAACTAAGGACAAACTTAAACATTACTAGAGTTTAAAGATTGAGGGTGTCTTAACTTGCCCTTTGGAAATACTCCAAGCAGGCACATTGGTTTGCTCTTGATCCTTAGTAGGTTATTTATTAGACAACTATCCTGTATTTCCTTAAGCGTAGTATTAGGAGAACTCTAATTGGAGTGGATTAGGACTTAAAAAGCTCTACATTCTAAAGAGAATGTCTTCTTTTTTCATCTTCTTTAAAGATGCCAAATTTTGAACATTATATAATAAGGACCTCAGAAAATATTCGATCAGCCTTTTACCTTTCAAAATGATGCCCTGTAATGAGATTGTGAAGGAGTAGAGTTGAAACAATCCTTTTATAGGTGACCTTTCATAATGTCCCACTAGAATATTAGGTTGTTGATGGACTGAGCTTCTTAGCTATCTTTTTAGGAAAGCCTCTGTGTCTAGGTCCCCAAACTATTAAGTTGGATAGAATGAACAATACTAATATTTGCATCAAAGTTAATAGAGAGGAGGAGATCCCTGAATCTTTACTTATAATGAACCAAGATATAAATGGACAATTGGATAAAATTGAAATTACCTTTTCATACACTTGGAGACCCCTTAACTAGGATAAGATATGGAAACCAACAAGGTAGGTTTTAATAAAGGACTGTACATTGAGCTTTAGGACTATAGGAGGATGATCCATCCTTAAAGGTTGAAGTTAACTTTACTCTAGCACTTAGCTATCCTATGAATGTAGGGGCTAACACAATAAGTCCAAGTTCAACTCTATTAGAAGGTAAGATACTCAGGCTCAAGATACAAATATTGAGGCTCTTTCACACTTTACTTCTATAGATGTATCTAGTAAGGATTTTGACTATACTTAAAGGATGAGGACATTGAATTTGATAACAGACTCCTCAGGTGAAGGTGACAAGGTGAAGGACATGGTACTTAAAAGAGGGTGATAAGAACTTTCTAATGCTTAACCCTCTTAAACCCAGTCAAAAAATTCAAAATTTAAGCCTTATGATAATGAATTCATTAAGGTTACCTCCTTCTCCTTTAAAAGAAATTCTAGTAGGAAAATAATTAAAGCTAAACTAGTAAGTTCCTAACTTTGTAATTTATGCCCTTTTTGTTTTGGAATGTATGCTAAAGATTTAATCCTAAAAATCTTGTCGTTCTAGGTCTTCTGGAAACTAAAATAAAAGTTAAGAATTTGATTAAAGGACAAAGATTTTTTAGTGCAAACTAGAATTTCATAACTAATCATTCTTATCATTTTAATGCGATAGTGGTACCGATTCAAATTTCTAACATTGATATGTCTAATCAAATGATCCATTTTTCTAGTAGTCTAGCATAGACTCCTATCTTTATTGAGTTTTTTTTTTATATATATGTAGCTAACATTTCTCTTCAAAAAGTCAAGCAATGGGAAAACTTATGGAGGATTAATGTGAGCATGCTCAGGCCTTGAATTTTAATAGGATATTTTAATTTCTTACACCTAAATGAAGATGAAAGAACCATAGTGATCGAATAAAACCTTAGTAAGGTGTTGAGTCATTTAGGGTTATAGATCTAAACTTTATAGGGAAACATTACACCTAGAATAATAAACAACAAGGAGATTAGTTCATCAAAAAGAAGCTTGATAGAGCCCTAGTCAACAATGAATGATTGGACAAATTCCTAACTAGTTTTGCTAGTTTTGGCCCTTCATTTTGTTTAGATCACTCCACTATAGAAAATTTTCAACTCAATACCAATCCTTCTCCCAAGGCCTCTTTTAGGTTCTTAAACTCTATTTTTAAGCTATAAGGTTTTGGGAAAGTGATCAAGAATGGTATGGGGATAGGTGTTACAGGTTATAAAGGCTACCAACTAATAATGGAACTCCAAGTAATTAAAGAAAGGATTAAAACTTTCCACTAGAATATGTGTTCTAATATCGATATTAATCTTAAAAAACTAAGGATGGTCTCAGAATAATAAAAGAAAACTATTATAAGTATCCTCTCAATTTAAATATAAGGGCTTTAGAAACTCAGGTGCTTAGTAGATACACCATAGCCCTCTAATTGAATAGTTCTTTGGTTAAATAAAGGGCAAGAGTCAACTGGCTGCAAAGGAGTGATGATAACTCTAAATTCTTCTTTAACTCCATTATGGCTTGAAGGAACAGTAATAGAGTTTCTGCCTTAATGGATATGGATGGACAATTATGTAGATACTAAATAAGGATATGGATCATAACTTCCAACTACTTCAAGAATCTCCTAAGACATTGCTCTCCCAGCACCTCCTCTATAGTTGAACTAACTTCCTTCATTAGTTATTTACTTGACTAGGTCATAAACGACAACCTGTGTATGGCCTTTTCTAATAAGGAAATTAAAGATGTAATCTTTGTCTTTAACCCTAACAAAGGTTAGACAATTATAATACTTTGTAACATTTAGGAATAAATGGGTGGCTTGTTTATAGAAACAATACAAGAATTTTTCTCTAATAAGAAAATTATTCAGAAACTCAACAAGACATATCTTCCTAGTCCTCAAGAAGAAAATTCCATATGCAATAGTAGATTTTCATCCTATCTCTTATTATACTACAATGTCTAAGGTAATTTCTATTGGCTTATGGATTGAAGGTAGCATTGGCTTATGGATTGAAGGTAGCATTATAACATTCAATCAATCTAAGCCAGGGTGCACTTATAAGTGGAAGAAAAATTAGTGAAAACATAATGCTAGTATAAAAGTTGTTCAAATACTATAAAACTAAAACCTCTATACAAAGTTTCTCCTTGAAAATAGATTTTTCCCAAGCCTTTGACTCTTTATATTGGAATTTCATCATCAATGGTTTACTGGCTTTTAGATTCCTAAAGCTTTTTATGGATTGGATCAAAGTTGTGTAACCATTACTTTATTAAGTGTGTTAGTAAATGGATTTCCTTTTAAGATCTTCTAAGGAGCTAAAGGATTTAGGTCAAGGGATCCCTTGTCCCTTGTCCCTTTACCTTTTCATTATTGCTATGGAAACTCTTATAAGGTTAACCATTTCAAAGATAGATACCTTAGGATCTCTTAAGTTCCATTATAACTGTAAGGAGCTCAAAATTAGCAATTTGGCATTTGTGAATGATTTAATGTTATTTTGTGATGTGGATCCTAATTCTTTTCAATAATTGGTTAGCTCCCTCAATTAGTTTTCTAAAATGTCTAGATTGAAATTCTCTAATGTTTCTTATGCAGCTATAAACTCTGTATCAAGTCCTCATATTTATTATGCTCCTTTTTCTAATAACCATGAAGAAGCCAAGGTATGTAGACTATACCACTTAGTTGGAATATGTTAAAGCTAGAATCAATTCTTAGCAAAACATATTCATTCGAGTGCTAGTAGAATTAAGTAGATTTCTTAAATATATGGAATATCCATATTCATTGGAGCTTACATTTATCATTCCTAAAAAGCTAGTCAAGGAATTGGAGAAGCTTATCAAGAATTATCTCTAGATAGGTACTACTGATAACTCGAAAAATATAAAGTTAAGTGGTAATACTTGTTCACTCTAAAATAAGAAGGAGATATGAAAATTATTTCTATTCAAGTTATGAATTTAGTCTTATTAGCCAAGAAAATCTAGAGATTATGCAATATAAGAAGGTTATATGGTCCAAATGGATGCATGAATACTATCTATCTAGAACTAGCCTTTGGAGCTAATAAATAAGTACAGAACATTCTTGAGGTTAAATTCAATTGTAGTGGTTAAGAGGTTAATTGAGTTCCTCTTTCCGAAATGCGATAAGTAATGGAGATCAGAATTTGTTTTGGTGGGAAATTTGGTGTGAATTGGGTCCACTACGTGTTAGGGGGAGATGGACACCCTTAAACTAAGGGTTCCTTTGCATGCTAAGGTTAATGTCATCATAAGTGGTGATACATGGAGACATAACTTTAGAGGATCTTCACATTATTAGCCTAATGTGAGAAAGACCAAGTTATTTGGCTAAGATATATCTCTAATAGACCCACCAAAAATCTAGTTTGAATCTATTTAGAGATCAAACCTCAAAATTCCCCTGGTATGAATTGGTTTAAGCTGAATCTCTAATCTAAAAGGCCTCTTTTACTATTTAGATATCTATTAAAGTAAGATTGAAGACTAAATATTGGTATTATGGCAGACCATTATACTTGTGTTGCCAGCTAGTACTAGAATCTAACCCTCACTTATTCTTTTAGTGTGTTTATTCATGGACTTTATAGTCGAGAATTCATCACCTCCTTCATCTATATCGCAATGAGAGAGGTTGGCCTTTGATTATACAATAGGCTAGTTATAGAATCAAAAGTATGGGATAAGACATATGCTTTCTCAAAATTACTCTCTCTTCTTGTGTTTATGCTATCTAACAGGAAAGGAATAATAAAATGTATAAAGGAATGTCTTTAAACAAGCATGATCTTATAAATAAGACAACCTATTAGATAAAAGAAACCTTCATAACTAAAAAAAGGATACGTAGGCATTAGCATACAGATGAAGTAGAATTTGGACTTAAGGAACTTACAGGATATAAGATAATTGTTTAACTCATAAGGATCAAAGATTACAGTGGATGTAAGAGACTATTTTCCAATACTGGGAGACTAGATATTGACGAAAGAGATGCAAATTTTAAAGTATATAAAGGGAAACAAATACCAAAGTTCTATAAAATTTCAACTAGTATAGTAAAAGAAGTCATCAATGAAGAAAACCAAACTCACATGGTGGAGTGAGAATCTTTGAAATCCCAGTGGAATGCTACTCCTCCATTCTAACATAGGGTTATACCTAAAAACATAAAAAAGAGGTTATTTAGCATTCGCAATAGTGACATGTAAAGAAAGATTCATAAAGAATAGGAAATAATGATATGGAAAGAATTAAAATATCCATGTTTTACTAATATGCAATATGGTTAATTAAAGTCTCATATGACTTCCACCTGGTATGAGAAATAGAAAGAGTCCTTTTTTGTTCAAACTCCTACATGTATCTTAAATATCTTGTCCTTGCTTATGTAACATGTTCAAATATGATGGGCATCCAGTTGTTAGTTTCGTTTTATCCTTTAAGTTTAAGGTCCAAAGTGTATATGTATAACCTATAAGTTATAGCCTTAATGATACTCTGGCAATCTTTTGTAACTTGGCCTCAAAATTTTCACATCTTTTATTAATTCATTATTTCCATTTTCAAAAAAATCCCATCCAAAAAAATGACCTATTCTTTTATACTTATAACACTAGTTAGAGGAACCACCTGCACTTCTCCGGTAGAAATAATTTAAACCTTACTCCTTAGAATAATAAATAGCTACCTAGTTTCCAACCTAGACCATATACCCCCCTCTTTAGAAGTCTAGCGTAGAGTCTATACTAGGGAACTTCATAATTAACTAAGTTAAGCAAAATGAGGAGTTGAAAGAGAAAAGTAGGAAGCTTACTTTTAAAATAGACTCTATAGCTACCCACAACAAAATGCTTAAAGCCTATATTACTGAACATGTCAGTGTCACCATAGCAAACCTGAAAACCCTATAGAGCATTATAGCATTATAATGTTGAGGGATGATGAGATGCTACAGAGCCTTAGGTTGGAAAAGATTGAAAGTGAGGGAACCAAGAGAAATAAGACATATGACTAGTGATTAGGGTACCGTTCCGTACCGGCCGGTTATCGGAATGGTACCCTTACTTACGGTACTGGCCCTGGGTATCGGTCAGTACCGGACCTTATCGGTTGGTACTAGCCGATACCCACGATACCAGACGGTACCGAACTGGTACCATAAATCCTTAAAAGTTTGAGGATTAAAACAAAAAATAACCTATTTTCTACCTGACCCCCTAGATCTGGCTCCGCCTCTGCCTGTGTCTCCTCTCTCGCTCTTACCCAGTCTCTGCACTCTCACTCTGTCTCACTTCGTCGCTCCTTCGGTTCGGTGGTCCTCGCCTGTTGTCGCCATCTCCGGTGGTCTTCCACTGCTCCTCCACCGCGAAGTCGCACCTCGCTGCTCCTCCATGTCACATGTCGCACGTCGCCCCTCACACATCACCCAGATCTATCGCTGGTCCGCCACTCGATGCCGCACCCTGGTGACGCCTTCCTCTGTCACTGGTGACGGTGACGCCTCCATCTCCAACGACTACCAAGGCACCAATAGTCTAACACCGCCAAAATCTGCACCCATCTCATCTGAGACTGCGACTGATACTCAATAGTCAATACTCAATATTTCTGATAATTGTTGGTGGGTTATTTATCAATTTGTGGTATAATATT
>JAOSBN010000009.1:18017344-18028544 GCA_027563595.1 Erythroxylum suave
TTACCTAACTCATTTAATGTCATATGCTAATTCATGCTAACTTTATTAAATACCATATTAATTTACCCCATTAATCTTATCATGCTTGATTTATCATTAAAAAAAATTCTGGGGGTAACAGATTTTCTCCTAGAAAATCTCAAGTTACAGATGATTGAGAATGGATACCAACTTCTAGTTATGTATTAGTCTTGGATGTGTATTAGTTATCAATTTTTGATAATTTTGACATGATTTGGTTCAAAAATTTAAACATGGTTTCACTTTGTTCTATAAGTGTTATGTGTAAAACTGCTATGGTTTGAACAATCTGAGCATAGGGGAGACTATGGATTTGATCATGATTGTAGAGATAGGCACATGGCTTAAAGTAGTGAGTCCTACATTATGGATTATCTTGATCTGATAGATATTAATTAAGAAATTGAGCAGTAGCTAATATGCATTTCTTTGGTTCCTTTTCTTTAGGCTATACTCTGAATAGCAATGATTCCGACTTCGTGGGTTGTTGCAACATTGATCAATCTAAGGATTGATGTAAATACAATAGCAATTTCCTGATAGTACCACTTGTTTGAGTGTTGAGATTGATGATTGATAATTAATTTTGTTTTCTATGGCCATGTATGATCGTGGTATTAACATATTAATTCCTGATGCACTTAAAATTTACGTGGAATACTGAGAAATATTTATTAATGGATTAGGATTGGTATTTGCATTATATAGATATACTTGCTCTTCTAACTATTGCAATATCTCCATTTTTTTCATACTTAAATCCAATGCCTAAGCTATGAAATTGTATAGGACTTACAAAATAAATATATAAACACAAATATTAGGCTTATGACAAATTTGCTTTATGCAGAAATATTATTACATATACTTATTTTTTACGAACAATAATGCTTTTTTCGAACAAGACTCTTACCTCAATGTACAAACATGTTTGACATATTTTCTGACAATAACAAACCTTCATCTCTTTGACAAATACTAAGTACCCACAAGACACCCTTAATTTGAATATTGATTAAATTTTTTTTATGCTAATGGTATTGTTAAAAAACAATAATTGAAATACTTATTTTTGTATTAATGCATTCATAAAAATGTTTACCAATGTTAGGCTTTACATTTGATATCCGTAATGTCATCTTCTTATTGTAATTGGGGCAATTATCTATATATATATATATATATATATATATATATATATATCAATTCATATCCGTCTCTGGGACATAGGGACCATTTTCTACTTATACAGGCCCATTGGTAGTCGGAAGTCAGAATAACATCTTCCTAATTAAACCTGTAGAAAGATTCGGTATCATGGCCCAAAGCCCAAGATATGATACGGAAAAATTGAATCCAATTTAATTATCACACATAAAAATAAATAAATATTAAAATTATTTTAATATTTAACATAAAGCTTTCTCTTGACAAAATTGAAAATGTATCCTTTCAGCTTCTACTAAATTATCAAAATAACAATAAATAGCACCCTTGAATTTATTAACGACACCTTGACACTCTTCCTATGTCAAATATATACCAGGTACATAAGCAACGAAAGCTATATATACTTTATTTTTGCCCACATTTGTTTATATTGTTACAATATTATCATACAAATATTTAATTACTAACTTAAATGTGCTTGTAATTATCGCATAATTCTAATAATTTACATATCATTCTAGTAGCAACACCTTTGATTGGATCTAACAATAGATCACTAAAAACAAATTATGGTTTTTTTTTATGACAAGGTTAAACAAGTGTCGCATCACTAATAAAACTAATAACACTTTTTATTGTTATTATTAAATGGACAAAAATATGTTGAACTCATAAAGAGATTAAATTCAATTAAGGTGCATGGAAATTCTTATAATGGTTGTCCCTGTGATGGGAAATGAGAAAGACAGAACAATAGGGAAAGATATTACACAAGCATGTTATAAACAGGGGGTTTTAAAGAAAGATGAATAACAAAGAATTTAATGAGTTTCGAAAACCGTGTGCTTCCTACGTCCTTGGGAGTGAAACGCTTTTCATATTATTCTAACTTGCGCAAATAGGGTATATTAGGTTTTTGTATAAAACCCTAAAAACGATTGTACAGTTACAACAGAACACGATTTAAAACACACTTCGTCATGTGCCATGCTGTGCTTACGCTCCACTCCGCTCTAGCAGAGCCCCTTACCAATATATGAGCCACATACACAACAAACCAGAACATCAAACGCATGCCACGTAATACCACCAGCAGTTGCCAAAAGCATGCAAGAAATCCCATGGGCTCTTAGGCTTTCGAATTTTCCATGCCCTGAAGGAAGTAAAGGCAAAAACCATAAACTGAAAAGGATAAGTCATTACAGATCTAGAAGCACCATCAAAAAAATCTTTCTTCCATCGAGTAAACAAGCTGTATTAAACGGATTAGGACATGTATATGCATATTCTATAGATGAATGGAGTAGTTAGTAAGTACAAATTTATAAGTGACCATATGTATGTTCTTTATCTTTTGGCCTAGCTTGTCCACCTTTGAACAGCAATAAAGCAATTCCACTAAGAACCGACAAATCACATTAACTATCACTTAATCAAAATCGTCCTAAGACAAGCCACTGTTCATTGTACGAAATAAAGAAGGAAACCTCCCTCATCTGTTACAAGAGTTTGTCTCCTTTGTTTGCTCAACTACAAACAACCATTGGCTTTCTGGATAACTATGTAGGAGGATGAATACCGTTGAATATGATTATGAGTTTCGTGCGTGTTGCATCAATTAAAAGTTGACGACTGAAGTAGGTAGGCAATTAGGTTTCATCATCTTAATAGTGAGAAATGAGAAATTATATTCATCGAAGGAGACAACTAAGAATGGTGCGAAATGAAACGCTTAGTGGTATGAAGATGGAAAAAAAACTGTGAACGAACTGAGGAGCTTGGTGTGATGGCAACGAGCTTGCTGCGATGCAAGGCTAGAACGATTTAGGGATTTTAGTGCAGCAACTTTAGCGTGATGCAATGCCAAAATGAACTGGGAACGATTGGTGCAATGCGATGTGAGAACGAGTAGGACGGTGCGATGTAAGAATGAGTGGCTGACTGTGTATAGAAGAACCAAGATGTCTTAGATAGCTTCAACTCCTACGCCAGCAAACATCTGTGTGAGAAGGATAGTGACCTAGGGACTTCATAACCAAACTACATCGTTTAGTTATGTTTAATTCGTTAGTTTAATTAAATGCAGTTTAGCTAAACCTAATTAGTTAGTCTGGCGTGCATTAAATGACAGTAGTTTAGTTAGGGATTTTGGAACACATGGCAAGCTATATCATCAAACCTAACGGAAACACTATCGTTGAGTTAGAATTGAAAAAAATTGAAAGTTTAAGCATTTAATTATCATTTTTAAAATTTAAGTTACAATTGTAAAATTGAGTAAAATTTAAGATTTTTTGTTATTATCCTAATTTTATATTAGAAGTAATATTAAGAGGAGGATATAATTATTTTTAAATTTTCTTGTAATATGAGTCCATATAACTTCTTTTTCTTTTTTTTATGTTTTTAAATTTATATGACTATGCTTGTACATAATCACGGATTTTATTAACTTTTTTTATAAAAAATGTCGAAATATTTTCCTTTTGGTTCCATTTTATTGCAATGCTGTCATATAATTTATTATAGTCTGTTAATAAAAAGAAGTAATTTTAAGTTAAACAACTTAATAAACGAAGAACTTCTAATCCTAGCCCGACTTTCCTACATTTAAACGAGTTTGTGAAACCACGTGATGTTAAAAAGTCTTAAATACCAGAAGCCTAATACAAAAAGATATCAAAGCTAACAGGTATTAAAGAGAGTGACGAAGCAGTTGTAGTCTTCTAAATAGCTATTGGCCCTGTTTGGCAATCGGCTGACTGCAATAGCTGTTAGCTGATTCTATCAGCTGTTAATTAATAGCTGATTCTATCAGCTGATTTGACTAGCGGATTGCATTAGCTGTTTGTTAGAGATGTTTGGTAAAATTAGCTGTTTAGTATTAGTTGTTTATGTGTAAAATGACTTATGAGGACATGACTTCAAAAAAAATTATAAGGGTATAAATATTATATATCTTAGTATTTTGTTGAATATTCTCATAAGAATTTAGATTTTAAAGAAGTCATGTTTATCTGTACTGTTTCATCATTTATACAAAATTTATACAACTCTTTTTATTTTTATTTTTATTTAAGGACCATATTTTATTTCTAACATATAACTACATAAAGGGTAAAATTGACATTTAATAGTAAAAAATATTCTCATAAGAATTTAGATTTTAAAGAAGTCATGTTTATCTGTACTGTTTCATCATTTATACAAAATTTATACAACTCTTTTTATTTTTATTTTTATTTAAGGACCAAACGATTTTTATGGCTGTTTGAAAGACAGCCAATCAACTAAAAAAATAGCTGATTGGCTGTCTACCAAAGGAAGCCATCGTCCCTCTTTCCATCTTCTTCAGCTACTACATGTTTTGTTCGTTAATTTTCATGCGTAACACAATTGAAAGACAAAATCAATATTTTTTTTTTTGAAAAAGGTGACAAAATCAATACCTTGTTTTTCAGTTTGTGATGATAAACCCTTAAAATTCTTGATATTCACCTTGAAATATTTAAAAAAAGAATCTTCAAGACTGATTTTAATTCTCATAGAATTTGTACATTAAAATTATAACAAATTTATAATTAGTTCATCACTTTTGAGTTCTTTAAAATAAAAATCTTGATTCCAACAGTAAGAACTACACTTTTATATTTGATCTCTTCAAAATCGAATAAAACCTAAAAAGTTTACTCTAGTTTTATGTGAAAACAAAATTAAAAGAATCAAAATTCCAATTCTCGTTCTAAATTATAACTCGAGGCCTCTGAAGGTGACGTAAATAGAAATTGACAGCTGAAAGTGTAGATTTGAACAATAACATGTATTCTCCACAAATTTTTGCATTAGAAATCACTTTGTTGTTACAACTATTAAGAACTACAGGAGTAACTCTGTTAAATTCCAGTAACTACAGTATCTTTTGCAGGGGACCTTTTCTTTGTCACTTTTGGGATTTTCAGGTGGAATGACACACGAGCTGCTTATAACTTGGGAGAGGGCTATGCCAAACGGCAAGCTCATTCTTTTATTTTCTGGTGTAAATTACAGGAAACATAAGTGAAGCAAAGATGAAAACATTATTTACCCTGACTATGTTGCATGCAACAGTTCATGCCAAGAAGACAAACTCATTTAGCGCCAGACAAAAGCGCGTTCAATAGTTAGGTCCCAAAACTTGTGGTTCATGAAATCTTCTATAAACTTCAGGACACTGTTTCAGGGTAGGGAATCCCACAAGAAGTATACAAACACGAACAACAAAACCAGACTCCCTATCAAATGCAGGAAAAATACAGATGATGACAGCCTGCAGTCGAAACTTACCGGTAGCATTGCCTCCACATTCATAGAATACCGTCTCAAAACTGTCAGCATTGGCAAAACTTTGACAAAGAATCAAGACATAGATAAGAAGCAGCAGTCCTTGATGTACTGATATATCCAGATAAGAAGGGCCCATAAACAGCACAATAAAATATATTTTATAATTTATCTCCCTTCCCTTTGTTTCGTCTTTATGATAATGATGGATTTGTTTCGTCTTTATAACAGATGCTACTTTCCATGGGGAGAAGCTTGCAAGCATCAAAAGATGGAAACTGTAAACTGAACAGCTTACTAGGCCGAGCAAAATATTTGGTCATCCACCTTCTTCCCTTCCTTCTTTCTTTCCCCAGGCTTTTGCAGTGGAAAGAGACCGAATGCTGCTGCCTTGGGAGAGGAAACTTACACATTGTAAATATAAGCGACTGAAAACCAACCAGTTCAGTTGCATATGGAGGTCCTTAAGTCAAGTTACATTATCCTTTTGACACAATCGTACCCATATCATCTCCATTGTGAATTATGTGAAACAAAGAACTGGAAATCTGGAAGATTAACCTCCAACTTCTGGAGCCAATTGTCAGCAGCTTGCAGCAAGGAGTTAGCTTTTTGGGATTCATCGGAACCACTTGGAGTTAAGATTGAACCTCGTAACTTATAGGAAGCAAGGCCAAAAACAGGTAAAGGCATTCTTGAAGAAGCACCTCCACCATGATGCTTCCGGACACTCGGTGCAGCAAAGGTTATATGATTCTTACCTATGCCAGTAGCAGAAACTGTAAGAGATGAAGGTAATGAGTTGAATCATAAATGTTCAACAAACTAATGAAAATCAGTAAGGGAGAGAGAAGTCTACCATTTGTTGATAAAGTGTGGAAGGTCAAAAAAGATGCATCCAAATTTTGCAGTGTTGGACCCACAGGTATTCTATATATTGGGTACCTGCATCAAGATATCCACAACGAGAATAAGAATCAATCAGCATTTCCAACATCAAACATCACTTATAAAATGCAATAGAAACTTACCAAGCCACAGAAACCCAACTTGCATGCAATAAATCACAACTCCGATAGATTTTTATGCCTGGAAATTGAGATGCTAGACTTGAAACCTGAATAAAAGGTGAGGATAAAATAGGTGCACATGCAAAAAGGTCAAGAAGGGAAAAGAAACATGAACTTTTTTGGAAATGGACTTGCCTTGTCATACAATGGTTTCCGAGCATGAGGTTGCTCTTGCTCAAAATATTCAAACGCTAGCAGCCCATTACAGTTGTATGTCTCCTTCTCATCACCAGACAAACTTTTTGGAGGTTTGTCCATCACTGTAAGCTTGCGCATTTCCTCAACATCGACTTTGACATGCTTTTCTGCTTCACATTCGCTACTATTAGCACTACTTGCATCCCTTGATGGCCCAACATCACGATCCTGACTATGCCTTCTCCTATAACAATAGAAGCCATGCTTGCATATTGTAATTTAGCATCTTAAAAGATAAATGTTCAAGGTGAAGAGAAGCTAATTCCACAAAGAAACTTGATAGCAGCTCTTTACCTCGGACACTAGTTTAAACCAATTCAATAATTTTGCTTCTCTAATTGTGAAAATCATGTGCAAATAAGCACTAGCCTCCTCCACCAAGTTCATCAAACAACGAAGAGCATGACAATAAAAGAAAGAACAAAGAGCATATTGTTCAAAATTAGAAGTTTTTGGCAAATTTATTTAGATCAGTGTTAATATTTTCTAACCTCTTCAGAAGTTTCAGCTTGCAATATATATATATATCAATCTAGTAAGAGATTTTGATCCTTTTATGTATAAAATAATTGGCAACTAAAATGAATGATTATGATTTTTGGAAGTGACCTGATACTAAATATTACTGAATGAGTTCCAATAGATGATGGAGTTTCTCCTAAACGATGAATGGAATAGAAAGATCCGTCAGAAATCAAGTGGATTAAAACAATCAATCTATCTCCAATCCCATTAAAATTGATCAGTTATAAAATTCATAATTGTCTCAATTCCACAATCGTAGCAACAACCTGGTATTCATTGTGTTACAATAAAGTAAGCTGTATGATAAGCAGTGGCAGCAAAAGGAAGGACTTATGCCATTAATACCTAATATAAGCTTCAAACTCAACATGTGTCAGGATCAATTCGATAAGCAGATCCTTGCATGCAAATAAGTTTCAAAACAACTTTAATGGAAAAATCATCACACAAGATAGATAGATGAAAACTAGCATTCAAGATAGATTAAGAACTATTCTCATTCCATAATCTACAATGTAACAGCACTAAGTAAAAAAGGAAACTGAGACTGCAAAAGCAGCAGTATTTGTGGTGTCCATAACCATCTAAACTTACTAATTTCAATCCGAAATAGTAAAAGTTATAAGATTGGATCTTCTTTCTGTACAGCATGAAGCACAAAGGGCAGAGGTTTGAGAGCAGTAACCATGAACAAAATTGTTCAAACTGACAGAAAACCAATACAAAAGATATGAGAACAGCAAACAGAGGTTGACATAGGACACTAAAGTGGTCAGGGATCAAATTCAGCTCACCATATGCGTTCGCTACGCTGGTCTGTATACAATTGTATGCCTGACAAAGATGGCACATAGTACTGATTAACAGTGTCATTCCCATTTAGCAAGAGTGGCACTCCTAGTCCGTACACGCTCCACTCCCTGAATGATTCCCATAGCTCCCCGAGACAAAAGAACGGTTGTGTATCGGCTTCATGATTTCTCCAACCCCGAGTCCTTCCCTGAACACTCAAAAATCGTCACCTATTAATCACATTATCTGCCATTAGATTACCAAGAAAACAGGAGGAAATCTCAAAGTCATCAAAAGAAATATAAATAGCATTTTGTTATTACCATTTCCATTAAGCGAAGTGACGATCTAATTATGGCCTTAAGCTAAAAAATCCAAATGCTGCCACAAGTAGAATCAACACTTGGACATGGACATTAGTGCTTGATTGCTAGAGTTCAGTCCAAATAAATAAAAAGCGTTTAAATGAAGCTCGATTTATCAGTTAATCCTTAAACGAACATAAAAAAAATGATCAGCCTTCAATCAAACTATGTAAAGCCTGTGCACTGATACCAGTAATTTCGACGGGAGAAGTGCAAGGAACTCGCAGAAAGTTGGAGATTTTTCCTTTGAGAAGGACCAAAGGTTACCTGAGTAGAGTATTCAACAGGAACAAACGGAGTTACCGCTTCCAGGACTCGATCCAAGTTAGTCAAACTAGAGCTTCCAGTAGGAGAAGCCGAGCAAACGGAGTTGACCCTCGACAATGTCGACACGTCCGAGCCGGACCGGGTTTCGTTGACAGTCAAATCGGGTCGGGTCCCTTTATGAACCGGTCTTTGAAGTTGCTGGTGGTGCCGCCTCATCGGCGGCGGGTTATAAAATCGGTCTTGGTGGTAGGTCCGTGTCATAGCGTTGGGCATTATCAGAAACACAAGAGTACGAAAAGGATCAAGCAAGCGAATATAGATAAATATTGAAGGTGAACAAAAATTAAGCTTTCCCTTTCTATTGGTCTGTTTTGCTTAAACTTAGCGGAAAGAAACAAGTTTAAGCTTACTTAGAGAGAGAAGAAGGGCGTGTTTGGGAGGTTGGTGGATTTGTGATTGACTATTAAGTTGAAGGCTTATTGAACTTGTAAACAAGTGTTGTTTTCTCTTCGTTTTCAACTTTTTTACTTTTGAGCACGGTTGCCAAACAACAGTGTGTGTATCTCTGTTAATTAATTGTTATTTCGATTATTTGAATTAAAATTAAATTTATTTTTTTTAATTATGTAATCAGTACTGTAGAACGTGGATTTTAAGATTTGTTTAACATAGATAGTATAATTATAAATGTTTAAAAAAAAAAGTAGAATAGGGGCTCTGGGGGACTTTGTCTGACTATAGTCTATGACGGCTGATAAGATTGAATGACGGATGGGATACTTCACTATAAATCCGATTCCACGTTTGACCAAAGCAGTTGACATGGCTGCGGCCATCTCCAACCATTTCATCAAATTTGGTGTATAACGTAATATTCCTAAAAAAAATTTATATTTAAATTTATTGTTACTCCAATTATTATATATTAAAATTTTTACACTAAAATTTTATAAAAAATATATCACAATAATTTAGTTATTAACTAAATTAATTTATATTTATATAATAATTTACATTTATTAAAAATTAAAATAAATTATTATTCTTAATTAATTAATATATGCTTTATATTAAATTAATATTATCTACAAAATGTATTTAATATTATTGCAACAACAAATTAATAACATATATAAATATAAATTGATTAAAATTTCTCATTTAACCTCTAGTCGTTTGAATTTTCATATTGTTTCCACAAATTTGATGTAATAAATAGTAACACACTATATTCATTGTACCATTTTAGTGTGAAGATTTAGTGTTTTTCTTGGAGTGGATTTATTGTACCAAAACATTAAATTTAGTATTTTAGTGTCTTGATTGGAGATAGCCTAAGGTTTATGGGTTAAGATCAAAAGTTAATTAATAAATGCATGGATTTTGATTTATATTTTTGCCAACTATCTTGTTCTTGTCTTGTCTACATCAAGGACAATAAAACTGTATTCTCCAATCTCGCAAAATGATTTATAAAAGTCGAGTCCGAATTTTGACTACTTTAAATTTAAATTTTTTTGAAAATAATTATTTATTAAAAATAGAATTATATTAAAGATAAAAAAGATTTAAATATCAATTGAAATGATTTTATTATTATTTTTAAAATTATAAATTATTATATACTGATTAATTATTTATTTATTTATTTAATAAGCTTCTAATATTAATAACCTGTCCTTGAATTGATTCAATTATTATAAAAACTATATTTTTTATCTTTTCTCAAAAAATCAATTTGTCAAATTCCTTATTATCATGCCAAATATTTATTAACTCAAGATCTTTTTTTCTGTTTCTAGTCATATATGTTAGAACAGATCAAAGCCACAGCTGCTTGCTTCGGTACTGGAACCCCGCAATTACTTTACTGGCGTGAGTTGATCGATTAGTAACATTTCATACAAGTAAGTTTTATTCTTAAATTTTGTATAAAGTGGATAGTTTAACTATTATTTAAGTTACTAATAAATTTAAATTATATGAATATATTATTAATTACATAAAATGAATTACTTAATTTTTAATTGAATGGTTTAGATATTTTTATTGAAATTTAAAATAAATGTTAGAAGAAGTTTGATATTTTACCTAAATTAATTATGGACTCGTAACAAATATAATAAGTAAAGATAAAAATATTATTCATTTGATTAATAAATTATTGTAACATTAAAAAATTATCTAATATATTTAGAAGAAAATTATTATTATATCAAAAAAATAGTAGCTTGTATTGTTTAAACAATTTTTTTGGGTAGTATATTAATGTAAAAAGTTGTACATAAAATGATATAACTTACGTGTGCAACAGCCATACTCGATGTGTCTTAGGGGGCGCTTGGTTTATAAAAGGTAATGGGAATAGGAATGGGAATGGGAATGGGAATAAATGTAGGGAGGAATGAGAATGGATATAATCATTATAATTATGATGGTTGGTTAAGATGAAGGAATGATTATCATTACCAT
>JAOSBN010000009.1:18039615-18052555 GCA_027563595.1 Erythroxylum suave
GCACATATCAACGAATACTCAATTATGCAAAGCATATGATGTACTGGAAATTCCTAAATTTTCTAACCCCTAACGTGAGGTATTACACCTTCATAAGCAACCATAAACGCTTCCCCATCGAGCTCCACCGTATGACGAAGTGGGACACTAAGATTTAAATCAACTATTACCTGAGCGAACTGTCCCCTCTGTGTGAACAAAGTGGTTTCATCAATCTTTAACGTTGCTCCCACCAAGTTCCCCAGGGCGCTTAAAATTTTCGGGTGGCATCGTGCTATGGGAAGCTCCGAGAACCTGATCCAGACAACCGCACGAGAAATTTTGCCTTAGGAGGGACGAAAGTCGGGCCGCCATTGTTGCACAGAGAGGTCATGTCCGAATATGCTCCAAGGTTCGTCCATCAAGGTGTGCATGAAGTCTCCTTCTTCGACAACTAATAATATTACACAATATTAATTTCCATAATTTTAGGAAAAAATGAAGGCTAATAATATTACGCAATATTAATTTCCATAATTTTAGGAAAAAATGAAAGCTAATTAGATGTTGATAGTTGACCATAAAAGATGTTAATCATCTATTGTAGATTTAAGATTAATAAGCCTCATGTCAAATAGTTTTATGTTTATTAAATTGCATTCATAAAGTGGAAAAAATATATTTCTTGTTTCTCAAGTTGGTGGTTGGAGTAATTTTGGGGTAAGGGTGCTCAAGAAAAAGCTTTTCGATTCTTCTTAAAATTTTTGGGAGTAATATAAACAAGTAAATTTATTAATGTTAAATAAATAATTTATATATTTTTATACATCTTAAAATATTTATTAAAATAATAGTTCCGCAAATATTTTATTGAAAAGTGTACATGCCTTTCGCTGCATTGACATATCCGAAGATGCTCGTATTAGTACAATTATGATTTTCACTTGGGTACTGACTGGAGGGAGTACATGTAGGACTTTTTTATTTAAAATAGTTTTTGGTATTTTTCTCCGTCCAAGAGCTGAAACAAACAGGTAAGAGTCTCCCTGGAAAATTGCTTCTATCCAAGTTGTCAATAGAATATGTAGACTTTTAAAATATTATATTACTTTAAAAATATTTAAAAATACATTTGTATTCAAATGTTCTTATCATCTATGTGGACCCCAGATTTTAGGAATCGTACGGCTGAGATCCGTTAACACCAATTTCTGACTTAGAAAACATTTATAAAAAAAAAAAACCTCTTACGACTCTGGTCACGAATGCCCGACACAAACTGAATCTCACGTGACGTTGGCGATTTCAACCGTCGTTCTTCCCTCTCTGGATCCGTGAACTTGGGACCTGCTCTCCCGATTGTCTTCCAACGTGCTGCAGAATTTGAGAGCACAAACCCTAGGGGCTAAATTCGCGCCAAACCTACAGAGAACCATCCTCTGGCCATGCGACTCTGGTTCTCCGCAATCGCCCTCTCGAGAGAGGACTTCTTGTGTTTGGTTCGATTCTCCGTCTGCGATAAGTTTGAATTTTCGAATTCTAGAAGCAATGTCCAGCGATTCTCATGCTCCTAATCCCAGAGGTGTTCTATGTAACGCCGGCGCCGGCGCCGCCGCAGGTGAGTCTGTTGGTTTGACGGTGTAACCTTGTGATTGATCTGTATAGTGGAATGAATTTTTCAAGTTTTAATTGTTTCCGCATTAACTTGTGGTTCTGTGGGATTAATTTTGTTACAGGAGTTATCGCTGCTACGTTTGTGTGTCCTTTAGATGTAATAAAGACTAGGCTTCAAGTTCATGGTTTGCCAAACCTCCATACTGGAAGCATTAAGGGTATGGTGCTATGTCCTTTAGAAATTGAAGGTGTCTGTCTCTTGAGAATTGTTGATATGAATATCGTGAATTGTTTGTTGAGGTTAGTTAATCATTCTTAATAATGCACAGGAAGCGTTATAGTTGGGAGTTTGGATCAAATATTTCAGAAGGAGGGTCTTCGAGGCATGTATCGAGGACTTGGCCCTACTGTGCTGGCATTGCTTCCTAATTGGGCGGTATATTATGTTTCCCATGCAATTTAATTTCTCAGTATGAATTTCTGAATTAAAAACAATAAAGAAAACAGTGAAACTGCAAATGCTTTACTTGATGACAGTTCTTTTGAATAGCATGTTAAAGAATGAGAAGGCTCTCAGTTTTGTATAGTGTACATGATTTGCGTGCAAGAATTTTGAACTTTTAATTTTTAATCTAGGCCTATCAATGAATGAGATGCATTTTTGTCATATGTAGCGTATGACAATCTTTTTAAGCTCTATTATTGTTTATCTTTGACCTATTTGGAATTCCAAAACTCGATGATAATTCTCAGCCATCCTCTATGATGAGTTTTATATCAGCAGTAGTGCTTCTGAGCCCTAGATTATACTTCACACTTCTTGGTGCCAATGCTTGGTTATTTAGAATACACTTCTATGCTGTCAGCAAGCTTTGGAAATATCTGATTCCGATATGATTCTTGAATAGTTAAAATGATACTTTTGGCAACAATTGTTAATGCAAGCGTGAAGAAATTTGGACAACTAGCATTCCTTGTACAGCTAAGCATTACTATGCAACAAGTTTTGTGGAGACGAGTGTTTCTTTTTCTGCTTGTACAATGATTAGATCTATACTGTTTTGCTTCATAATTCATGAAGTTGGTAAACATAATTGCCTTTTGGAAACATCATTAGCTGGAGCTTTCCATGTTGAGCTTTACCACAAGATATGCCGTTCTAACATTTGAAGACAATTTTACCTTTTTCGTCTGTCTTAACGTTATCCTTGCATTGTTATCATCATCATAGGGCTTGTAATTTTGTTATTCACTTTTCATTCACATGATGAATGTGCTTAATTTTGCAGGTTTATTTTACAATGTATGATCAATTCAAAAGCTTTCTTTGTTCCAATGGTTAGTGCTAACCATTTTCTTTGATTGGGAATCCTGTCCCTGATAATCTTAGAATTTGTGTTTCATTCTAACAAAGTGCTAATACACCTTGGGTTTGTGGCTTGTGTAGATGAGAATCATCAGCTGTCAATAGGAGCTAATATGATAGCTGCTTCTGGTGCTGGAGCTGCAACAACAATTTTTACAAATCCTCTTTGGGTTGTGAAGACAAGACTTCAAGTAAGTGTCAAAAGTTGAAATTCTTTTGTCTCCTGTTTATGGGAAAAGTTATCTTTAGCATGCCATGACATGAGTATTTCTGTGTTGTTTAAGAATTTCACGTTAAAAGTGCAAGTAAGGTGGCATTATTTGCTGGACAGAATGATACTAGGGTTTTATTTGTGGCTCTCTTGTCTAGTTCTTATTGTAGTTTCAAAGTAAAAACTTTCATTTGAGCTTTAGGATTGTGCCCATGAGTCGATTATAAAAGATAAGCCGAACAAATTTTCCTTAGTTGGCTATCCAAGAGACAAATTTTGATTAGAAGAATAGGAAGCAACAAAAAGTTGATGAATGTGAACTATTCCTGCCATTTACAGCAGAGATGGTGACTACAATTTGTAAGGTCCTGTGGCAATATCACTAATATTCTAATCCATTTTGTTTCGCTGTGTAGACTCAGGGAATGAGAGCAGTTGTTCCGTATAGGGGTACACTGTCTGCTTTGAGAAGAATAGCTCATGAGGAGGGCCTTCGCGGGTTGTATAGGTAATTTTTTACACTATGGATAGCATTTCACTTCGATTAAATTTTTAGTAGTCACACTTTTTCTATTTTGTGGCAATTAGTGGTCTTGTGCCTGCATTAGCTGGTATCAGTCATGTCGCCATTCAATTTCCAACATACGAGAAGATCAAAATGTATCTGGCCAATCAAGGTAATTTTACTTTCATGTTTATTGGTTGGTGAAAATATCAATGAAAAGATGTTGCTGTGACCTCATATGTTTGCAGAAAATACCACAATGGATAAACTGGGTGCAAGAGATGTTGCTGTTGCTTCGTCGGTCTCCAAAATATTTGCTTCGACATTGACATATCCACATGAGGTATGCTTTTAATTTTCAAGTTTTAGGTACGAGAAAAATTGTGGAAGCCTAAATTTGTCGCTTTTTCCCCTTTGCAACATCTTGAGATATCTAAATGCTCTTTCATGGTGAATGTGATGCCACCTTTTGAAAGAAGAGGAGTGTGGTGAGAAATTTACATGTTAACTAAACTTGCATATCTTTTAATTAATGGTAGTATTTTCTGTAATCGTAGCAAGATTTAGGAAATTATGTCAAAGTGTTTGCATGATGTTATAGCTTATTCTGTTGTTATATTTGCAGGTAGTACGATCCAGGCTTCAAGAACAAGGCCACCATTCTGAGAAGCGGTATGCAGGAGTGGTTGATTGCACAAAGAAAGTATTTCAGCAGGAGGGTCTCCCTGGCTTCTATCGTGGTTGTGCAACTAATCTTTTCAGGACCACTCCTGCAGCTGTGATTACATTCACTAGCTTTGAGATGATTCACCGGTTTCTTGTTAGTATGTACCCCCCTGATCCACAGCCCCAGACATTGTGAAAGTGATTATTGTTTGAGATTATAGCTTGCTTGGGTAGACCAGCTTGCACTACCGTAAGTTATGGCACAGGCGAGTAGATGGGGATAGCCTCGCGTCTGGATGATGAGATGCGTTGTGTGGTCTAAATTATCTTTTGTAGTTGCTTTTGCTACATCATCGGCATCTTCAAGATGCCGAGGCTTTCACCCAGCCTAGAAATTGAGTAGCACAAAAAATAGGACTAGGTTATACTGATGGTTACAATTATGATAAAAATGAATAGTGCATTTATTGTGTTCACAACATTTTTTCTGGGGATTGCTGAATGTCAGAACTCCATCCAACTGGACACAACTGGATCTGTTTATGATTGGACCAACAAAGACAATCTATCCATTCTCGAGTCTTTTTCTATCCAAGAAAATGGTGCAAAGCAATAACGAGATGACAGAGGTGACTATTTATGTGGTATTGAGTTTTTATCAGTCTTCTTGCCGTTAGTTTTTTTTCGTGATTCCAACTAACATGTTGGATGCATCTTTTCTGATAGAATTGTACTGTTGCTTCCTGACTTCAGATAATCAATACTGTTACATTTCTATCGAGTAATATATTCCGAGGCATTCAATACTTTAAATCATGAGATTAAAATCACCGTAAGTGATATGATCAAACTGTCTTGTCCCAGTATAAACCAGACACTTCTACGGCCTGATTTAGTTCAAATGCGATACTCTGTTAGTCATCATCGTAATAGTAGGCAATGCATGGCAAATGAACTATGTTTCCTTAGGCGAAAATAAAGTTGTCATCTCATATGGTTGGACTTTTAAGTTCCTTACATTCTTTGGGTTTGTTCAAAAATTTAAAGATATGGTTGTTGTTGTATGCTTGTCTTGGGGAATTCTCAGACAATCAAATGAATAAACGTGTGAGATGTAAAATTAAATAAAATTGATCTAATCAGCTTTTAATAATAAAAATTATTCAAATAAATCGATCAGAAAAATTAAAATATTTTACCAATAGTACGATTGAATTTTTAATTGTTACTTTAAAATATGCTTCGTGGCATATATATAATTTGCTTGTGCTGCACGTCCGTTGCTGTGTTGTTGGATCAGGTACAAGTAAAAATACCTAAAGACAATTTCGTATTTTTGTCATGAAGTAAAGCCTAAATTAATTGTTTAACGTGGATCAGGTGTACAAGTCCTTTGAGCTTTTTTTTTTTTTCCAATTTGACTTCAAATTTTAAATATTTTCCTTAAACATCTTCTTTTCAGCGGCATCTACAAACATTTTTAGAAAAATATTTATTAGTTAGGTGATCTAATTTATAATGATAACGAGATTATGTAATTCCAAATTACTTTAAAGAAAACTTCATTTACCAATATAAGAGGTAAAAGCATAACCTAACTAACGAGAAGTCCTAAAGCAAATTTTCAGTTGTGTAGTCTGAATCAAGGGACTGTTGGACATGTTTGCCCCTAAGGGCAATTTTGTCCTTTGTCTCATTTATGGACAGTTATTAATTGTGATTTCGTTTTTTAAATAAATTACCAGTTAAGTAACGCAATTTGATCCAATTAAAGGTAATAAGGTGGCCCAATAAATGATTTAAATTAATGGGTCGAAGTTCGGGTGGAAAATGGATCCCTTTCAGTGTAGACCTGGACTGTATCGGCCTTGTGATGGAGAAGTCCGATATGGAAGCTTATATATATAGATACGGGGGTCTCATGTAGTAACTTAAGCAATTCACGAGCATCCAAAGCTCTGACCCGTTAAGAGCGCTCATGTGTTAAGTAAACTACAGAAAGACCTAGATCTCGAGCCAGTGATCAATCTCAACAAGGGAACCAGGGGATTTCGGACGCATTTGGTAGCCCAAAAAGGCGTTCAAAGTTCTGAAGGAACCAAAATCAGATATTCCGCATTTCTTCATTTTTAATCCATTCACGAACGATCTTGGGTGCGTAGTAAAGTCTGCTCTACGCGTTACACGTGGTATCAGAGCAGTTACACGATTGGATTGGCCAAAATGGAGATTTTTGGATTTTCTCTCTCCTCTCTCTCTCTCCTAGTTTTGGTAAATTTTTTGGCTTTATGGCCCAATTAATCCCACAGAAGTGGTTTAAAATTGATTCGCCACGAAAAATGGGTCAAAATGGGCCAAACAGGGCAGAAATCGGAGCTTCGGATCGCCGAAAATTGCCTCCGCGCGGAGACCGTCAGGCGCACGCACTGCACGCTCCCGACCCTGCTACAGTAGCAAGGGCGAGGCAGTGACGCGAGCGCGTGCGTTGCATTCGCCAATCGCGTCCAGCCACGCGGCTCACGCGTAGTGTCGCCCATGCTGCGCGCGTATATGTAGCTCACGCGCCAGCCCGCCACGCGCACTGACGTGGCGGGTGCGTCAGCTAATGTCAGCCGCATAGACATTATTAAAAAAATAAAAAATTTATATTTTCCATAAGGATGCCCCGGGGTGTTTTGGGCCAGTTTCCGGGTCTGAAAAATTTATAAAGTGGATTTTTCCATTTTTCTGGATTTATTACATTAGTAATAAATTAAAGTTTAACTCCAAAAAAGGAATTAAGGTGTTTCGAATCCGATTTCGAGTAAATTTTCATGCTTCGGACATCATATGAGGAAGACACTATAAGGAATTGTGTCTCAGGTCTCATATTCAATGTTCGGGATAGCAAACTCGTTAATCGGAAAAAGAACAAAGACATTCTTTAGCCATTATTCAGTAAATTTTTGTGTAACGAACTTCCCATAAAGAAAATACTTGAGATTTTCTTGTCTCAGGTGGTAGGTTCAATATTATGTAATGCACGATAATTCAAAGAATGTCTTAAGCACAAGTGTGTGACAATGAGTCTGTGCATTCGGGTTTTTGCATTCATTGAAGTTACATTGTCACATACTATATGCACATAAAGAATGTGAGGATGACATAAAGTTGTATCCTTTGTGTTAGTGAACTTTCTGGGATACTGATAAGAATGCAGTCATCAAAGTGGCTTTTCAAGTCAGTATTTTGGAGTGTTTCAGTTTCATGTTGGGGGATGTCTCTGACTTTATGTTTGGCTATTCTGCCCAAAGGTGTTGGCCTTACATAACGTTTTGAGATGTGCATAAAGGCATATGATGGAAGAAAACCGTCATTTGAATGATCTATTCACCCAAAGGTGGTAGAGTCATGAGAGTTGATGGTGTGTACTCTAATCGCCTTTATGTCTAAAAATTTAATTGCATATATTATGTATTCAGTCCAAAGGTGTTTCATAATATGTGTGATCGGATTTTCAGGAAAGATACTGGTTAATGGCGTTCAATATCGCTGTTGTCCTACATTTGTGCTGATTTAATCGAGAATACTAAAGTGTCACCTTTTCAGTCAATAAAACCAGTGTCATTATTGAAACCCTGACCGGCTTCAATATAAAGATGAGTTAATTAAGGTAGGTATGGCCATACACATAAATAGGTTATCTTCACCTACATTCATGAGCTGGAAAGCTCACATAGCAGCCTATAAAGTCCAGGATCGGTCTGACAGAGTATGTTTGATGACCATTAAGAGATCCATTGTTGACCATCTGCATAGTGAATTTTCGGACACAGACGTAGCAAAGTAATTCTTGAAATGTCTCCCACAGGTACATTTTCTCATATAGTATCAAGACGAGTGTCTTGATTAAAGAACCCTTCTCTATAAGGTGTACGAGAAAAGGGGGAGTAAGGAAAGCATATCAAGAATTATTCATTTTTACAGTAGACCTTCACATTCCTCTTCCTGATGTCTTTGTAATTCACCAGACTCTGAATAAACCCCCTTCAGAGTTAAGTAAGCTGGTGATGACATATCATTGTAGGATGGGGAATGTGACTTCTTTACTTTAATTATCCATTGCGTTGCTAAGGGGGAGAAACTCAAATTTGTTACTCCTACAAGTCCTTGAAGCAACAAAATGGAAAGTAAAGATAAAACACGCTAAGGTTAAAGGTAGAATGACTTAATCTTCTCCACATGTTAATGCTGGTCAATACAGTGCTGATAAAGGTCCAAAGGACATAAAGTAACCAGCAGTATAAGGTCTGAAAGAAAAGGCTGTAACTATCAAATAACTCCTTGACCTGTCAATTTATGAATCTGAATGCAATAGTCACATTTAGTACTTAGTGACTATATAGTGGAATGTCTGATCAAGGTATTTCCACAGTGCATCAGTTCATATCAAGGACAAAGCCAAATAAAGACAGGGAGAACCTGATGATTAGCAGTAATTAAAGTAGAAGTAGTATCTAAAGGGATGCATATGCTGGATCTTGTAATAAGATTCATTTAAGTTTTATACGACACATTTCATATACATATGATCTTCGAATCAATTTTGGACAAAGAAAGTTAAAGTTTTGTGTTAAATACTTCTGTTTTATAGTTGTGTCTGATACAAAACATAACGGTACAACTTTCTTATCATATGGCTTGTATAGAATGTATCTTGTCCCGAATTAGATACATGCTTCTTCGTATCTCATTAAACAAGTTATGAAGAACCTGATGAATGAGAAGTCATACATGGTGTGGCATTAAAGTTTGAGTCACATTTCCGGAGCTAGAGTTGAGAGATTGATCAAGGAAACACTCTCTCAATTCTAGATTATGTTACTCTAGGAACATGTGTTGACTATTTCAGGGGCAAGTTGACTGATAAGGATATTGAAGTCAACTCAAGCTTCTAACTTGTTAAATTTAATACATATGGATATCTGAAGACCCTATACTTTGACATCAGTGATGATTATTCCTGTTACAGTAATGGGTTCTCATTTAAAGCCTAAAAGTTGAGAACCAATTGGGAAAATTCATCAAGATTGTCAAATTTGGTCGTGGAGGAGAATATCATGGCAAACATGGTGTTTCAAGACTTTAAAAGGTCCGTTTGCCAGATATATAGAATAAGGTGGCATAGTGATTTGATTCACTACATCAGATAGTCTTGAGCAAAATGGTGTGTTGCTAAAAGGCAAAATTGCACCTTAAAGGACTTGAAAAAGTCAATGCAGAATAAGACTCAACTACTTGATTATCCAAAAGCGTGAAAATTCAATCTCACACACATTAGTGTATGAGAATGCCCTATCGAGGTGGTATAATCCTTATAAAGAAAATTGCATGTTTATTCGGGTCATTGCTATTTGGTAAAATACCCTGACTACTACGAAACCTACAGATTTTACTGTAGAAAAGGAAAGGACCAGAATAGTGGAAACACTAACAGCTTAGTATTTGGAATATAATGTCTATAAGGATGGTAGGCACTTTGGCCCTTAGGATAATAACAGGCAGGATACTACGGTTATTATGTATCCATTACTCATATGGTTAAATTTGGTGGATTTAGGTTTCTGTACCGTACCTGTATAGAAACAAGATCTTATACCTGTTTACACAGAATTTCCTGATAGTACAAGACCTAGTTCAGTTATAAAGATCCACCAGATTGAGATGGCCTGTTGTCCCATATGATACCATAGTCTATTAGGTAAATAAGACTCTGATATTAGACATATTAAGAATCCAGTTACTTCTACAGAAGCTGTTTCTAAACCCAATGTAGAATTGTGGTGGGTTACAATGATCCATGGGATGCAAACCATGAAGCAAAGTAAGGTCTGGGAGTTAGTTGATTTTGCAACAGTACAGTAAACTGTCAGTTGTAAATGAAATTTGAGACCTAAGATTTCAGGATAAGGTTTAGCGGTTTATAGACTCGCTATATTGCCTAATGCTTCGCTCAGGGAGAAATGTTAACCTTTAGTCTTACTTTTCTCCCGTATCTTAGATGGATACATTTTGAGTGACTAAGGCAGTCATAGCGCATGATGATAAGGGTTACATCATATGGTTGATAGAATCGCTTTCCTGAATAAAGACCCTTATAAAATGGTCTATATGGTACAACCTGAAGGATCTTTAGATCCTGATGGAACTGACATGGTCTGTGCGTTATGCAAATCAACATATAATTTATAGCAAATCTCCCAAAAGTAATACCTTACAGTTGATGAGGTTATTATCTCTCTAAGGTTCATGAGAAATAAAGTATAAAGATGCTTGTATTATCAAGTCAGGGGGAGCAATGTTTCCATCCTATTACTGCATAAGGATGATAAATTGCTTACGCCAGATTACTTGACCATATTGTATCAAGTCAAGCAACATTTGGTCAAGAACTTTGGCATAAAGGATCTTGATGTAGCATCTTTTGTCCTAGGTATATGGATTCACCAGGACACATCTTAATACTCATCATGCCTCTCATAAAGTGCATACATTAAGTAAAAGAGAGGTCATGAGAAATATCCCATATCCTAGTATGATTGATAGCCTGATGTATGCTCGGCTATGCACTAGGAAGGACATTACATTTATAATTTGACTATATGGTCAGTATCTGTTTAACTCAGATGTAGACCATTGAAATTCAGTCAAGTGAGTGTTGAGATATTAAAGAGAATCAAGGATTATGTATTGACATATAGAAAAGTCAATAAACTAAACCTTGTAGGGAATTCAGATTCAAGTTCAGCTATGTGTCCAAACAATTGAGAGTTCACTTCAAATTACAGTTTAAAATTGTAGATGGTGTAATGTCGTGGAAGTGTATCAAGTAGATACAGATGACTTCCTCAACCACGCATACATATTACATGCTGTGAGGCTGCATGACAGATTGTCTAAATCAGAAATTTAATTTCTGAATTGTCTATGGTTGATTCAGTGGCTAGATATATACAGTTGTATTGTGATAATTAAGTTTCTATGTTGTTTAATAACAACATTGTGTATCACAGGGTCTTAGCATTTTGAGATCAAATTCTTGATCATAAAGTGGTTGACACAAAAGGTGACACTGAAGGTTGGAGCAATTAAAGATTGACCAATTATAAAGCGATTCTTTAACTATAGGACTTTGCCCACTTGTACTAAAATACAAGTATACAGTATGGGTGTTTTTGAAGTCCTTAGACACTGTTAGTTAAAGATCGTAATGTTTGCTCCATGTACATTTGTACGTTGTAGAGTATTATGACGGTATGATAATTCATTCATTAATGATGATCATAATCTGCAGTACTGCTTGTAGTTATTCATTGTCATAATACATATAAAAGTCTTGAGATTTGTGTTGATCTCAAACATTTTAAAGGTCATTGGGCATTTATAAAGATTGACCTTGAGCCTATGTCATTGGATACATACAAGTTTCATATGGATATATCCTTACAGTTTCACATGATATAGGGGCATATAAGTTTTAAATACCATAAAGATTTTCTCTAATACAGTTTAGCATTCAGTGAGAGAAAACAGGATCTCTCTAATGCAGTTGAGCATAAAGTTAGAGAAATTGAGACCTACAGATGAAGATGATACATATTAGATCGTAAAGGTATCACCGTAGTCTGCCACACTCCATTTTTTCATTCATGTCAGTAAGGTATTAAGTATTCGTGATTGTATTGGATCTGTGTTGCCTATGACACATACATCTGATACCTTTCGATGCCGAAAGCCTTATGGGACAGAGTGTTGGACTTTTGTTACCTTTGGATCAAATGTTTTGTTTTTAAACTTAGTCGACTAATACAATAGCGTGACTTAATCGGGTTTTTCAAACTGTTTTAAAACTAAATTCAAACTACAATTAATACCTGTCCAATGGGGAGATTGTTGGACATTTTTGCCCCTAAGGGTAATTTTGTCCTTTCTCTCATTTATGGACAGTTATTAATTGTGATTTCGTTTTTTAAATAAATTACCAGTTAAGTAACGCAATTTGATCCAATTAAAGCACTAAAAGAAAATTGTAGTTTAGCGACGAAAAATACCGACGGAATAACTAAATATTTCGTCAGTATTATTGTTACCGACGGAATATACCGACAATGCGAAAACGTCGTTGATTCGGCCGTAGCTAACTTTACCGACGGAAAATTATCTAGCATCAGTAAATTTAGCGACGGAAAAAGACTTACCGTCGATAGAGTTTACCAACCGTCAGAACAATTTTCGTCCGTAAATTAGCGACCAAAATTTCCTTTTCGTCTGCAAAATTACCGACGAAAATTTACTTACCGTCGAAAAATAGATGTCAAGTTTACCGACGGACAAGCCAATTTCCGTCAGTATATACGATTACAATACACCGACGAAAATATGCCTTTCCGTCGGTAATGGTTTTCATTAATTTTTTTAAATTTATAATTTAATTATATTTAATGATAAAATGCTACATTTAATTTGTTAATGATTGTAACATGTAAATTATATTTATAATAGAAAATAATTGGTAATAAATATTTAATTCGGTGAAATTAAAATTTTGAATAATAATTAA
>JAOSBN010000009.1:18052655-18069072 GCA_027563595.1 Erythroxylum suave
AACAATTTAATCATAAATTCTAAAATTTCAAACCAATCACATTTACTAATCTCAAACTAATCTCATTCACTAGCATGTATTTCATATAAAAATAACACAATAATAATAAAGTTTACCTTAAACTAGAAACAAGGAACCTCAAACTTTAAGAAAGTCAGAAAGAGAAGACAAGTGAGAGGGGTGAAGGACGAGGGGGGGGTCTACGGGTTATAAGGACGTGAATTTACCGACGGAACACTGAGTTCCGTCGGTAAATTAAGGTTACGTGGACACAAACGTCAATGCGTGCCGACAGTTACCGACGGAATGGATAGTTCCGTCGGTAAATGGGCGCCACATTTAAGCGGGATAAACTCAAACACCAACGGAATACGAATTCCGTCGGTAAAGGCCTTCTGGAAGAATCGAAACCGATGACTGGACCATTTACCGACAGAATGAGCCTTTCCGTCGGTGATATTGTTACCTACGTACTGACGAATTGATCGCTTCCGTCGGTAAAGTATATTTTGAAAATCCAAATACCGACGGCGGGACTAAGTTCGTCGGCAAAGCATTCCTTGCGTTGCCTTTACCGACGGAACTTATACGTCCGTCGGTGATATGTTGCCAACGTACCGACGAACGAACATTCTCTGTCGGAAAACTTGTTGGTTATGTTCATATGTTCCGATGGTAGTATTTATTCCGTTGCTAAAACAATATGCCGACCGTACCTATTCCGTCGGTGGTTACCCGTAGGTAATAAATTGCGGGAACGTTTCGCGCATTTTTTACCGACGGTTATTTAATTTTGTCGCTATATTCTGTCGCAAATATTGACCCCAAATTTCGATACCGACGGTTGAATTGTTTCGTCGCCAATCAGACTATTTTATCGACGAAATTCGAGTTTCCTTCGATGAATAGCGGCGGTTTTTGTTCCGTCGAAAAAATACCGCCGCTATTCTTGAATTTTCTCGTAGTGAAGGTAATAAGGTGACCCAATAAATGATCTAAATTAATAGGTTGAAGTCCGGGTAAAAAATGGATCCCTTTCAGTATAGACCTGGACCGTATCGGCCTTGTGATAGGGAAGCCCGATATGGAAGCTTATATATATATATACATGTACGAGGGTCTCCTGTAGTAACTTAAGCAATTCAGGAGCATTCAGAGCTCTGACCCGTTAAGAACGCTCGAGTGTTAAGTAAACTACAGAAAGACCTAGATCTCGAGCCAGTGATCAATCTCAACAAAGGAACCAGGGGATTTTGGACCCATTTGGCAGCTCAAAAAAGCGTTCAAAGTTCTGAAGGAACCAAAATCAGGTATTCCGCATTTCTTCATTTTTAATCCATTCACGTACGATCTTAGGTGCGTAGTAAAGTTTGCTCTACGCGTTACAAAGACCTGTATTTATTGTTTCCTTCCAGCTGAGAGAGACCTCAATTGTCCAATCATTAACACGTTTCCATGTTGGTAACATAATTCAACAGAGACATTTGCCCATCTTCTCGTTGATGAGAATAAAAGAACAAAAAGCTCGTTTCCCCCTGTTACTAGGTTTTGTGGTTAGTATATTCATTTCCATCCAAATTGTATTACCCAATTAGACAATGTACTGGATAGGGACAATAAAGATTTGGAGATTGAAAAGTTATGCCACTGGAAAGTTTTAGGACTAAGACGACGATCTGAAAGATATTCCATACATACATTCATCACTAAATGCAATTGCAATTGTAGTTGTCCCAATAAAGCAGACACGTTATCATAATTAGACAGCTCATTAACCCCAGAAAGAGCATCCTATGAAATACTCCAATCCTTCAACATATCACCAAAAAATCGAATAAACTACGAGTACTGAATAAGGGATTTGAAGAGTATGCTTTATAGCTATTACATAAATCCACTAAATTAAGGACAAGGGATCGAGGGAGCAAAGGGAAGCTTAAGTACTATTATATATACCCTTTGTCAATGTACTCAGCATATGATGGGTTAAAAAACATAGGGCCATACCAATCAAAGGAATTACCGTCCTCTCCTATGCCTGAGGATCATTCATTGAGGATTCATTATTAAAAATGATAGAAAAGATAAAGATAAAAAAGCTATGATGCTCCTTTACTCTTCCTTTCTTCATATGTTAATGTCTATGATTAGGATCAACCTAAAATGTTGCAAGAACGAGCACTTGAGCTTGCAAACTCATTAGCCTAAGGTTAGCAGCTAACAAGTCCTAAGTTTTGGTCTGGTTAGCAAACTGTCCTTTCTTGAATGTAAAGGCTTGACCTTTTCATGTAAGAATTTCTATGCCATTCTCTTAGTTGGGGTTTGCTGGCTGCTCATGATCATGCCTTTTGCTTTCCAAGTGGGGCAGGGGCTGCCATAAATATCATATTTTTTGACATTTTGTCCAGCCTAGAGTGATAATTACAATGATGAGAAATGCTTTCACTTTGCCATTAACATGGGATACTGTTCTTTCTTTAACATGATGGACAGACAGACAGTCTTTTTTGTTCTTTCTTTCTACATAAGAAAAGTACATAACATAGGTAATAATTCTACTTGCTCTTTTATATATAGGAAATGTTTAACTTAATCTTTAGGTCGATATTTTGAATACTAAATTCTTACCAATATTGTTTATTTTATTCAAACTAACGTGAAATAAAAAATTGAGGACTTGTTATACATACATACTTAATACTCGTAGATCGAGAGACTTTTGGTTTACTAGTCAATTTTAATTAATCACAGAACAGAGCAGGAACTACTGGATTACTTTTACTTTAGTGGAACAATAGAGTTTCAAAAGTATTTAAGCTGTTCGCCGCCTCGGATATATCCCTCGAGAATACAGCTGAAAGCTCAGCTGCAAGGGATTTCCATGTTAAGCAAAAGCAACTGAGGTTTGTTGGTGCCCTACATTTGTTTTGTAAATGGAAAATTCCAACCATTTTTCCTTTAGGTTGTGAAATATATATATATATGATGTGGGTTGCCATCGTCACACATGTCATGAACCTCCTGCATCAGAAAAAGAGTCGAGATATGTGGGTTCACTTCCCCCTCCCCTCCCCTCCCCTCCCCTCCCCGAGCACGTGTAGGTTACATCAAATACTACCTGTGGCTGTAAAGATAAATTTCTTCCCATCTCCAATTATATGTGAATGTGTTCAACTCTTCCTTTTTACCACCTAATTTTGGTATAAAATTTAGTTGTTTCCTAGGCTAGGTAAGATTACTAATTGGCATCATATAGTTTGATTTATATTATACCATTACCATAGATAATTAGTATTAAGTAGCAAGAGTGGCAGGGAAAGGCTCCAATAGCCAAGTGACACTTATGACATCTTCACCAAACTATAAGCTTAACCTAAAACATCCGCACAAGAATATAGCTTAGCTACACGTGGGCGGCGGGCCTTTCAGGACTCCGAACCTGGCTGATTTCGTCCCGAGCCTAAGATTTGAAAATTATTATTATCATTATTTTTAAAAGTAATAATATTCCATCCAGTCCCTTTTATTGCTTAGACTCGACTCGAAGATCATACAAGTAATTAATGTAATGAACTGATGCCGTTAAGAATTGATGATGTGTTTGGCAACCGTTGTCAACTACCATTTTGGTTTTCTGATTGATATACTTTGCCTAACAAACTGGAGCTTTTGATGTATGTTTTGTTTTGGCAACCAACAATAGATTTCTGCAAAGATGTACATGAACAATGGGTAGCTTTAGCTTGGCCTTGGCTAGTTCAAAATGGTAATTATTCAGAAACGCATGGTTGGTATGAATATGATAATCACAAAGGTTTAGCAAATCTGCGTGTCAATCCCTTTTTAATATTAATGTTGAAGAAGGAACCAATGTCACTACGAAAAGGAAACAGATTCCATCTTTGACGATCGACATAAATTATTTATTAGGCCTAATAAGCAAATACTTTGTATCATCCTTTTTTAATTTTCTGAATTATTATATTATATATACTTCACTTGATAGAAAACGGTTAAGTTAATTTCCTTTCCTTTCCACTTATGATTACGACAGGCAGTGAAAGGATGGGGGAATAAAGATCACTCACTAATCACGCCCGAAGATTTTTACTTTTACCAGCTCGACCTTGGTTGCTAAAGGTGCACGCGCCGAGTATGGCTTCTGAAAATTACAACGGGAGAGAGAGGTATGGGAGATAGAGAGAGAGTGTGCGTGATACGTGGAAATGAGTACAAAGCACGTACACTGATAGAGAGAGAGAGAGAGAGGTGTATCTTTAAGTATGGGAGGTTATTGTATTGTATGTACTAACAACTAGTAAGTAAGTAAGTCAGTAGTTGAGTAGACAATGGGGGGGGGAACGAGGGAGATGAATAAAGAGATTTGAAAAAAGAAATTAAAAAAAAACAAGGCAAAAGGCAAATCCAACACACCGCAAAAATATCATCATCTCCCTCCCTCTCTCTCGTCCCTTTCTCATTCTCTCAATTTGAAGGCCATTTTTCTGCTTTTAGGTTAGCAAGGAGTGAATTAAGTAGTTGTTGTAAGTTTGTAGTATTTTGTTTCGGAAACAGAATAGAAACAGAGCGTTTCTTCTTGTTGTTGATTGTTTCTAGGGGTTGTCGTTTGGTAGGGAGGAATGGAGGAAGGAGGATTGTCGTTTTCGGTGGCGGCAGTGGTGGAGGATGTTCTGCAACAGCACGGCATTAGACACAGAGATGTTGGTTTAGAGTCTAGAAAAGCTCAAGAAGCTGGTATCCTACATATTTGCTTTCTTTTTTTTCTTATTAGATATCAATTTGCTTGATTCGGGATGTTTCATTACATGGAATTTACAATTTTTGAGCAAAAATTTATGTATCCTTTCTTGCGGAAATTAACTGTAGCGTCGAGGAGATATGAAGCAGCAGGGTGGTTAAGAAAGATGGTCGGAGTAGTGGGAGCTAAGGATTTGCCGGCAGAGCCTTCGGAGGAGGAGTTGAGGCTTGGATTGAGAAGTGGGATCATTCTATGCAATGCTCTTAATAAGGTCCAATCTGGAGCTGTGCCTAAGGTGAGTGATTTTATACATTTATACATGTATATATGTGCAATTAATCCAATCCCTTGTAGATTGTTGTTGTTATTAGATACAAATTTATATTGATTGCTTGCAGGTGGTTGAAAGTCCATGTGACGCTGCGCTTATCCCGGATGGAGCAGCATTGTCTGCATTTCAATACTTTGAAAACGTGAGGAATTTCCTTGTGGCTGTTCAAGAGTTGGGGGTTCCTACTTTTGAAGCTTCTGATCTTGAACAAGTATGTCTTGCCATTTGCTATAAGCAAATTTCTTCTTTATTCCCTTAGTTTTTAAATTGCAATTTGTATATGCCTGTAGTTCTAAATCTCAGTTGTGTTTTGTTAAGTTTTTAGCCTAAACTTGCCAATATGTTGTTGTCCTCTTTCCGCACAATCTCAGGGAGGAAAATCTGCCAGGGTTGTGAACAGTGTTTTGGCACTCAAATCCTATTATGAGTGGAAACAGAGTGGTCGAAATGGAGTATGGAAATTTGGAGGAACGGTGAAACATACCATGACTGCAAAATCATTTGTGAGGAAAAATGCAGAACCATTCATGAATTGTTTGTCAAGGAACTCATCAATGAATGAGAAATCATTGAGTGCCCTGCCCGCTGAGCTTGATTCCAATAAAATGGTTGGTACACTTAACTCTTAGGGTTGTGCTCGTGCTTGTGCTTGGACATAAAGTAATTCAAAATTTTATAACTGTCGCAGTCCACTGGTTCATGGAGCATGCTTGTTCGTCCTCTGTTGATGGATAAAATGCCTGAAGAAGTTCAAATGGTAAGAGATTACACATGCACTATATTTTTTAATATGACTTGGAGATGGAGCATCTGTTGATCAAAGTAAACTAATTAAGAAGTGAATGTACTAGCAAGTGCAGCAACTTTTACACAACTAGTGTTCTGTTTTTGGTGCAGAAAAATTAGCTGTCCTCGTATCACTATAATTTTCTCATTTCCACTCATAACTCTATAGTTGTTGCACCTTAGTGTGACTAAGTACTGTAGCTTGCTTTTGTTTCCATTGCTTTTAACATTGCCTTATGCCGTGTTCACTTGCAATAGTTGGTGGAATCAGTTCTCAGCAAGCTTGTTGATGAGTTTGAGCATAGGATTGCAAACCAACATGATCTGGTATGCTGAAGTTTAACTTTCTTTCATAAGAAGAAAATGGAACTCCATCAACACTGATTAATTGTTATCTTTTGCTGTAATTTGAAGGTGAAGGCTACTCCTAAAAACAACACTTCTTCACAGGGAAATAAGTTTTCCTTTAAATCTGCATTAAAAACTAAAACGGTAAATCTCCTTGATCTGCATAGCCCCAGTTGGTCATGAATTTCTACTTTGAAGCCATCGTTATATCATTTGTACTTCATATTTTCTTCGATTTCTGATTGATGAAGAGTGAAGAGATTAATAATGAAGTGATCAAGGAAGAGGAACTTTCTCACAAAATCAAGGAGGACGAATCACAAAACCAAACTTTAAAAAAGCAGATGGTCTTTAATCAACAGCAAAGAGATCTCCAGGTATGCTTTTTGTGCTATATACCTTTCTGTGGCTCTGTAAGCAACAAGACTGCCTTAGATAATCTTTCTATTGTAGGAATTAAAACATTCACTTCGTGCAACCAGGGCTGGTTTGCAGTTTATGCAAATGAAATTTTATGAAGAATTCAACAATCTTGGTAAGTTTTCTAATTTAGACTTTTGTTTTATTTTAATCTCTCTGTGCCTATCATTCCACCTCCTTTTGCTTCTTTTTTGGTGGACCTTGGTGGGGAAGGCAAGCCACGGAAATACTATGAAGCTCTGAAGCTGAGGTTCAAACTTGTTACTTTCTGTACAGGAATGCATATTCAAGGACTAGCTCATGCGGCTTTGGGTTACCAGAAGGTCCTTGAAGAAAACCGCAAGCTTTACAATGAAGTGCAGGATTTAAAGGGTAGGCTACTATTGGAAAAAATCTATTGTGGAACTTATATCTGAGCCTTTTTTCATAAAACCTTCATACTTTGCTTCCTTTGAATAGGTAGTATTCGGGTTTACTGTAGAGTACGACCATTTTTATCGAGACAATCAAATTTTTTAAGTACCGTGGACAATATAGAAGAAGGCTCTATTGACATTAACACCCCATCAAGATATGGCAAAGGATGCAAGTCCTTCAGCTTCAACAAAGTTTTTGGCCCAACTGCAACACAAGGTTGGCTAGAATTTCATCAAGAACGATTCTTGGCACAAATAAAATGACATGAATCTTAAATGATTCATTAAATTGCAGCGGAGGTCTTCTCTGACATGCAGCCTCTGATTCGGTCAGTTCTGGATGGATATAATGTTTGCATTTTCGCATATGGTCAAACCGGATCTGGAAAAACATATACAATGGTAAAGCATTTAAGATATACATGTATCTCATTATGCTAGAAAATGTTGTGGTTTCTTCATGGTATGCCAAAATGTTTTGTTGCCATACTTTCAGACAGGACCCAAAGAGCTTACGGAGGAAAGCCTTGGTGTGAATTATAGGGCATTGGGTGACTTGTTTCTTCTAGCAGAGCAAAGGAAGAACACTTTCCGCTATAATGTTGCAGTTCAAATGATTGAGATTTACAATGAGCAAGTCAGGGATCTCCTTGTGACTGACGGAAGTAACAGAAGATATCCTTCAAAACTATGCAATTCTTGTTATGCATAATATATCACTTTAGATTGATTTCATGATGATTTCCTCTTTTAATTGATAAGTATACCAAGTATTTGAAACTTCATCTGAATGTGTGAAATTGCATATAAGAAAGTCATACTTAATTCAGTGACACATTAGAAATCCGCAATAGTTCTCAGAATGGTCTAAACGTACCAGATGCACACCTGGTTGCAGTGTCATCAACATCAGATGTAATTGATTTGATGAACGTTGGACAAAGGAATCGTGCTGTTGGTGCTACAGCATTAAATGACCGAAGCAGTCGTTCTCACAGGTGGGTTCTTGTCTTTTGTGTGTTCTTTGCACAATTATATCCAATGTTTCGGCTAGTGTAGCTTATAGTCTGTGGAAATGTAGCTGCTTGACTGTTCATGTTCAAGGAATAGACATGGCATCCGGGACTATTCTTTGTGGCTGCTTGCATTTGGTTGATTTGGCGGGTAGTGAGAGGGTGGGCAAATCGGAAGCCACAGGGGATAGACTTAAAGAAGCACAGCATATTAACAAATCTCTCTCTGCTCTAGGTGATGTCATTGCATCACTTGCGCAAAAGAATCCCCATGTCCCATACAGAAACAGCAAGCTTACACAGTTACTACAAGACTCGCTTGGTAAGGTCCAAATGGCATAGTTCAAGTAAGATTTTCTCAGTTCGTTCTTTTCAGAGAGCAGTGGCCACTTGTTGCCTTGCTATTCTTGTTTCAGGAGGGCAAGCCAAGACACTGATGTTTGTTCACATAAGCCCTGAGCTTGATGCCATTGGTGAAACAATAAGTACGCTCAAATTTGCGGAGCGGGTAGCCACTGTTGAACTTGGTGCCGCACGAGTGAACAAAGATGGTGCAGATGTTAAAGAACTCAAGGAACAAGTTAGTGCCTCTTTATCTCTAAGCTTTAACCTTCTATAATTCCCTCACCTCGCTATTAACTTTCTAATTGACATACCAGCCACCTAAAGTTGATTTTATTGTCTTTCTTTACCTCCAGATTGCAAGCCTTAAGGCTGCACTGGCGAAAAACGAGGGTGAGCCAGAATACTTTCAATATTCTGCATCTGGTAATCCTGATGGCTATAGAAGGAAAGAAAGTGACTTTACAACTTTCAATCCCAAGCAGCAATGTGGAGGTTTGACTAATACCATTGGCTTCCGGCAACCCATGGGTGATGTAGGCAACATAGAGGTGAATATTGCTTCACTGTGATCAGTGGATTGCTTTGTCTTTTTAAAAGCTTTCAGGTTAACATAGTTGAGCCATTTGCAAATGTTACAAGCCCTGTAATTATATCACTAGATTCAGAAACTAACTTACAAAAGGTCTTCGCGAGAAGTGTTATCCCTTGTCAGCTTAGCAGCCAACTGTTTCGAATAGTTTCCATTGTAATATGAAAGAGTAAAATCCACACATTTTGATAACTAAACCAATTATATTCTTTGAAGAGGAATCCATATTTGGCTCTTCTTTTGGATCTTATCCTATGGCATTTTAGGGTGCTAATTCAGTCCTAATCTTTACACTTTGCTGCTGTTAATATTTACATTACGAAATAACAAATATCGTGCATACACGACATGATAAATTTTGACTAATTTTGAGTTTTGTGCAGGTTCATTCAAACTCTAAATTGCGGCAAAAGAGACAAAGTTTCGATCTTGATGAGCTGTTGGTTAATTCACCTCCATGGCCTCCGGTCACTAGTCCTAGCCAAAATTATGGGGAGGACGAGAAGGAAATGGGATCTGGTGAGTGGGTGGATAAAGTCATGGTGAACAAACAAGAAGCCATAAAAAGAGTTGAAAACTCAACGGGATGTTGGGAAGCTGATAATGGCCATTTGCCTAATGTCTTTTACCAAAAGTATCTATCAGATTCTACCAAAAAATTCCCTGAACAATCCTATAACATTTTCATGGGTAACAACCGTTTGAAGGTTGCTACAACAGGCGACCTGGATGATAATCTAGATGCTGTCACTAGCGACTCATCCGAACCTGATTTATTGTGGCAACTTAATCAGGCCAAACTTACCAGCTTAACCAATGGAATTGAGTCGAAGGCCAAAAAATCATTCTCAAAAGCAGCAAAGAACCCAGACTTAAGGTGCAATTTTGATTATTGTTTTGTAATAATCCTGTACGCTGATTACTATTTGATGCAAGTGATCTTAACATTTTCCCTGACCAAGGTTTCAACTTTTGTAGGAACTTAAATACAATGCTAGGCCCTTCACCGTCAAGGAAACCAAATGGAGTTCGAACTACCTTGCAAAGGACTGGAAGGCATCCACATCTAGCTCATGGGATGTGCAAAATCGGTAACAGAAAGTAGGAATTTCACCAGCCACGTCGAGGAAAAGAGGTTTCAGAATATATATATATATATATTTGCTTATATTATATATGTCTCTACGATTTTTTTCTTTTGCTTTTTTTGGCTGAGTGAGAAGGACAGAGAGATTGCCTTGATTTTTAATTTCTTTAATTTTTTTAACTTGTCAGGTTTACAAAATGTAGCTAAACTGAGCAATAATTCCAGTTGCTTGTCGACGTGAACTGGCTCCTGAGTTGCCTAGCTTCATTCCACCAGAGAAATTCGCATCTTTGAACTGTTGCATTAGACTTGAAGAAGAATTTTATTATTCAGGACCAATTATGAATTTGTATAGAATAAAATATATATGTTGTCTTTTATTTCTATTGAAAAATAACTATTTTGATGTTTTTCTTTTTATTTCCATTTAAATAAGTTGACTGTTAATTTCAGTAAACTCTAAAAAATTTAGATTAATTTATAAAAAATATTTAAAAATGTAAAATAATTCTTTCTGTACTTTTTAAAATAAATATACTGATAAAGAGTTGAAGAATTTGAATATCTACATAAATTTTATTGGTTTAGCAAATATTTATAAATATTAGCAATTTATTATAAACTTAATAGGTACATGACTCATATTAATAAGATATATTGGAGAAGATTGAAACCTTTTTGAGAGACAGGAGTCGAATAGGAGAAACTTATCATTTTGTCGGAAAGTATTGAGAGGTTTTAATCAATTACTAATCTCTATCAAAAGAAGGGAAGATTATATATAAAACAAGGATGAATTGATGATCTGATCTTCCTATACTCGCTAGAGAACACTATAAAATTAGGAAATAATTACAAGGATCACTTTGAATTAGATTTACGCCTGAACGGGGAAAATTAAGAGAGCTTCAGATTGCCTTTACTCACGTTAACCTCTAGGAATCGATGCAATGTCTTCATTTCTCATTATTAAATCTTCCTTTCTGTTTTTCTTCCTCTCCTTCCATATCCTATGCATACATGGTCCTAGGTGTTAAAGTCTGGGCGGCTCATATACGTTTATGTTAAACGATGGACACGCCACTCAATCATGCAGTGTCCTTTCTGTCCCCTTGTTTTATTTGTTCTCGTTCCACAACCGTAAATGTAGTTATGCAGTTATAAGTACAACAGGTAAATAGCCAATAGGATTTATTTGCTTTCTAATATAAATAGGCAATCCATGTACATACTCTTCGTGTGCAAGGTGATTGAAATACAAAAGAGTTCTTTACAGTTTGTTTTCATGGTATCAGAGCTTAAGGTCTGATCCAAACCTACCACCCAAATGTCAGCCATGGCTGAAAGTGAAACCAGTCACCTTGACACCACAGATCTGGAAAAATACTCCATCACCAATACTGAAAATCCAGGGGCAGTCCTCGTCACCACCCTTTTCAATGAGAACAATTACCTAACATGGAGCAAGGCAATGATGATAGCTCTTTGTGCCAAAGATAAGTTATCATTTATCGATGGAACATGCACTCAACCAATAAAAGACAGAAACTTACTCACCAGATGGAGAAGGGCTGACTCCATGGTCAAGTCCTGGATTCTCAACTCAATGAACAAAGAGTTGGGGGATGCTTTCTTGTCATTCTCTACAGCTAAGGAGCTTTGGGATGAGCTAAGAGAAAGATTTGGGGATGCAAATGGTCCACTGCTGTACTAGATAGAAAGAGAAATCAGCCAACTCAAACAAGGTAATCTCACGATTTTAGCTTACTACACGAAACTAAATAAACTTTGGGATGATCTATCTAGCTTAAGCCCAATACCTACTTGTACCTGCGAGGCCGCCAAAGCAATTAATACCAAGGAAAACACACACAAACTGGTACAATTTCTGATGGGGTTGAACGAGGAATATGAACATGTGGTGAACCAAGTCATGCTTATGGAGCCTCTACCTATGGTGAACAGAGCTTATGCCATGATGCAGACAGTTGAAAGACAGAGGACAGTCAATGCTAGTAATGAGAACAACATGAACGTGGCCATGATGACAAAACAATCAAACTTTAACACAAAGAGAAGGGGCAGAAGCAACAACAACAATAGGAAGACCTATACAAGAAAAGAAGACAAGCATTGTGAAAAATGTGGGAAGGCAGGGCACACCATAGAAACATGTTTTAAGATCCATGGAGTACTTGAATGGTATAGGGAGCTTACTGGACAGAAGAGCTGAACCAATGTAGCAGCATTTGGTGACTCTCCTGTAGACACGCAAAATGAACACAGTGAATGCACAGACAGTAGCAACCAAATTTCTCAAGGTCTAGCCACATTCATATAGCAAGAGATATCCAAGGAAATCAAAGGAAAGAACACAAGCGAGGTAAAGATGGGAGGTCTTGCAAACTTTGCAGGTAATAAACGCATGAATACACATACTACAGAAGATACATGCACATGGTTGATTGACTCAGGAGCATCATCCCATATGATCAACAACTTAAATTTTTGTCATAATTATGAAGTAAACAGGTTGTATGAACCAGTTACTCTCCCAGATGGCACACAACAGAAGGTCAAACACATATGCCAAGCCACATTTGGTGATAGAATCACCCTCGATGACATATTGCACATACCAAATTTCTTCAAGAACCTACTCTCAGTAAATAAACTGACCACACAAAATGATGTAGCTGCTACTTTTGTATCTAATAATCTTTTCTTGCAGAACCTTTAGACTAACAGTATCATAGCAGCTATCAAGGCAAGGAGTGGATTGTATGAGCTAAAACCAGACAGCCTACTACCTCCAGGGACCCTGAAAGGTCCTTCCCTAGACTTCTATAGAACCCAAAATGTTGCTTTTAGTGTTGCAATTACTTCTGATGTTTGGCATAATAGATTAGGACATGTTTCTTTAGAAAAAATGCAACATATCAATGAAATCAAGCTTTCTTCTCATGACTTGTCAAATTGTCAAGTGTGTCCTATGGCAAAGCAACACAGAAAACCCTTTCCTAAGCACAAAGTAAAAACCACCAGAACCTTTGAACTCTTGCACATGGATCTATGGGGGCAAATGGATCACAATTCTTCCTTACCATTGTAGATGACTACTCTAGAGCAACCTGGACATTTCTACTTCGACACAAAGTTGAAACCCAACCTACCATAACCCAATTTGTAAAATCTGTGGAGAAACAGTATGATACTAGGGTTCTGAGAGTACAAACTGATAATGGGAAGGAATTCATAAACCACAAATGCAGAAGATATTTTACAGAAATGGGAATCATACACCAGAAGAGTTGCCCCTATACCCCACAATAAAATGGTGTGGTAGAAATCAAACACAAACACCAACTCCAAATGACCCGAGCCCTGCTGTTCACTGCAAACTTACCTAAACACTTTTGGGGAGAAGCCCTTCTTACCGCCACCTACCTCCTAAACAGAATCCCAACTAAGAACCTACAATGGGAGACTCCATACGAAAGGTTACATAAGAAGGGACCAGCCTATGACCATCTAAAGACCTTCGGATGTCTATGCTTTGCCTTAAACAAAAGCCCAAGCAGAACTAAGCTAGACCCTAGAGCCTCAAAATGCATCTTCCTCGGATACATGCCAGACTACAAAGCATACAATTCATATGCAAAAGTAGAAATAACAAAAATAAAAGATAAAGGGCATGAGAAAGCTTATTCAATGGGACGACAATAAAGGTAGCATTGTTGGAAAGTGTATTCTCTCAAGATAGCTCCCTTGTTTTCATCTTTCGTCTTCCTACAGTCACACATAAAATTTAAAAACATTAGTAAAATAAAACACAAAACATAAAACACACCAAACTATAAAAAAACTGATGCTAGTTTTTATGATCACTGGCAAGACTCTTTAGCCTATGCTTGGATCACTGGAGGACTTAAAGAGGCAATTTCTCTTATTCTTTGGGCAATTGGTTGCCAAAATAAGGCTTACAGTTGTGTCCATTCGCTTTAAAGTTTTCTCCATGCTCATTTTCTAACTTTAATGCTCCAGATGGATGAACATTAACTATTGTACAGGGGCCACTCCATCGAGATTTTAATTTTCTTAGGAATAGATGAAGTCTCAAGTTAATTCTCCTACATGGAAGTCCTTCGGCTTGAGATGTGCATCATGCTACTGCTTTACCTTTTCCTTATATAATTTTGCATTTTCGTATGCTTGCAGCCTTAATTCTTCCAACTCATTTAATTGAAGCTTTCCTTTTCCTTGGTTGCTTTGTCATCCCAGTTTAGGGCCTTAATTACCAAATACACCTTATGCTCTAATTCCACCGGTAAGTGACAAGCCTATCCATAAATCAGCTTATAAGGTGCCGTACCAATGCTTGTCTTAAATACTGTCCGATGGGCCCAAACAGCATCATCCAGTTTATTAGCCCAATCTTTTCTTGAAGAGTTGATAGTTTTTCTTATTTTTTTTAGTTCTCGGTTGACAACCTCAACTTGGTCACTTGTTTGGGGATGGTACAGTATTGCTATCCTACGTTTCACTTCATGTTTTTTCAATAATGTTTCAAAAGCATTATTGTGAAAATGGGTACCTCCATCAGTAATGATGACTCGTGGTACTCTAAATCTATTGGTTGTCTTCTTAAGGAACTTTTGCACCACTCGACCATCATTTGTTGCAGTTGCCATCACCTTAGCCCACTTCGGCACATAATTTACACTAACCAAAATATATTTGTTTCTGTATAAAGACAAAAATGGTCCCATAAAATCTAACCCCCAAACATCAAAGACCTCTACTTCAAGTACTGTTGTCATCGACATTTAATCCCTTTTAGATATATTCCCTATCTTTTGACACCAATCACATTATTTTACCCATTCTTGTGCATCTTTAAATAATGTTGGCCAAAAGAACTTGCACTTTAGTACACTAGCGATTATTCTATTAGCCCCATAATGTCCAACATATGTAGAATTGTGACAGGAAGTCAAAATAGCATGAAACTCATCATATGGAACACATCGCATCAGCAAGTCATCATCACTCGTTTAAAAAAAAAAGTAGCTCTTCCCATAAATAATGAGAACAATCAGAAAGAAACTTCTTCTATTATTGGTACTTAAGATCAAAGGGTAAGATACTACTTGCCAGGTAGTTCACAATATTTGCGAACCATGGTATGTTAGATGAATTTATCCACATTAAAGCCTCGTTAAGGAATTGTTCGTTTATATCCAATTCAGCTTCAGATTCCTTTCCACCTAGTCTCGATAAATGATTTTCCACTACGTTCTCTACTCTCTTCTTGTCACGAATTTCTAGATCATACTCTTATAGGATCAAATCCACCAAATTAATTTAGGCTTAGCGTCCTTCTTTGTAAATAAATATTTTAATGCCGTGTGATTAGTAAAAAAAAAGACTTTAGAACTGTTGCATCTCGTTTCCTGAACCCAACTCTTGCGTAATCATAAAACGTGGGCGTATTCCCCTGGAATTTCCTCAACCATCATCGGTTCATCTACCTGCTTTGATACCACAACTGTTGGGCACCATTTCCGGAACCCAACTATTAATCGGAATCATATAACGTTAGTGTAAACCAATGATGTCTCCTTAACCATCAACTTGCTCTCCTTGCTCTGATACCACATCTGTTGGACCCTGCTTCCAGAGCCCAACGTTCGGAGTCATACTTGAAACATGAGTGTGTGTATTACCTTGAGGTTTATTTCCATGAACCCATATTAGCCAATTTAGGCTAGTCATCATTCTCATAACATCACAAAATTTCCATAATTGAATGCTTGACATATGACAATCCATTCTTATGTTTATAACCTCAACCGTCACCCTAAACAAATCACTCGTTTTTGCCTCTTATTTTCACATCAAACTAAGTACATTTCAATCTCCATTCAAGCTTAAATATATCAGAGAAAAGCATTAGTGGGTCCGCAATTGCATATGTACATGATTTCGGACAATTAGCATAACTCTCACTATGGGTGTCGGATCATGGTCATTCAAGCATATTTTCGAACAACAATTCGTGTTCTACTACTTCCGTGAAGACCCCGAAGAGAGATTCTTGCTATTTAGAAAGTCAAAAATTGCACATTTTTAAAAATTGTCCTGAGAAGGTCTGCCTAACGGACATCATGTCCCTTCAAACATACATGGACTAGTTTGGGAAATTTTCAGACCCGAGAAGGTCGGCTTAGTGGACATTAAAGTCCATTTAACGGACAGCTACGGGTCAAATTCCACATTTCCAACTCCTTAAGCTACCTATGACCCATCTTATGCATATCTAT
>JAOSBN010000009.1:18069172-18082216 GCA_027563595.1 Erythroxylum suave
ACTTTATCTAGAGGAACATCTAATGGTGACATATGTTCATCATCATCCAAAGGTACTGCTAGGGTTTCATCATCAGTGTCATTACTTCTATCTAGTTGAGAACTATCATCAAACTTGACATGAATAGATTCTTCAGCAGATTTAGAAGCAAGATTATAAACCCTATAAGCCTTAGAAGATAATGAATATCCTAGAAAAACTCCTAAATAGACCTTAGAATCAAATTTATCCAACTTTCTTTTGTATTCAATATAGTACACTTGCAACCAAATGGATGAAAGTAAGATATATTGGGCTTCCTTCCATTCCATAACTCATATTGAGTTTTATTTAACAGTGGTGGCATAAGTATTCTATTTTGAATATAACAAGCTGTATTCATAACTTCTGCCCAGAAATACTTAGGAAAATTCATTTCACATAGCATGGTTCTTGCCATTTCCTAAATTGTCCTGTTCTTTCTTTCTACAACTCCATTTTGTTGTGGAGTTCTAGGAGCAGAGACGGTATAGAAAATTCCATTCTCTTCACAAAATATTCTGAATTTTTCATTCTCGAATTCACTACTGTGATCACTTCTAATTCGAGCAATAGAAATTCCTTTTTTATTTTGTAACTTTTTGGAAAGAACTTTAAAGCACTTAAAAGAATCATCTTTATGTGACAAAAATAATATCCAACAAAATCTAGTGAAGTCATCAACAATTAGGAGACCATAATTCTTTCCGCCAAGACTTAATGTCCTAGTTGGACCAAATAAATCTATATGTAACAACTCTAGAGGACTAGACGAAGTTACAATATTTTTAGAAGAAAAAGATGTTTTAACCTGCTTTCCTTTACGTCAACTTTCACAAAAGAAATCTTTGTTAAAACTTATTTTTGGTAAACCTCTTACCAAATCATGTTTATCAACTTGGAAATATATTTAAAACTAACATGACCTAGCTTTTTATGCCAAAACAGTTTTTCTTCATCTATTGATTAAAAAAAGAAATATTTTGAGCTTGCAAATCTTCTAAATTGATCTTATAAAGATTGTTTTGTCTTTTGGCAGAAAAGAATATAGACCCGTCTTTGTTTTTGAGTACATAAGAATTTTGATTAAAGGATACTTCAAAACCAGAATCACATAATTGACTTACATTATTCAAATTATGTTTTAAACCTTCAACTAGCAGAACATTATCAATGTATGCAAAATAATCTTTACCAATTTTACCGATTCCAACGATTTCGCCCTGCTGGTTGTCACCAAAAGTTACCGATCCTCCCTTCTTATCTTGAAGATCTAGGAATATAGACCTTCTTCCCGTCATGTGTTGCGAGCATCCACTGTCCAAATACCATTGGTACTGGTTTCATTTTCCAAGGAAGGAGATCTGTAATAGATATTATGTTCTTTTTAGGTACCCAGATTTTCTTAGGTCCTTGAGGGCTAGTCTTATAAGCATTCATAGAGTGATAAAAAGAAGACTGATGAAATTTCTTCTTATGAGGAACAAACTTCTTTTTATAACCAGTATTACTCTTAATAAACCCTAGACCACTCTTGTCATTAGGGTGTCAATAATTACTAATCATGTCATTCATTCTCTTCCTACTTTCAGTAAAGGATGATAAATCTATTGAGAGAGAATTAATCCCATGTTTCAACTGACTAACTTCCTCAGATCTATCAATAGAAACTTTTTTCCTATCGTCTACTTGTTTCTTAAGACATACGTTTTCTTTTTCTAACACTTCCGTGTTTCTCAAGTTTTCGACAAACTTTCTTTTTAGGGATCTATACTGTTTCAGTATGATATGTGAATCTTCTAACAATTCTAAATATGCATCTTGAAGTTCATTAAAGTTAGAAATTACCTCCTCGTCACCTTCTTTTTCGGATACCAAGCATATATTTTCTTGTTCTGATGCTTCTGAATCAGAAATAGATTCGAATGAATCTAAATCTTCCCAAGTTGCCATCATACTCTTTTTATTTCCTTTATTTTTCTTCGGTTCTCTTCTTAGCAATGTACATTTGGACTTGTAGTGTCCTGGTTTGTTGCATTCGTAGCAAATGATAGAGGTCTTCTCGTTCTTGACGTCTTCTTTGCTATTTTCTTGAAAGAAATTTTTTTTATTCCTTTTGCTTTCTTTTTTCCAATCTTTCTGATCTTCCTTGAAATGAAAGATAATTCATCATTATCTTCACTTGAATCATGATCAGATTCGTTGGTATCATCATTCTTGACTTCTTCGATCTTTAATGCTTTTGACGAAGAACTTCTATTTCTCTGAGTCTTGTGATTTTTCTGACCAGCCTTTAATGCTATGGATTTGTCTCTTTTAAGTTTATCTTCAACATCCAGCTCTACTTCATGTATCTTCAAAGAACCAAGCAATTCATCTAGCTTTAATTTGCTCAAGTCCTTGGCTTCTTGTATAGTAGTGACTTTGGGCCTCCATCTTTTCGGCAAACTTCTGAGAATCTTCCTCACATGGTCTTGATTATCATAGATTCTCCCAAGAACTTTAGGTCCATTAACGATAGTTTGAAATTGTCTAAACATCTAATCAACAGACTCATCTTCCTTCATTTTAAACAACTCATACTGACATACAAGAATACTGATCTTGGACTCTTTCACCTGGTTTATGCCTTCATGTGCAATGGATATAGTGTCCCACATCTCCTTCGCAGTCTCACATCCATGAACTTTATCATATTCACTTCTACTCAACGCACAACTCAGAAAGAACTTGGCCTTTGAATTTAGTTAAAATTTGGCTTTGTGATCAGCTGACCATTTGTTGCGAGGAATGGCATTTCCTTTATCCTCTCCTGGTTCGTATGATCCATTCTCGATGATATCCCAAAGATCAATATGTGTGGATTCTATGAAGAGCCGCATCCTGTCCTTCCAATAATGATAATCTTCACCATTGAACACAGGAGGTCTTGTGACGGAGGCACCTTTAGTTATAAAAACATATGATTCTGTTATGGATCTTTGTCCTCACTTTGTAAAGGTGGTTCTTGGAAACCGAACTCTGATACCAATTGAAGTAAATCACATGTTAGTATAGAATTTATGTACAAGAAACTCGATACACAAGAAGGGGGTTAAATGGCATATCCTTTTTGTGAATACAAAATCTTGCTAAGAACTTTTCTAACTTGTTAAAAAGATATCACAAGGATTGTATGAAAATTATTACGTAGTTAAATCACAAATAACTTTTATATAATTGTTTAACAACAAAATAAACTGAAGTAAAAGGATAGAAGATAGATGCTGAGATTTTTATACTGGTTCACCCTAAACCGTGGGCTACGTCTAGTCCTTAGAGTTCGTCTAAGTGTTTCACTATACTTCAAGCAATTACAAGTATTCTTTCTTCCCTTCCAGAGCCTCTTTAGGTCTCTTACAAAGTATTCTTTTAGCTAACGTAACCTCTCCAGGCTCTCAGCCTTTTCTTTCTCCTACTAGAAAGATATTGTGAGCTTTTGTTACAGTAGGGTTAGCTCTCTTAGTATCGCACTACAGAATTTCTCTTTTTTAAGTAAGCACTGAAAGCTCAAAGATCACTAATTTCTCCAAAGTTGTAAGACTCGTAAGATTGTAAAATCTTCGACTACGGCTAGTATTTAAGCCTAAGTCTCTAACTGCTTCTTGATCCTTGATAACCGCTTCTTGATTCTTGATAACCGTCATTTAGGTAACTAACTCTAACTAAGTAATTGTTTGACGTACTACTGTATGTTCATGGTATAGTCTATGTCTTCTTTGCATCTGTGTTTTCCTTGCGTCTGTATTGTCTTTGTGTCTGTGTTTTGACTTCGCGTTTGGGTTGTCTTTGCATCTGTATTATCTTTGCATATGTGTTGTCTTTGCGTCTGTATTGTCTTTGCATCTGTGTTGTCTTTGAGTCTGTATTGTCTTTGCGTCTGTGTTTTGACTTCGCGTTTGTATTGTCTTTGCGTCTATGTTTTCTTTGCGTCTGTATTGTCTTTGCGTCTGTGTTCTGTACTTCTTCTGCACACTTAACACACTTGTCAAAACGTTCATTTGTTTCTAACATTATTATTATTTGATTGTCATCAAAATTAATCATCGTGAAGTCTTCTTGACTTAACATGAAATCCATTATTGTCCTCTGATCTCCTCATTCTTGTTCCCTTTGATTAGCCATTATCCTTTCAATTTGATCTTGCCTATGTGCTTTTCTTAATTCACATTCAAGTTTGGTGATATCTAAACTTTCTCCTCTAAAAATTCCCCCAAGTTTCTTATGTTCATACACTCGCTCACACATAAGAAAAAAGTTCCAACTAAACTAAACTAACTAAGTGAACAAAACTAGTTAAATGAACTAAACTAAGAAAATTAAGAAAAATCTCAAATCAAAGCCACTAAAACTTCCCTTGATGCTAAAGAAAAATTCCTTGACAATGGTGCCAAAAACTTGATAGACATTTAACTATCCTACTTGTTTTCCCAAGTACCGTAAGTGCACAGATTGTCTTGTAATATACTTGGTATCGAATCCCATAGGAATTGTGTAGTCACCTTATTAGTTTAAATTAAACTTTATCTGAGCAATTAATTAATGAACAATTAAAACAATCAAAGTAGCAACTGGGAGAAAAAAAATCAAAGAATTAAGGTTGCCAAAAACAAGAGGAATCCGTGTTGAAATTGAAAAAATTGAATTACTAAATCTAATTACTTTTACTGCCCCATACAATCTTTCAGTTTTTGTCAATATGATTGTGTTTAATCCTAAGTATTTTCTTATGTCTCAGCCCTTTCTCTCTCAATACTTGGACTAAATAATCTGAAAATAACAATTAAAATCTAGTATGTGATCTCTTAACCTTCATTCCTAAACTAATCGTTAATTACATTTGATTACCACTTTGGGCAGCTACACTGCATCCCTTATTTCTATGTAAATGATGAAGTAACTTGATAAATGGAATGTCCTATATGATGCCTACTCTCATGGTACACTCACAACATACTCTCAGCCCCATATCTCTATAGAGACTAAGCATGAGCATCTAAATACCATAAACACACATAAATGATCATAACACTATACAAAAGTGAAGTCTTACATAGGTTGAGTAAGAATCATCCTAAAACAGTCAAGCAATCCATCAACACAACTCAATCATCATCAATACAAGTTCTAGACTTCTGCCCATACATTAAAAAAAAAGATGAGAAAAAGATAGGAAAAAGAAGCTTATTGCATGAGGAAGCAAGTTGGAAATCTGGAAAACTTTGGTGTAGCTTTAGAATCCTTCGTATTCTCTTCTAATGTTGAGCTTCAAATGCCACCATTCTGCCCCTCCTTTATTCAGCTATGTTCTCCCATGACATTCCCCTATTTTTGGCCTCCTTTCCTTGTTTTTATGCACCCTTAAATCACTCATCACGTCAGTGTTACACCAGACCTCAACAACTGTCCTTTTTGCTCCCTTTCTCACGTTTTTGGTTGCCTTTTCTCCTTATGACGACCCACTCACGTGTTTCCTCTTATCCTAGCCTCTCCTCCTGATTTTATACAATTAATGGTTCTTAAAACATGTCTGGGACAAGACTTTTGTGCCAACCAAGTTTCTAAGTCATGGCCGTGACTAGTAAGATCACAGTCGTGACCACCAATGTTTGGCAATTTCCTGTTATAATGTCCAACTTTTATTCCATGCTTCCTTCACTCAATTGCACCATTTAACCTGCTAATAAAACATGAAAATAAGCACTTAATCATGCCTTAACACATGCCAATTAATACATAAAATAACAACACACACAATGATACTTATGGACGCCCACATTGGATGCAATGGTAAGGTTAACACACCAACTTACACAAAATGTATATACAAACGTACTAGAACATAATTAAACACCAACATGGCCACATGCAATTTAAAAATACCTAAAACAAGCATAACATATATACAATCATGCAGCATTAAGAAGAAAAACCTAGTTCTCATACACTTTCCACGCAATAGTCACATATAAAATATATGTAAATCCACACTTATAAGTAGGGCTCTATTTTGATTGAAATCAAAGAGTACAATGATGTTAGTGATTTGCTGGACATGTGATTGAATGTTTATAGGAAAAAAACTGTGGCTTTTTTGTTGGATTAGAGCAACTTGCAATGGTAGAAACTACGAGGATTGGACAATGGATCATAAAAGGTTAGGGACATAATTGTTGGATGACTTATATTCTCATAATAATCATCATCATCATCTTCTATTAGTACTACTACTTCTTTTCTTTAATTATGTTTTTTAGGGTAGACTCTATGGGTTCTGCTGGAAATAGTTTGTACTATAATTAAAAAATTAACAAAAGTTTGAGATTTTTTTGTAATTAACCCAATATAAAAAAAGATATGATTGTTTTAGTCTACCTTCTAAAATAATTTTGGGTCCTCATTTGAGTGGTTTATTTAACTTTTATAGTTATTAGTTTGTAACTACAAGTTCAATGATTTTGAGTCTTTGAAAGCAAGTCACCATGCTTTGGTGAGTGGTGCTAGAAAGATAAGTTTTAAGTAAAATATCTCATTACACATAAAAAAATAGCATCAGATTATCTTTAAAAGAACAGAATTGTGGAAAAAAGTTTAGGAAGAGTAATTCCAGCATCTAACTTTTAGGTAAGCACGGTGGAGTGGTCCGCTTTAAATAGAAAAAGTTTAATAATAGAAAGCATCAATAGCACTTTAATAGGAGTGATATGGGTCTGTGAATTAGAGCTTTGCAAGGTTAAATATTCTTGGATAACTAATAGTGAAATAATACTATGAGGAAAGGGTGAAAAAGAACCTCATAAAAAACTAAGATAGAATATAAAATTTTAGACAAAAATAATAGAACATAAAATCATAGACTTCCTAACAATGAGAGAAAGTCGAATGATCAGTAACCCTTTTGACATGGTTACATTTTACATGGAGCAAGATCCTTTTTTACAATTATTCTACTCATTGTTGAGGCCAACCATAAGATCAAATAAATAAACTGATTTTAAAAAAAAGATAAATTATATTAAAAATAAAATAAAAATAAGTAAATCATTAACGACTATGATTTTTGAATAAAGTTATTAATTTAGATTAAATTTTGCTTTTGTCGTGTATATAAAAGTTAAAAATAATAAAATAAACAAAAATAAAATTTATGCAATTCGATTAATATGTGACCTATTTCTATGCAGAAGAAGATAGATTTATTTTATTATTGCAAGAAAGATGAAGAATAGTATACTAATAACTTGTTTATAAAATTAAAATAGTTGGTATGTTAGAAATATATGCACTAATATAATCACAACATTAATTCCATCTTCATAACCATTAATCAAATTGCCTAATGTATGGTTAATCATAATGTGATGGTTAATAATTTACTAATTGCATTTGAGGCATATGGTAGTACCCTAATAATTATATGTTGACCCATCTTTGAAATGACACAATTAGTCTCATTCTACCCTTTAGGGTAGAACATGTTATAAACATAAATATGGTGAGTTTGTGTGGGGTTGTCGTAGGTGTGGTGAAAATTCAAGAAGTGTCTTCTACCATAAACTTTCTCTTTTGCACAAGTTTGTTGAATATTGATAGGTTGTGGTGTCTTTAATGGAGATAATGCATCAAGATTCTATGTTCAACATTGGAGGTGTGTTCATTTATTATGTAGTTAATGCTCTAAATAGAATGTGGATCCTGGTATTGTAGTTATTGATGACCGCATTTATGAATAACAATTGGTATCAGAGCTCAATGGTCATTTGATTTTAAGGCTTCTATTTCAGTATAAACCTTTTTTTTTCAATTCAGTTATTAGTTGATTTGCCAATGAACTTTATGACAACATTCTTCACCAGTCTCATCCAATGTATTAAACTTCGGAGGGACGTAGTCTCACAGATGCTTTGAAGCTGTAGAAACTATTGTTAGTTGTTGTTATTACCTTTTAACTTTATTTTAGGCAAATGAATAACAGTTTTTGGGTGAGATTTTGAAAATTTTGGGGTTTTCATTAATGGAAAAAAAAAGGGTTAGAAACTTTTAGGTCTTGTAGTACTTTTGGTTAACATGGGTATTGGAAATCTATAGAGCATAAAAAATGGAAGAAAACCCCTCAAATCTCATCAAAAATGGGCAATCGGATAGAAAGTTTCAAGCGGGTCGGACTCATACACCTATGGGTCAACCTATGAACTCGACTTAGGATCAGGGACAACCTATATAATGTCATCCCAGAACCTATTTATAATATATATTTAAATAATATTTAAAATTTTTTATACAATAGTGCATGGGGCTATGAAAGGTTAGTTTTGGACCATTTTTCATCATTTTGCTCCATTTTTTATTCTATCTTTTCATATGTTTATGCACAAGATTAATTAGTGTTTTTTATTTGATAGTTCTAATTGTTTTTAATCTTATTGTGGTATAAATATGATTATTTGTTGACAATAGTGAATGCTTATTTTCACCTATTGTAAAATTGAGCATAAGAAACTATTTGTGATGAGGAATTTTCAACAATTAACAAATGTTTAAAATTTTGTGTTTTTCCTCTAAAATAACATCAAGATCTATACAAGTAATTAATTATCTTGTCGATAATTACTACTTAGTAGGATGCTTAATATGGTGAAGAAATTTTATTAAAATATTATGAACCACATAATTTTTCTATCCTTTCAATAGTACACTGATGATTTGGATGTAATATTTAATAAATTGTTCTTAGCTATGAATGAGTTCTATATTTATTTAAAGAACTTTGGCATGAATGATATAATTAATTTTGAGAAAAAGAGTAAAAATTGCATGATTTTATTTTAACATGCAAATCATGGTTATTGCTTTTGATTCTCATTCAGCTTTAAGTGATCCGAGGGTCTCTACCATCTTGAGGTTGAATGGAACGAACCACAAGCAATGGGTTGAATCTATCATGATGAATTTGACTATTATGTGAATGGACTTGGCTTTGAGAATTGATGCACCAACTAAACCCGATGATGATTTTATTGAGAAGGATAAGAAATCCTATGTGGAGTGGGAATACTCTAACTAATGCTGCTTAATGATTACGAGGTATCGCATAGATGAATCCATTCATGATGGTATTCTTGAGGCTAATAGTACAAAGGATTTTCTTGCTTCCAATAAGGAGAAGTACAAGAAGTTCTCAAAAAATGAGAAGAATGAGTTCTTAAACATGTTTTATCACACCATTTATAATGGTGCAAGTGACATTAGGGCTCACATCGACAAGCTCATGAACCCTAGTGAGGATTAAATGGTATGGTTTATGATGGGGACTCTTCCTTCTGAATTTGATCTGATCTAATCAAGCTATAATGCTTAGAAAGAGCAATGGACTATTGAGAAGATGATTGTTAGTTTTGTCAAAAAAGAGGATAACATGAAAAAGGGAAGGCAAGAAGCATCTCTATGATGACAAACCACAACAATTCTCAAAAGAGAAAGTTCACTTCTAATAGCTCAGGTGACCAAAAGCCTTTCAAGCAGAAATCTGTTAGTCTTAAAGAAAGTGGACAGGTAGACCCATTTCCTGTTAGTTAGAAGAATAAATTTTTCAAAGGGAAGTGCAACTTTTGTCAGAATTTTAAGCACAAGAAAGCTAATTGTCAAAAGCTAAAAGCTCATATAAAAACGAAAGGTAATTGTCTTATGATGGTTTGTTTATAGTCCAATATTATTGATGTGCCCTCAAATAGTTGGTGGTTAGATATTGGAGCAATAATTCATGTTACAAATTCCCTATAGAAACTAATAAGTCGAAGAAGGCTGACTAGTTATGAACAACCTATATACAAAGGAGATCATACCAAAGTCCAAGTTGAATTTTTTGGGACAGTTAGAATATAGTTGAATACATGAGATCTTTTGGAGTTACATGATGCCACTTATTTACCCTTTATTAGGAGGAATATGATTTTTGTATCTATTTTGGATAAACTAGATTATAGTCTTTTTGGAATTGGAAAATTGATTTTGTATCGTGGCTCTCTTTTGGTGGGAAATAGAATTTTATGTGAAATTTATACGAACTTGAATTGAATGATGTTGTTACTGTTGCTTCTTCCTCTTCTCTTAATACTGTTGTTAGTTCCAAACATATGAGGTTGCATTTGAGATCTTCTATGTTATGACAGAAACATTTAGGCCATATTTCTAAAGACAAAATGGAGAGCTTAGTAAAAGATGGTGTACTTTAGGATCTTGATGTCAGATTTCACTGCCTGTGTTGATTGTATTAAAAGAAAGTTGATCGCTAAAGTTAGAAAAAGAAAAACAGATAGGTGCTTAAAATTTTCGGAGTTGATTCATACTAATATATATGGACCAGTTATTCCACTTGCTATATGTGATTATAAATACTTCATCACTTTTATTGATGATTTTTCTCGGTACGGTCACGTGGAGCTCATTTGTGAAAAATCTAAATCTTTGGATGCGTTTAAGATTTTCAAGACAAATGTTGAGCTTCAGAAGGGGAAGAAAATCAAAGTAGTTAATTCTAACAGAGGCGGAGAGTATTATAGGCATTATGATAAGAGTGGAAGGAATATAGGGCTTTTGCTAAAAAATTGCAAGAATGTGGTATTGAAGCAAAATATACATTGCCATGAACACCTTAACATAATGAAATAGCTGAAAGAAGAAACCACACACTTCTTGATATGTTGCGGTGTATGTTGATTCATTCTAGCTTGCTACAAATTTTTTGGGGTGAGTCATTGAAGACAACCACTTACATCTTGAATCAAGTACCTAGAAAGTCAATCCTAAAAGACTCCATATGAGTTATGGTCAAGTAAGAAACTAAGCTTGTGTCATTTTCATGTTTAGGGATTCAAAGCAGAAGTCCTTTAATCCATAATCTATGAAACTTGATTCGAAAACTATTAGTGGCTACTTTGAAGGCTATACCGTCAAATCAAGGGGTTCTAGATTAGACTACCCATCTCACATGATCAAAATTATAGAATTAGATAGAGACGTCTATTTTGAAGATGAATTTAGTTCAATTCAAGGGTCAAGAGAAATTGTATTCAGGGAAGAACATATTATAATCCTTGTACCTGTTGCTTCAGCTTTTACTGATGACCTTATGATTGAACAAATTCCAATAGAATCTCATGATGAACTGCATTATCAAGCACAAGATGAAGTCACTGATACTGGGGATGATGAAGTTATTGTTAGGAGATAACAAATAACACGTAGACCTGCCATTCCTGACAACTATATTGTCTATTTACAGGGACATGAGTTTGATATGGGAGATAATACTAAACTAGTCAGTTATCAAGAAGCTGTGAATAGTCCTCAACTTGCATTTTAGATGAATGTAATGGAATATGAGTTGAGTTCCATGTCACAAAATGGAGTTTGGGAGATGGTTGAACTACCTAAAGGTTGCAAACCCATTAGGTGCAAGTGGGTTTACAAAATCAAACATGACTCAAGTGGATAAGTAGAAAGGTATAAGGCTAGACTTCTAGCTAAAGGTTATAGCTAGAGAGAAGGGATTGATTTCAAAGAAACCTTCTCGCTAGTTTCAACCAAAGATTCACTACGAATCATCATGGCTATAGTTGCTCATTTTGATTCGGAACTCAATCAAATGGATGTAAGGACCACCATTTTGAATGGAGATTTGTATGAAGATGTTTATATGACTCAACCAATTAGTTTCGAGATGATTAGTAAATAAAACATAGTTTGCAAGCCCAAGAAGTCTGTTTATAGGTTAAAACAAGCATCAAGGCAGTGATATCTCAAGTTTGTTATGGTTGTCACTGTAAATAACTTCAAGGAGAATGTAGTTGAACAATGTGTATATACAAATTTCAATAGGATTAGTTTCATTTTTTTGGTACTATATGATGATGGCATTCTACTTGTTTCTAATGTTGGACCTCGTTTTCGGAGCCCAACATCGGCCATGGGATCATGAAGCTTGAATATGGACGAAGGCTTAGAATTTGGAAATTTTTAAAAAAGTCCTTTGGTAGCAAAAGTGGGCTTCGCTGCGGTAAACTGTGGTTTCACCACGGCGAACTTATTGGAAAAATCCCCTAGAACCTTTGGGAATTTTATGCCATGGCGAGTGATTGAACTTTGCCATGGCAAGCATGAAATTTTATCTGACGAACTCACCACGCCAACAAAAATAAAGAACTTCGGGTTAATTACTCCGCGGTGAACTCTTGACTTAGCCACAGAGAAAACCCCTATGGCAGAACCCACAACCTGAACTACTTATCTTACTAACATGCAAACTTAAAAATCCTTCAGCCACATTCATCAATTCAACCCAAAAACAAAATGGATAAGAACATAACCAGAAACAGTTTCTCAAAATCTTAATCTCATTTCCATAATTGAATACTTTGCGAAAGCATGAAAAATTATGAACAAAACCAAACATATATTTCATTAATATCAAAAGTAAGAGTTTTAAAAAGGTTTACTGGGATTTCAAGCTACAATACATCATTTACTTCATAATCCAAAAATACAAAAGGGACTTGAAATTCAGTTAAACCCTTAAATTCCCAAAACTTAATTCAAAATGCAAATTCGGAGTGATGCCATAACCCTTGACTACTCGATCTCTTGCTCCTCACTTATATATGGGACAGAATTGGGAGGGGGTGAGCTTAAAACTCGTGGATAACAGATTCATAATCAAGAAACAAGCAAAAACCATTTTAAAAACTCATTGCCATTATACATTTTGGAAACCATAATAATTTTGCACGAAAAATTACCAAACACTTATTTCTCAAAATTCTCACTTTATCAATCAGTTCATAAGCAATTATAAATAATCCATCAAACTTGCTAACATTTCAAAAGCACATAAGCACATCAGAATGGTTTGGGTATGTTACCCCCAGAATTTTTTTTATGATAAATCAAGCATGATTAGATTAATGGGGTAAATTAATATGGTATTTAATA
>JAOSBN010000009.1:18088804-18100010 GCA_027563595.1 Erythroxylum suave
TTCGAAAATATGCTTGAATGACCATGATCCGACACCCATAGCGAGAGTTATGCTTATTGTCCTAAATCATGTACATGTGCAATTGTGGTACCAGAGTAAGAAGATGAATCGATAATGATCAACAGTTGGGCTCTGGAAACGGGGCCCGACAGGGTAAATCCATAAACATCACGAACTACACATTTCCACTTAATGGTCCTGTGTAGCGTAAAACTTGACGTATTATCGCAATTCTACAAGGTGGTCTTACGTAGACATAAACATGAGGGAGTCCAAGCTCCGTGCCACTTGCGGGCAGGTAGGAGAAGCCTTTTCTTGGTCAACATGCACTTGACATTCTTGAATAGATTACACCAAACCCACATAACATGTAATTCATGAATGAAAAATAGTTTGCCTAAATGGAACCTTGTTGGAAACTTGTTTCATGCACATGAGATATTTTGAAAAAAACATTTTCGAAAACCTGATTTCATAAACTTGCATCTTTTCAAAAAGTATCATTTTCAAAATCTTTTCATAAATCATCAACACAATTCATGTAGCAAATATATAACAATCTCACAATCCAACCAAGAGCAAATAAATGCAACATCTATGATGCAATTAAAACCATTAAGCTTCCTTAATTCAAAGAAAGTAACGAGTGGCTTATTTACTCTATTATAAAAATTTACCCACCTTGAATTCCTTGCTTGTAAACTTACTTAGGGATGTCTTTGCTCTTGCTCCTCTTGCCTCTTTTTCCTCACTTGATTCCCTTAAACATAACCAAAATTCCATTCAATTCGGAAAGTCATACCTTAACAATTCAAACTATTTCTCATGTTGAAACAAAATTCTATGTTCAACTTCCATCCTGAAATTGAAATGCTTACTGAATTTAGACTCATTCCTTGATATAATTTGTATCCTTATGTCTCTAGTTTAGAACAAATTAAAAATCAGTCCATTTGGATAACTACACCAAAAGTTATGCTCAAAATACCAAAGTATGTTATGTGTTGGAAAGTTGTGTTCGTCGCGGCAAAACGTTTGCCGTGGCGAAATTATGCAGAAACCTACTCCGAGAATGAGTTTTGCAACATTTTTCATTTTTTTACTTCCCACCTTTCACATATAACCCATCTTAACACTAACCCATCTTTTCTACTTCATTTGCAACTTCATTCCAACCCAGTATCATTCACAATAATTTCAAAATCTACTTTTGATCATTAACCAAACACAAACATTTACATAAACCATTCATCAACAACTTCATACACATATTCACTTCTAACCAACCCTAAATATGCTTCATCTAATAATCAAGAAGAGTTAATGCTCATACTTTCTTATTTTAACCTCAAACCTTTAATCTCTTCAAGAATTTCCAAACCTGAGCTTGTTTTTCTCTTCTTTCTCCACTTCTCTTCCTCTCTTCTTTCACTTTCATACAAGACTACTATTACTTCTTCTCTTTTTATACCTTTAATGAGTGTGAAATTACCCATTTGCCCTTCCATTTATGCCTAATGTTTATTTAAACTTAAGTGGTCTTCCAAAAATGCCCTTATATTACCTTAACAACATTAATACTTTAATTCCATCAATCCATGAAATAAATTCTCCCAAACTTGACATAATAATTAAACTCCAGATAAAATGATTTATCTAACAAGACCACAAAACTTATTCAATTAATGTTTAATAAAATTAATAAAGCAATTTGGGGCCCAACATCTAATGATACTGATATATTATTTGAGACAAAACAACTATTATTTAGCCATTTTGATATGAAGGATCTTAGTGAGGCCTCTTATGTACTTGGAATTTAGATTCTCTGAGATAAAGCTAATGGGATTTTTCGACGGTCTCAAAAGACTTACATTGATAGGATCTTGAAAAGATTCAATATGCATTCTTATTTTCCTACAAAGGCACCAATAGTGAAGGGTGACAAATTCTGAAACGCCCAATGCCCACAAAATGAGAAAGAGAGAGATGAATAAAAGTCGTTCCTTATACATCACTTGTAGGCAATCTAATTTATGCTCAAGTATGCACACGCCCTGATATTACCTTTGTTATAGGCTTTTTAGGAAGATACTTAAGTGATTCTAGACTTAGCCATTGGAAAGCAGCTAAGAAAGTTATGAGGTATCTTTAGGCTAGCAAGGATCATATGTTGACTTATCAGCAAACTGACACTCTTGATATAGTTAGGTTCAATGATGATGATTATGCAGAATGTGTGGATGATAAAAATTCCACTTCAGGCTACATCTTTGTGATGGCCGGAGAGGCTGTATCATGGAAAAGTGTTAAACAGACACTCACAATATCCTTTACAATGGAGGCAGAGTGTATGGTGTGTTATGAGGTAGCTTGTCAAGCAATATGGACGTGGAATTTCATTTCAGCATTAGGTACTATAGACTTTATTTCGAGTTTGATAAAATTGTATTGTGATAACTCCGCAACTGTAGCTTTCTCTAAGAACACTGAAGTACTTTTCACTTAAAGCATATTGATATAAAGTACCATTTTGTTAAAAAGAAAGTCATTGAATCCCTCATTACTTTTGAGTATACATCTCAGCTAGCATGTTACCAGATCCACTTACAAAAGGCTTACCTATATGTGTGTTTGTAGAACATGTCTCCTGTGTAGGATTGTTAAGAGCCTAGTTTGATAAAATTAGTGGGAATTTACTATTTTGTATTGAACATGTTAGTACTTTGTACGGATTGCTTATGATTTATATATATGAAACATGCATAATGATATTTGCAGTCACTTCTTATTAATATTAACATATATATGCAATTTGATGAAATGACAGGTACAAAAGGAGACAAATGCGTAGTCTCAGTTGTTGTACTGCATGCATGTTGTTTTAATGGTTATTGTTGTATTTAAACATCTCCAAGGCCTAATCATATGTAGTAAATATATCCTGATGATATGATATTGCTTCTGATTTATTTGATTGTCTTTTGGATGATGGAGATTGGTATGGTGGTTTGATTATATTGTCCAAGTGGGAGAATGTTAGAAATATATGGGCTAATATAATCACAAAATTAATTCCATAGTCACAACCATTAATCGAATTACCTAATATATGTTTAATAATTATAATGAGATGGTTAATAATTTACTAATTGTATTTGAGGTACATGATAATACCTTAATAACTATATGATGGCCTATTAAATTATAGTTCATCACATCTTTGAAATGACACAGTTAGCCTTATTCTACCCCTTAGGGTAGAACATGTTATAAACAAAACATATGGTGAGTTTTGTATGTGTTGGCATGGGTGTGTGGTGAAAATTCAAGAAGGGTATTCTACCATAAGATTTCTCTTTTGCACAAGTTTGTTGAATATTAATAGGTGTTAGTGTCTTAAATGGAGAGAATGTATCAAGATTCTATGCCCAACATTAAAGGTATGTTCATTTATTGTGTAGTTAATACTCTAAATAGAATCTAGATCTTGATATTGTAGTTATAGGTGTTAGTGTCTTGAATGGAGAGAATGTATCAAGTTTCTATGCCCAACATTAGAGGTATGTTCATTTATTGTGTAGTTAATACTCTAAATAGAATGTGGATCTTGGTATTGTAGTTATTGATGATTGCATTTATGAATAACAGTTGGTACTACTTATAAAGTTAGATATCCTACTTGTTTTTGGTTTGAGCTTATAACTTGATGTATATATATGATGAAGTCATTGTAATGCTGTAATGATGGTTTTAACTTTACTATGGTTGATGAAAATTTATTCATTTTCTAAAGAAAAAAAAACAACCATCACCGTATACATCCCTTATGAAAGTATTTATAAACTGGAGTTATATATAAGAAGTTTAAAGACAATACAACTTTATTTTGAAAGATGCCTAGGATCAGTAACATTCTATTTTCACAGAAGTTTAAGGCTCGTGAAAATTTATCTTTATTGTCTTCAAATTTTGCATTTTGAATCTAATACCTAACCCACTCTAGATATTAGTGATGATCTACTTCTAACTTAACCTTTAAGACTAATACGAGTTTAATTCTAGTCCCATATCCCATATCAGTTCCAATCTTTTGTGATTTTATTTTCTACCAAAATTTAATGCATATGTTACATTTTACTACCTTGACTTAAACTCTTCAATGTCTAACCAATGATCATTCTCGACCATATATGCCTTTAAAAGTTTTAAGCTATGCGAACATTCACTAAATCCAGACTATGCTTAAACTTTTTCATAACTAAAATCTTTGTCAAAATGTTAGTTACATCTTTCAAAGTGTTAATCTCTTTTAATAAGATCAGACCATATGTAATCAATTTTTAAATCTTATAAAACCTTATCTTCTTTACCATAACACTCAACCATCTATCATTTTCTTGATTTTTTCTAGTATCCTAAAAGATAGTTTCATTCTCATCATTAATAATAAGATCACATGTGACCAAAATTTCCCAACCATATCTCTTTAGTTGTTTAATAGTCTTTCACACTATATCCTTATATACGGTACTAATTCTTTCTTCCTAAAATTGTTCTATCTCCTAGACAAAAATTTTCAACTCCTTTAGCGCTTATTCTAAATTTCTTCTAGTTCTATTTATACTAATGTTGATCTAGTATCACTCATTTTTGATCACAACACATCATTTCAATATGTTTTTCCTATATCATTGTCCAAATACTATATATACTTGAAAGTTATCCTAAACTTTTTACAATTGTACAAAACTTACAAACGTTTACCTTCTCATGTTTGTTACCTTTAAGTAAGTTTTTGTTATGAAGTTTCACACTCTCTCACTCACTGAGATGACATAGCTGTAGGTGTTATATCATGATGCTATCATTATTTTAACCTAAGTATTGAGAGACAACCACCAATCTTATTATTGTCTTTCTCATTATGACATAAATGTCATGTTGTAAATTTTCTTTTATCAAAGTCAATGCACCATTTGCCACCTTAAAATACCTATCATCATCATAACATTTATATTCTTAACTATTAAGAATAGCTTTGCAAATCAAATTTTCCTAAAGCTTAGGAATATACTGGACATCAAATGTTTTAACAGTTTTTAAAATTTTTTGATTTACACTGAACTTATTGCCTTTAACAACATACTTTCCATCATCATCTAATTTCATAGTACCATTCTAATCGTTAAAAGAATAGAACTAATCCCTATTAAAAGTTATATGATATGACTCACTTATATATATCATCTTTAAAAGAATATAATTAATCCTTATTTAAAGTCACAAGATATAACGCGCTCGTATATATCATCCACCAATTTGCATAACCATAATTTCTTACAGTTAAAACATAGTTATCTCTTTTATATTCTTCTTAACTCTCTTAGACTACATCAACACTTGCTTTTCTATTTGTTTTCTTTTTTCTTGTTCTTCTCTTGTATATAGTTCCTTTTAAAGTGACATTTTTCTTTACCATTAAAGCCTCAAATAATTTTAGTCTTTGATTTGTATCGTGACTTACTCCTTTTTTAGTATCCTTTCCTTGTTCTTCATTTGTTAACAACTAAACCCAAATATAATAGATCTTTACGTGTGTTAAAGAGCTTTTTCTTCAATTCTTTAGATTGCATAACATTCTTTACATCATTGAAAAAAATATATTTTTCTATAATACAACATGGTATCAACAAAATTTTTATATGAGTTTGATAAAACCATAAAAGATTATAACCTAATTTTCATCCTTATTTTTAATTTAATTTTCATCCTTAATTTTAGCCACAACACCTTATAAATTCGAGATGATTTGATTAAAATTATTAATGTAGTTTTTGTTTGGTATTTTCTATCATATTCAAGTTATACAATCGATGTTTTTTTATACGAATAATTCTAAGTGATGTTTTAATAGTTAATTTTAAATTGTTTACATAATGAATTAGCAGTTGTTTCATTAACCACCTTTCTTAGAACCTTGTTTCCCAAGCTGAATAGTATGCATTTTGTGCTTTTGATAGAATCTCTTTCTTTACCTCCAAATTCTTAACAATTTTTCTCCTCTAATTTTTCTTCTCCTTTCAATACTGCTACACATTGCTGCTGAACAAAAAACACCCTCATCTTTACCTTCCGTATAGTGAAACAATTTTATCCATTGAAATTTTTAATATCAAACATATGAAGAGACATTTTGATAAAAAAGCTTAGGCTGTGATATCAATTACCATGTGAAAAGAAGCTATATAAGAAGAAAATAAATAAAGTAAAAATATAAATTTACGTAGTTCGACCAATATGTGAATTACATCTATATGCAAGGAGATAGATTTATATTTTATTATAATAAGAGCAATAAAAGGAGAATAGTATAACAATAACCTTCACCTTATAATAACTTTATCAAGACATTTATAGACTAGAGTTATATGTAAGAATTCTAAGAATAGTGTAACTCTATTTTTGTATAATCTTAAAGTTGGAGAAATTCTATTTTTATAGAAGTATAAGGTTAGTGAAATTTTATTTTCACTCATCCTTAGATATTTAATCATGAATCCAACATTTGATCTATGCTTGACAGTGGTTTTATAAGTGATTTGGTATACTAACCCTTCACAAGGCCTTTTGGGGGGCTCAGTGGTATTAGAGCCACCAGGTTTCAGCTTGGGTAGCCCCATGTCACGAGTTTGAATGCTAGAAAAGCAATGTGGGAATGGAGCCACAGTACCATTGCATTAGAGTTGTGTAAGTGTAACGTGGTGATTGTATAAATGATTTAGTATGCAAACCTTTTACAAGGCCTTTTGGGGGCTCAGTGTTACTGCTAGCCAAGACACAAACATTGTCTTGGCCGGTGTGGTATTAGAGCCATCTTTCGTGTCTTAGCCGGCGACAACATTGTCTCTTGAAAAGAGTGAGTAGGGAGAGAGCCCATATGATATGGAAACACTACCAAATCATGTTTTGTCTAATCGTATAGAAAATTTAGTAGAAATTACTCATGTTCCTATAGAAAACTGTGTTTGTGAGTCTTCTTTACCTTTATTGAGTCCTTACAGTATATATTCTCATTATCGTTCTTAGACAAGGAGTATATGTACTATCTTGTCTACATCTCGCCCAAAAGTCAAGGAAATCATCTAGAGTTCCAGATTGGAATAATGGGGCCTCAAAGCTACTACAGTAGAACAATACATGAAGCTCGAAATACCAAAGGAGTTGATCTCTCTTTGGAGAGAACACAACCATACACATCTTCATGTAGGAGCTATACGACTTGTTCTCACACTTCATGAAAAAAAGGGAATACCTATTACAACTAAGATATCTCTTCTAGACACTGCTTGCACAATGTACCAAAATGCCTTAATTGGTACCTTGTTGACTACTCTCAATAATGGAACTGCCATTTTGAGGATAACACCTGATTTCAACATCAAGTTAGATGACCTCACTTTGTTTGAATGACTGAAAGTTTAGATCCAAATCACTGGAGCAGATCAAGATCTTATAGCCATTAGTTATATCGTTTGTAGAATCATGCTTTGGACCTTAATTTTCCAAATTCTACTTCAGATGCTCTTTACATGATTTTTGATCATTCTAATAATCAGAATACTATACTCCAGGTCCTGAACCAACTACTAGTTGTGAAGCTTGAAAAGCTAATGCCTACTGAATGGATCACCAATTACCAAAGGGAGTTCCACGCACCTCATCGACACTCTTTTCATAAAACAACTCCTCTGATTCTGAAGACAATAAAGGATGGAATGGTAAAGTCCATCAATCCAAAGCCTAACAAAGATCTACCTAGAACTTCTTCCTCTGGGGCTATTTTTCTAACACATGCTAGTATTTTCACAACGGAAGGTAAATCTGGTTCTCCTATTCATTATTTTAAGTCTAATTGAGATCCATTTTATGTCAGCCATCATCATGGACATTTTGTATGGGATGTTGACCCATCTATGGGCTAACTTGACAGTGAAGTTTGTCTCAACCCTGAGTCAGATAGTGATGATGATGATAGGCAATATGCATAAAGACTAAGGAGGAAGAAAAAGTCTAAACCTCATTGTATGCCTTCCCAACAATATCATCCATATAAAGATGATTCATATCTAGATGATTCCAGCAAATCTAATGGTCTAACTATCTAAAGAATCAGACCTCGACCTCTTTGTGAGATGTTGAAATCCTCTAGCTGTTAAAAAAATCTAGCAGTTCCTGTTATGACTCCTACTGCTATACCTTATATGATGGTTAAGCCATATGAGGAAGATTTTCCTTCTCTATATAGGAGTACTAATGAAACAACAAGGGTTATCTTTAGCCCTTATATTCGAGCTATTAGGAATTACTTCACAAGGAACACTTGTTTCTAATCCTTCTAATGAAGTTCTAAACTGGCAAACATCAAATGCAGTAGCACAGAATAAAGTTGTTAGAATAATTGATTCCAAGCTTGATGAAATCAGTCAATAGAATCATGCTACTCATCATAAAGTAGACTCCGTCTCTAAGCAGATCCAAAAAATGTACCACTCGTACAAAGCTCATATCAAGCAACATGACGTTGATCTTTGACATTACATTGCTATGCATTATCTTAGACTTGACTTCGATGTTAAAGCTTGAGAAATCAAGAAGATACAAGGAATTGTGTAACAAATGGAAGCTGATATACAATTGCACAATCAAACGTTGTATGGCTCATCCTCTTCAGTATTTCTAAATACACAGTTAGTATACACTCCTCCTCAATATCAGACATATCTAGAAGAAACTGACTATTCAAAGGTTTTCAAGTTCAATTATCCTTTGATTATACAGTATATCCATCCTCAGGCAGCTTAAGCAAAACCTACAAAGAAAAAATCAAAGCCAAAGCCTAAAAAGGTTTCTGAGCCATCACCTTCATATACTAAACCTGAACCAATTAACCAGTAGAGTATACCATTACAAATACATATGCCTCCTACATCTCCACCAAAGTCTTAGCCTTCCACTTCTATTGGGAAGTATAAAACACCTCTAACAGAGTTCATAGCAAATCTTTCACCGATACATGCTACAGAAGAATCTTCTTCTCAAACAGATAAGTCAGAAGCTTATTCTAAAACCTCTATCCCAACATCTAAAGTCTCTGCAACAATTTCTAAGAAATCATTTGAATAGATCTCTGAATCGTCAACCGATTCCTTAGCACAGCTAGCTGATTTATCAGACTTAGCATAAGTTTTGATGACTATGCCTGAACCAACTGAAGTTGAACAGAATAAGTAAAGTAGAATCCACAGTTATTGATCCTTTCAGACTTGAACCAGCACCACAAGCAACACCAGCTCAGCTAGCTATACCGACCAAGCCTACTTCAGAACCTTGGTTTACTTTTAACTATCTTCCACTAAAGAAATGGAGAGATCTCTTGCATGAATTTAGTGCATGGATAGATCTTCAAATGACTCGACTGAATAATCCTTTGCAGGATATTTTGTCTAAATTTCACTGCTTGTTTCACTGGTACTTTGCAAGAATGGTAGCAAAGTATAAGCGACTATCAACGACTTTAATATATCCAAGTCACTACAGCTGGAGCTCTTCTTGGAATAATTCGTAAAGAATTCATTGTTGACTTTCTACTTATAGATCAATAGATCTATTCGGAGTATTTTGCAATGAAATGTTGTTCACTTAACAAGCGTTATCTACAAAAGCATTATCATCATATCACAAAATGGTAATATTTTTTGAACGAATGGAATTATGTTAATCTTCAATATACTTTTATCTCATCCCTTCCAGTTCAACTGCAATTGAAGTTATAAAGGACCATAGTTTCTGTATAGAGAGATATGGCTAATATATCTCTTGGAGAAATCTACCTGCTTCTTATAGCTTCTCTTGATAAGTTGTGTGATCATCATACCTTATTTAAGAACATCATCAAAGGTGGTCCAATTCTTAAACAAGCCTGTAAGAAGCCTTATCTTCAGATTAAGTGTAAAGATCAAAAGCATGTGATTGTAACAACAAGAAGCAATCTCATCACAAACATGCTTATCATCAAAGAAAGTTTCGAAGACAAATGGAAAGTTACTAGCCTTTAAGAAAAACTTATATGAGAAAAGATGCAACAAAAAGAAGGTTTGTTCGATTCTTCAAGAAGAAATCCCATCATTCTCAGAAAGCTTATCAATGTTTTATCTGTAGATAACTAGGACATTTTGCACGAACCTGTCCTCACAAAGGTAAGAAAGATATCAAGTAACTGCAGCTAATGCAATCCATTTTGCCTATTCATTCTTCCAATAACTTTAAAGATCTTATTGAGGAATAATCCACTAAAGATGAAGATACAAAGTTTGTTGTTTCTATTATAATCTATAAAGAAAAATCCTCTGATGATTTTCTATACATGCTAACTCCAGTCCAATGACCATATGTCCAGATCTAATTCTTCAGATAAGATAAACATGATTGACCCATCAAAGTTAATGGGTTTATGGATACTGGATCTAGCCGTAAGATCATAAAGCCCAATATTTTACCTTCTGAGTCAGAGACCTCACATGAATAATCTACAGTTACATATGGTAATTCATTTAAGATCGGGCTTATTACTAAAAGAAAGATCGAAATTCATTTCTTTCCACAGTGTACAGTTTGGACTAAAGTACTTGGAAGCAATCTACCTGGCCCAAATATTCTCATTGGTATAGATGTCTATAGTAAAGCCTCACATTTACAGATTCTACCCACAGGCCTTAGGTATTGATCATTTTTTAGTGCATATATTGAAATAAAAATGTGTTTGAACTTTCTCAAGTTCCTACGCCTTATACATCACTGAGAGGTAAACTGTTGGAATACTGTCCTAAATCACATGCATAGTTTACTCATCTATACCCTCTTTGGAAAAATGTTGACTTTTTCATAAGTCTACCTTTAAAAAAGAATGAGGATGTCAATCTTTTGAAAGCCACATATTTAGGAATGAACCCTGATGACCTTAAGCTCACACAAGATGAGTGTGCTATCCTTCTGAGGCAAAGACTAGTTAAGCTTACACAGTTAGATTGGGCTTGTTGGACCCCGATTTTTAAGTGGAATTTAGAAACAATAAGTAAAAAGAAATAAGTGTTATTATGTATATGTTTAGGTATAAATGTATTTATACTTAAAGGAAAGTGATGAG
>JAOSBN010000009.1:18100110-18113851 GCA_027563595.1 Erythroxylum suave
TCGATTTCGTTTGTTTTGTGTTTTATGTATTTGGGATTTTTGTATCGGTTTGTATAAGGCGTGATTTGCCCATTAATGTATGACAAGCAGTCTTTCAGGATGTATATGAATTATGGAAATTGTTTGAATATATAAGAAGTTTGTATGAATTGAGAATTTATTGAGGAAATTTTCCAATTGAGGAAAGTATGTCGATTTGAGTAATATAAGATTTAGATAAAGGTGAAGGAAATTTAAAAAAAATTATACCGTTTCGGATTGGATTAGCTTTAGGTTTCCAACGCGATAGTTATTTCTAAGTTTTTGTTCCAAGATGTCGGGCATCTATTTTAGTTCGAATGAACCATTTGTTCCGCTGTTGATTCGATATGTTTCGATTATTGGTTTGCCTTTCGTTTGCTTTGTCTTTCGAACCTTTTGATTCGTCTTCGGTTTGTTTTTCGGTTGGGGTCCAGTTTCTAGATCGCGTCCCAACAAGGCTTGCTAGGAGTTCTATGTCAATAAACTTTTAGAGCAAAAGCGTAGTAAAAAGAGATTGTATGTGGCAGCTTATACTTCATGCTTATCCACTTTGCTCAGACAAAATCTAGTGGCATCTTATTCTCATCCTTATCCACTTTGCTCAAATAGAATCCACCATGGCCTCTATATGCTTTTCTTCATTATAAATATCTTCTTTCTCTTCAGGGAGGTATCTTCTTTTCAAAGCCTTTTCAATCCTTTGCTTATCCAGTCCTTATGGCTAATTACACTCTCTACGCCATTACAAAGAAATACTTTTCTCCCATTGCTAGTAACCATACTAATGTTTCTAAAGTGGCTTCCCTTGCTCGTATGAGTTTGTTTTATTATTTGCATCTTTTCTGAGTGGAACTAATTATGTAGTCCTACATTGTTCAACCTCAAAGCACCCCTTAATGAGACTTTTCTTTATGATCCTCTTTCTGAAAACACATTATGGTGTCTTTGGGTACTGTCTACCCTCTATGCTTCCCGTCACTATATCTCGTCTTTAGCTCAACCAACATCTCTGTGATCAAAATAATGCAAGATCTTTGTTTTGGACATTTTTTGAATGGTTGTAACCATTAGATCAATGGATGTAACAATGTTTTATTGTCATTTCCCAACATCGTCTATGGAAAGCCACTACTAGATGAAAATCTATACGTTGCTTCTTCATCATTCATTATCCATGTCGAGAAACATATACTGGAGCTCTTTACATTGAACCTCATGTCCATTTTTACGATACTTCATTATATTGCATCAAGATAATGTACTCCTATCTCTTCGATATTTTCTCAAAGAGATAAATCATTTTGCTCTGACACCATTCATCTCCACTTCTATAGGACCTTATGTAGGTGAATTTGTTCCTGGTGAACTAAAAGCACTAAATGTTGATATTCTAGGTTCTAATAGTCCTCAATATGACACAGAAGAATCAGTCTCAAACCTTGTAGGACCTTTTCAGCCTTTGACTATGTCTTTCTAGATGCTCGGGATCCTAATGATGATACTTACAGTGCTAACGAAGATGAGTTAAATCACTTCCTGCATTAACTTTCCAAATATGAACTTAGTCCTAGTAAGCTACAAAAGACCTCTCCAAATCATTCTGATAGTTCAAGTAATCCAGACTTTCCATCTAATTTGTAATCATGGCATGAACCAATCTGTGGAACCTAATACAGAAGATGCCTCCATTTTGGGACTCATCTTTTTAGTTTGCTTTTACTTTTAAGTCTTTTGGTGAAAGAGAATCTTTCTAGCCCACAAACCACTATGCAAGTTTCTTTCTTATCATCTTAATATTTTCTTTTAAAAAGTTCTTTACTTTTTCAAAGTAGCTTTGATAAAGATGTGATGATTGTACTTTAAAGTTTCTTTTATATAAAAAAGTTATAATGAGTGTGTTTTTTAAGAGTTTTACTTCTATACCCTTTCTTTTCCTATAAAAGTAGGGTTTCTTTATCATTGTAAGTAGACCTAGAGGAGTTTGATTTCAATGAATATTAGTTTGCGTGTTTCCCATTCCTCTAAGTTCTCCCTGTCCTAAAAGCTTAAGTCTTAAGTGTACTATCTGTCATTGTACAGAGACAAGTTGCTCTACACTCGCCTCTTTTAAGGATGTTGTGTATTAGAAAGTCTAAGAAGACAGTATATGACTGCATAAAACAATTCCGCTATGAGATTAGATTTTAATAGGGAAAGAGTGTAGGTACTATTGTGACTATTGTTTCAAAAAGGGAAGAAGAGTTGTGAAGAGTTTAAGGTTCCTAAGAGGAAAGATGAGAGTTGAGTGCCCATAAAGAGAAGGGCTTTGTTGTCTTGTCCATCATATCTGGAACTTACATCACAAGGTTCTCATGTTGCTCCACAATAGTCTACCAGACAATACAATAGCTTACTTTTAGACTTTGGTTAGTCAATGGTCATCCCAAAGGTGTTGTTTTAGCTAGTTGGTTGTCGTACTTTCCCTGTGTACCCTTCGGGGTTTGTATAAGTGATTTGGTATGCCAACCCTTCACAAGGCCTTTTTGAGAGCTTAGCGGTATCAAAGCCACCAGGTTTTGGCCTAGGTCGCCCCATGTTGCAAGTTCAAATCCTAGAAAAACAATATGAGAATAGAGCCACATTACCATTGCGTTAGAGTTACGCAAGTGGAGCATAGTGGTTGTATAAGTGATTTGGTATGCTAACCCTTCACAAGGCCTTTTAGGGGGCTCAGTGTGTTGCTTACTTACAACGAAGGAGAAACCCTACTTTTATAGGTGAAACAAGGGCATATAAGTAAAACTCTCAAGAAACGCACTCATTATAACTTTAAAAAGGAAAGCAACTTTAAAGTACTATATCACACCTTTAACAAAACCACTTTGAAAAAGTAAACAACTTTCTAAAAGCAAATAGTAAGATGATAAGAAGGAATCTTACATAGGTTATGGGCCACAAGGATTCATTTTCATCAAAAGACTCAAAAGTAAAAGCAAACTCTTAAAAAGACGAGTCTCATTTCAAAGTGATAAAGTGAAGTCATGATCATCACCTGTCAAGACCACGTCATTTTCAATTTGCTCAAGGATGTGGCCAATATTAGTTGAAGTCCATGGAGAAAGTCCTAGGCTAAAAGTAGCAATGGGCTCTTGGATAGGACTAGATGGTCTACTTGAAACTAATATGCAAGACAAGGAACTTCACCAGCTCGAATGTTGATAACATTACAGGGATCCACTGATGCCCAATGGTCAACTAATGGAGGAATAATTGGTACAAGAAAAGTCATTTCTCCAAAATACGGACTAAGAGATGTACAAATATTAGAAGGGGATGAGCTCGAGAATTGGTTGAGTTGGTCCAAGAAAGAATGTAAATCATGTATTAGCTGTGTGCATTCTGTAGACTAATCAAGAATGTTTTGCCAATGCTGAAGGTGATTTAATATGCATAGATGTCCAGAAGTACTCATACAATAGGGATGATGTATAATGTAGATAACATAGACTTTGTGATCAGTTAAAGTAGTATCCCATAAGCGATGATGAGTTAGGATTTGAGACATGTCTATACGTCATTTAGAAAGAGGTTAAAACCATTCTAATAAAGTCTACAAAAGAGAATTGGCATTTGTAGGATCAAAGAGGTGGTGATAAACATGGAGAAGTGATAATGATATAGAATAAGCATATAGGGCAGATAAAGCGCAGAGATGCCACAAGATAGTATCATAGAGGGTATCATAGGGATGATACATGAGCTTGTAAGGAGTAAGAGCATCAAAGTGACCAGGAGTTGGTAAAATATCAAATTGGAGATGCTTAAGATGAAGGTAATAACACAGACTTTGATGAAGAGGAGGGAAAAGGTCTGTAACATTAATTGGAGTAGTAGAAAATAGAAGAGGAAAATCCTTTTTGTATTTTGCAATCCTAGGAAACTCCATAAGCCAAAACAGAGGAATATAATGATGTAGAGAGGGTGGTAACAAGTGTATTGCGGTGAACTTGAATGGAGAATTTATACTGAGAAAAAGCTTCTGGAGGCCATGGTGGATTCTAACTGGGCAAAGTGGATAAAGATGAAAAATAAGCTGCCACTAGATTTTGTCTGAACGAAGTGGATAAGTATGAAGTATAAGCTCCCACGTACAAACTATTTTTACCATGCTTTTGCTCTGAACGTTTATTGACAAAGAACTCCTAGCAAGCCTAATCTGATTGCATGGGCTCAATTAGTCGTTTTTAAAAAGGATAACACACTCATCTTGTGCAAGCTTAAGATCATTAGGGTTCATCCTTGGATATGTGGCTTTCACAGGATTAATATCCTTATTCTTTTTGAAAGGTAAACTTATGTAAAAGTCATTATTTTTCCAATGAGGATATGGATGAGTAAACTGTGTATATGATACAGGATATTATTCCAACAGTTCATCTCTCAGTGATGTATAAGGTGTAGGAACTTGAGAAAGTTTAAACACAATTTTTTTATTTCAGTGTATGGACTGAAAAATGATTAATACTTGAGGCCTATGAGTAGGATTTGTATTGATACCTGAGGCCTATGAGTAGGATTTGTAAAGGCGAGGCTTTACTATAGACATCCATACCAATGAGAATATCTGATCCAGGTATATTGATTCTAAATACTTTAGTCCAAATTGTACACTGTGAAAAGAATCGGATTTCAATATTTCTTTCAGTAATAAGCCCAATTATGAATGAATTACCATCTGCAGCTACAAAGTATTAATCATGTAAGGTCCATGACTTAGAAGGTAAAATATTTGGCTTCATGATCGTATGGCTAGATCCAATATTTATAAACCTAATAACTTTGATGGATCGATCATATTTATCTTGTCTGAAGAGTTAGATCCAGATATATGGTCATTGGACTAGAGTATGATCTAATTTTGTACAAGCATGTTGTATCATGTATAGAGAATCATTAGAGGATTCTTCTTTAGAGGTTGTAACAAAAACAACAAACTTTGTATCTTTATCTTCAGTGGATTGTTCCTTAATAAGATCTTCAAAGTTATTAGAAGAATGAATAGGCAAAATGGATTGCATTTGCTTCAAAAACTTGATATCTTTCTTACTTTTGTGAGGACAGATTCGTGTAAAATGTCCTGGTTGTCCACAAAGAAAACATCAATCAACTTTTTGAGAATGATGGGATTTCTTCTTAAAGAATTGAACAAACCTTCTTTTTGTTCCATATTTCCTCACATAAGTTTTCCTTAAAGGCTTGTAGCCTTCCATTTGTTTGAACAACTTTCTTAGATCATAAGCATGTCTATGACGAGATTTCTTTTTGTTGTTACAATCATAGTTCTTCCTATCTTTGCACTTAATCTGAAGATAAGGCTTCTTGCAAGCCTATTTGAGAATTGAACCACCTTTAACAATGTTTTTGAATAAGGTATGTTGATCATACAACTTATCAAGAGAAGCTAGAGCAAGTTGGTAGTTTTCTCCAAGAGATATATTAGCCATATCTCTTTGTAAAGAAATTATAGTCCTTTGTAACTCCATTTGCAGTTGATCTGGAAGGGATGAGATAAAAGTATATCAAAGATTAACATCATTCCATCCGTTCAAAAGATAGTACCTTTCTGTCATACGTTGATAATGCTTCTGTATATCATGCTTGTCAAGTGAACAATATTTCATTGAAAAATACTCCTGACGGATCTGTTGATCTATAAGCTGAAAGTCACCTATGAAATTCTTATGAATTATTCTATGAAGAGCTTCGGTTGTAGTGACTTGGATATACTGAAGTCATTGATAATCGCTTATACTTTTCCACCATTCTTGCAAAGTACCAATGAAACAAGAAGTGAATTTACATAAAATATCCTACAAAGGATTATTTGGTCGAGTCGTTTGAAGATCTATCCATGCACCAAATTCATGCAAGCGATATCTCCATTTCTTTAGGGGAAGATCATCAAACATAAACCAAGGCCTTGAAGTAGGATTGGTTTGCGTATCTAGCAGAGCTGATGTTGCTTGTGGTGCTGGTTTAGGTCTGAAAGGTTCAATACCTGTGGATTCTGCTTTACTTATTTCTAGTTCAACTTCATTTGATTTAGGCATAGACATCAGAACTTGTGCTAAGTCTGATAAATCAACTAGCTGTGTTGAAGAATCAGTTGAAGTTCAGAGATTTGTTTAGATGATGACTCAGAAATTGTTTCAGAGACTTCAGATGTTAGGACAGAGGCTTCAGAACAAGCTTTTGATTTATTTGTTTGAGAAGAAGAATCTTCTGCAGCATATATCGGTGAAAGAGTTGCTATGAACTCTATTAGAGGTGTTTTATCCTTCCCAGTGGAAGTGGAAGTTTATAACTTTGGTGGAGAAGTAGGAGAAGTATGGATCTGTAATGGTTTACACCACTAGTTAACTAGTTTAGGTTTAATATATGAAGGTGATGGCTTAGGAACCTTTTTAGGCTTTGGCTTTGATTTTGGCTTTTTAGGTTTTGCTTGAGCTACTTGAGGATGGATATACTGTTTGAGCAAAGGATAATTGAACTTGAAAACCTTTGAATAGTTAGCTTCTTCTGGATATGTATAATACTGAGGAGGATTATATACTAGCTGTGTATTTGGAAAAACTGAAGAGGACGAGCCATATACAACTTTAGATTATGTATATTGCATATCAGCTTCGATTTGTTACATAATTCCTTGTATCTTCTCTATTTCTCGAGCTTTGACATCGAAGTCAGGTCCAAGATAATTCGTAGCAATGTAATGTTGAAGATCAGCATTAAGTTGCCTAATCTGAGCTTTGTATGAATGGTACATTTGTTGTATCTGCTTAGAGACGGCGTCTACTTTGTGATGAGTAGTATGAGTCTGTTGACAGATTTCATCAAGCTTGAAATCAATTCTTCTAAGAACTTTATTATATACTACTGCATTCCCTGTCTTCCAGTTTAGAACTTCATCAGAAGGATTAGAAACAAGTGTTACTTATGAAGTAATTCCTCAAACTCAAATATAAGGGCTAGAGATAACCCTAGTTGTTTCATCAGTACTTTTGTATATAGAAGGAAAATCTTCCTCTTATGGCTTAACTATCATGCAAGGTATAGAAGTAGGAGTCATAACAAGATCTGCTAGCTTTGTTTGACAACAAGAGGATTTTAGCATCTCACTAAGAGATTTAGGTCCGAAATCTTCAATAGTTAGACCAATAGATTTGTTGGAATCGTCTGGATTTGAATCATCCTTGTGTAGATGATATTGTTTCGAAGGCATATAACGACTTAGAATTTTTCTTCCTCCTTTGTCTTCTAGCATACCACTTATCATCATCATCACTATCTGACTCAAGGTTGAGATAGACTTCAAAGTTAGGTTTGCACATAGATGGGTCAGCATCCTACATAAAATGTCTATGATGATGGATAACATAAATTGGATCTCCATTAGATTTGAAATAATGAATAAGAGGACCAAGTTTACCTTCCATATGTACAAATATGGGTTATATCAGAAAATAGCCCTAGAGGTAGATGTTCCAAGTGGATCTTCATTGGGCTTTGCATAGATAGACTTTACCACTCCATCCTTTAATGTCTTTAGAATCAGAGGAGTTGTTATATGAAAAGAGTGTCGATGAGGCATGTGGAACACCCTTTGGTAATTGGTGATCCATTCAGTAGCCTTCAACTTTTCAAGCTCCATAGATGGTAGTTGCTTCGGGATTTGAAGTATAGTAGTCTAATCATTAGAATGATCAACAACCATGTAAAGAGCATCCACATTAGAAGTTGGAAAATTGAGGTCCAAAGCATGATTTTGCAGATAATAGATCATCTGGTGATGTAAAGTAGCCATGATGACTATAGGATCTTAATATGCTCTAGTGATCTAGATCTGAACTTACAATCGTTCAAACAAAATGAGATCATCCAACCTGATGTTGAAATCAGTTTTTATCGTCAAAATGACACTTTCATTGTTGAGAGTAGTTAGCATGGAATCAATCAAGACATTTTGGTCCATTATATAGGTAATTTCTGTAGGAGATATCCTAACTATAGTAGGTATTCCTTTTCTTCCATGAAGTGTAAGAACAAGTTGTATAGCTCCTACATGAAGATGTGTATGGTTGTGTTCTCTCTAAAGAGAGATTAACTCCTTTGGTATTTCGAGCTTCATGTATTGTTATGTTGTAGTAGATCTGAGACTACACTATTCCAATCTGGAACTCTGGATGATTTCCTCGACTTTTAGGCGAGATGTAGATAAGATAATACGTATACTCCTTGTCTAAGAATAGTCACGAGAATATATAAGATATATTATACAGACTCAACAAAGGTAAAGAGGATTCACAAACATAGTTTTTCTACAGGAACATGAGTAATATCTATTAAATTCTCTATACGATTAGACAAAGCATGCTTTATATTAGAGGGTATACTAGACATAGACAAAGTTAAAACAAATGAACATGGTCATTTGGTAATGTTTCCATATCTTATGGGCTCTCTCCCTACTCACTCTTATCAAAAGACAATGTTACCGTTGGCCAAGACATGAAACCTGGCTCTGATACCAATAACGGTCCCATATTCCATACCAATGCTGATTTAATGTTGCGATTTTACTTTCTACCAATTCAAAACATATCTCCTACATATAATATAAAAATAATAAAGAATTACTTTAGTGAGTTGTATCAAACGATTAGTACTCTTTTTGGTTTCTATATAATAGATGAAACTATTAATTAAATATAACGACAAAATTTCAAATTTACGTCTAATTCCAATAAATATTATGGTGAAACTTGAAAGAATACCTAATCAAGGAGTTAACTAGACATTTAACTGGAGATTTATGTCTCCATCAAACATTGTCAACATCTGTAATTCTTTTCACTCTTTATAATGTTGATCTTGGTTTGATCTATTTACCAAAACACGTCATACCCAGAAGGTGGTTTAGATAAAATTGTCTTACAGTTGAGGCTCCTCTCCTTGTATGCCACTTTTGTGCATTTAGATCAGCTTTGGCCATTAAAACAAATTTTGATGATGTTTCATTTGTTCATTTGACTAACATGGCAATATCAAAGTGAAAAAATAATCCTGACAATCTAATAAAATAAAACCATATCAGCGAAAATGATTTTGTTTATGAGGAAGAATTCTCCTAGAAAATGATTTTGTTGGGAAATTTAAGAAGCCCATTCGACAAAGATGATTTAGTCAAAAATGGCGTGTCCTTAGTTTCCTCTTCAGGTCATACTGATGGCTCAGTATAACCTAGTATTTATTCCATTATAGGTTTCAGTCAGTATACTATAATATTCTATAGCAGCTATTGCTTAGTTATTTTGTTATTGTCAAAAAATGACTATTTCCTGGATAACATAAATATATGCTTTCAAGCTCGGTTCCCATCATTTTTGAAATCAAGTATTTTTAATCCGGTTAGTCAAATTTCTAGAAACCAAGCCCTACGGTCTTTCTTCAATGGAATGCTCTGCCCACTGCTTAAGACTGAGGAGATAATAGCCCAAGGCCTACCTATATTAGACTATAAATACCTGAGCTTAGACAACCTGATCTTCACAGCCCAAAGCACAATCCCATTTATCCTTCTTTTTCTACCTGTTTCTGAGCCTTTTTCTCATTTTCTCTTCTTCCAAACAAACATGAGTGTCACTACCACACAAGAGTATATCAGTTGCATTCCTGCCCCAAGACTATTCAAGGCAGTTGTTCTCGAGTCCGAGAAGGTCCTCCCCAAGGCCATGCCTGAAGCTTTCAAGTGCATTGAGGTCGAAGGGGACGTCGGAGTAACCAAGCTCCATAAAGGTAAGTAAGTAAATGGTTTGGTCATGACTACAAGATTACATATATGAAAGTCTATGTTTTAACACATAATTTGTTTCTTCAGGAGGTGAATTCAAGTACATGAAGCACAGAACTGACGTGTTAGACATCAACAACTACTTCTACAAGTACGCCTTGTTCGAAGGTGATGTATTGGGAGACAAGCTCGAGTCTGTGGTCTACGAGGTCAAGTAACAGGCTTTAGGCAATGGATATGTAGTGAAAGCAACCAACCACTATCATCCAAAGCTCGGAGTTATGCTCAACCCTGAGGAAATCAATGTTGGAGAAGTTAAGGCCATGGGACAGTACAAGGTCGTGGAAGAGTATCTGCTGGCTAACCCTACTGTATGTGCTTAAACAAGCTTCACATGTTTATCTTCCACTCCATTGATATGAGCTTGTAATACCTTTTTCTTTTAATGGCTCTATTGGCAAAACTACTTGTGGTGTGTAATCAGGGCCATTCCTATCATTTTATAGGCCCTGGGTGAAATTAAAAAAAGGGTCCTAATAAATTGACAATATACAAACATATAAACTTAAAGGTTATATGTTTGTATAAAACATAAATGGCTCAATTTATAAGTCTACATACTTAACCAAATATTAAATGATCATAACATCAACTAATAAAATCTTACAAAAATCATTAACAACAAAATCACCAAAAATAGTAACAATAACAACAAAATAGCAATAGCAGTAGCCTTGGGAACTTTCTTTTATAAAAGTGAGATCATAAGCTGACTAAAAGAGTCGATATTCTATTTTGAAGCAGGTAAGTAGGATCTAATCTCATAAATGGGTCCCTTTTCGCTTAAGGGGAGAACTAGAAAGAAAGGAAGTCGTTTTGGCTTTTGATATTCCAGGTTGGTTTTACAAACATCATAAAAGAACGAGGCTTTCTTGCTTCAGCATGTGAGGCCTCAGATGCCAAAGTTAGCAGGTAGAGAGGGCAGTGGGGCAATCAAACAACAATATTAGATTGCAAAACAATAAGAGAATTGCACTAATAAATACAAAAAGGATAATGATTTATGAAAAATAATTTCTCCGTGCATTTCTAGATGCAAAATCATTAATAATATTATCAAGATCAATATTATCCAACTTATCCTTCTCAATACATAATATAACTAAACCATTTAGCCTTTCTTATGACATTGATGACCACAAGTAAGTTTTAAATAATTTCAACTTTGAAAATTTTCTCTTAGCTGATGATATAGTCACAGGTATAGTCAATAGAATTTGATAAGCAATTGAAACATTTAGATAACAATCTACAGCTTTAACAAATTCTAAAATTTCAACTGATAACTCATTTGGCAAAGTCATTTGCAACACTTTTAATTCAGAAAAAAGATCATCTAAATCCACATCTGACACATTATCATGTTAATTGTTCAAATCTATTCTTCAATGAAGCAATTGCCATATCCGCAACAACTAGAAAGTAATTAATTATGAAAGAATCCTCAGCTGATTGTATTTCTCCATCATGGTTAATTTCATCAAATTCTCTTTTCCTAATAATACAACGTCTAGTTGGAAATGTAGGCTCTATATTCACCTCAAGTGCAAGATTTTTGGCAATATTCATACTAGAGCTAAACCCTTCATCTCTATATTTCTCAAAAAATACCATCACACCTTTTAATTGCTTTATGGTAGGATTAATGCACATAGATTTAAATTGCAACTTTTTAGTAACAGTGAATAAAATATCATACCAGATAACCATACCAAGTAAAAACTTAAAACTCTCAAGTACACTAACCAAGCTTTCTGCTTCACTTTTTGACTTGGCACTATCACAAGATCTAGATAATTCCATCAAAGCCAATCTTATTTGAGGAGCTTGAAATCTAATAGCTTTAACATTTTTTATTCGACTCTCCCAACTAGTGTTAGACAATGATTTCATAGTTAAGCCTGGAACATTATCAAGCAAAACCTTTCACCTTTTAGGAGAACTTGAAAATAATGCATATATACGTTGCACAGCTCCAAAAAATGAAACACCTTTAACACAAGAATATGCCATATTACTAAGAGTAAGATTAAGATTATGACAAGCACATGGCATATATAATGCTCTTGGATTTATTTCAAGTAATCACTTTTGAACCCCTTGATGTTTTCCCTTCATATTAGAACCATTGTCATAACCTTGACCCCTTACATTATAAACATTAAGATCAAGAGAATTAAATGCATTCAATAATTCATTGAAAAGTCCTAATCCAGAGGTGTCATCTACCTTCAAGAACTCTAAAAAGTACTCCTCTATCTTTTTTTTATTTGACATATTCACACATCATACTAATAAACTCATTTGTTCTTGATGGCTCAAATCTGGGGTACAATCAAGAATAATAGAACAACTCATTTTGAATTTTGTGACCAAGATGATGATGATGAATTTCATGATTTTGAATACATCTAACATGATCCTGCATTATTACATCAAATCCAGCAATCATTTCAATCAATCTTAAAAAATTACCATTACCATCTTAGTAATGTTTCTCATTGGATCCTCAAAAAGCTAAATTATATTTAGCAAGATATTTCACAACAGAAACTATTCTTATCAAAAATTGTCGCCAACGTTCTTTTTCCTTTGTAATTTCTTGCTGCAAATCTTTATCAACTGTTTTATTTTGCTCAATCTTACTCTTAATTCATTCCAGGTTCTCATATTAGTCATATGCTCAATGCAATTCTCATGTTCCCACTGCAAGAAAATCACTTAATAGTGGTGAAATATTTCCAACGGAAACAATTCTGTTGGTATTTACCGACGGAATATTATGTTCCGTCAGTAAATATGGTGTCGTTAGCGATGGAAACACACATCCGTTGGTAACACTGGAGGGAAGGAATTTCGCTCAAAATCTCCAATGGAATATAGTGACGACAAAACCTACGACGTCGAAAAAATTGCGGGAGCCATTCTCACATTTTAATTGCTTCGGACACATACTGACGGGACCGACGGAATAGGGGCTTTCGTCTGTAATAAATTCAGGAAATACTCCTGCGATTAATTAGCTTTGCCCATTTACTGACGGTAAAACACACCGTCGGTAAAAATGTTAGCAACTCTATTTACCGACAGAACTTGTATTCCGTCGCAACAGATGGGAAAGTTAAATACCGACGGAATCAATATTTTGTCGATAAATGGTTAACCAAACATCATCGTTTCGATGAAGACGAGACAATAAGCTTGAATCACCGATGGAATACCTTTTCCGATGGTAATTTTCGGCAACTTGCGTCGACGTTTGAGATAACCCTAGATTACCGACGGAATTAGTGTTCCATCGGTATTTAAGTTTCCACTGTGTAAAGTTACCACTCTTTTACCGACGGAATGTCCAGCACCTTTAACTCAGGCGCCGCCCCCTCCCCTCCCCCTCTCGCACATTTCTCCTCTCCTCGCGATCACCTTACTCATTCTCTCGCATTTTTCGGTCGTTTTTCAACTGTTGCCTTACTCATCATGCATTGTTTGAGGTAAACTCTCTTATGAATGTGTTATTTCTACAAAAAAAAAGCATGTTTTTAGTATTAAACGTGAGTATTTGGTGATGAAATCTTGCTTGATTATTGTTGATGTTTGCGATTTTTCATGTAATTATTGATTTATTTGTTGTTTATATGTGTTATTGTTAATAAATAATGGAAAAATGCAATTAATTTGTGGTTAGATTGATATTATACATATTGCCTATGAGGTATTCGATAAAATGCCTTTTATGATGTTTGAAATATTTTTCTGTAATTGTTGTGTTAATTTGAGAATTTGAATATTTAATTTCGATAAAATGTTTAATTTGAAGTTTTAATTTATCGA
>JAOSBN010000009.1:18118951-18153310 GCA_027563595.1 Erythroxylum suave
TAATTTTGTGTCTACTAAAATTTTCATTGTGATGGTTATATAATTGATTTTTTTTACTTAAGATCTCCAAAATATTTCATATAGGGATTGCTATATGTTGATACTAATTATGATCTATTATAGTCAATGATAGTTCAATTGATAGTTATTGGATATATAACATGAATTGTATGGAGGTAGTTGAATGATCAATATATGATATATCATCCTAAAGTGATTCGGGAGAATATTCTATTATTTTTATTGATTTGGAAAATCCTTGGCCAAGGTAGATTGATACTATGAAAATAGTATTTAAATGTAAATAATTGAATTAATTACTAAAAGTAGAGAACTAATATGATATGATTCAAATAGAGTAGAAATTAGTTACATGTTTGATGTTTAATCAAAGCAATGTATGATAAAAAGATTGAAATCAACAACAACAACAACAACAGCCCAGTAGAACTCTAGCTAACATGTGGGGTTTGGGAAGGTCTAATATTACATAACCTTACACCTAATAGTAGAGAGACATGACCTCTATGAAGATAGTTGCATGATTAAAATATGATTCATCACCCTAAAGTAATTATATTCTCGATTAGTATTGATTCAATAAATCCCTAGTTAAGGTAGAATGACGCTTTGTAAATAGTTTACAAATATCATTAATTTAAACAATAACTAATGATAGAGAAGTAATATGATTGGACTCAAAATAAAGTACACATTAATTCGATACTCTATGGCTAGCTGAAACATTGTATGATAAAAACATTGAATTATACGGAAATATCATCATGGAAAGGTAATTCAAAACTACTTTGACATTTCTAAGTATTTGGGTAGTCATGATGTGTTGCTAGACACCAATCTTGATTTATAACTATAAATTGTTTAATTAGAGAATTAACGATAAATTAAAAGGAGTTTTAATTTATCTAATACTAATTATGAATTAAAATTAAAATTTATAATCATTGTCAACATATTTGAGAGCCTAATTGGTCTCATATATAGAATGGGTTGAAGAGAGCAAAGATATTTAATCGAGCTGTACTTGATTGTAAAATTAAAAAACTTTATGAATAAATATAAGATATTTAATAAATAAGGATCAATATAAGATGTTAGATCTTATTTGAGCATAATTGAAATTTAATTAGAATTATTTGTAATTCTAATTAAAGTTTAATTGAAATTAGAATTTAATTTCAATTAAATTACAAAAATGTCCAAAACATATTATAAATTGGGTTAAGCTCTATAGAGTTAGCACTTCTTGCTTAACCCTCTTTGTAAATGTTACAAAGTTCTCTTAACCTATTCCATAGATACCTTTAAAGATCGGATACTTGTGCAGCTATCGTAGTTGAGATGTATCAATTTTAGAAACAGTTCGAGGGATACAAAAAAAAAGTCAAGATTCAAAATAAGATACAAATTTAATTTCACGTTTTATTATAATTTTTGTGTTAATCATTTTATACATTTAAATTGATTTTAATTTTCGGTAAACTAATTTGGAAAAAAATTCGCAATTATTCCCGCACGATTGAGATTTGATCTCATTCCGATTTTCCAATAGTGATATCAGAGCAGGATTTTAATTATGTGATTTGATTAAAGTATTTGATTGTTATTGATGTTATGGAATTGAATTTACAATTGTTGTAAACCCTAAATAATCTGAAAAGTTCAGATTAACAAAATTAAGAACCAAGAATTTTTCAAAACTCAAAGCTATTTGATTTGTGAAACCCAAAATTCGGAAATTCACAATAAAAGGGATAAGATCAAAATTTTGAATTTTGTACCGTACTGGCTAGATTTCGGTACAAAATTAAGGTATTTATGTATAAATTTCGGCCATATATCGTTCAGTACCGAAAGTTTTGAAAAATATAAGAACTTCCAAAGCTTTTTAGATTGTTTTTTAATTTTAAAATAAAATAAATATTTTATTACTAATATAATTTACATTAAATTAAAATTAAAATTTTATCTGATTGAAATTTATTTTAATATTTTATATAATATTTATTAATAAAGTATTAATAAAAATATTTATTTTTAAAAATAAATAATTTATTATTTATAAACTAATATTTATTTTATATATTTTTAACTATTAAATCAAATTCTATTTGAATATATGTATTTTAAAAATATTTTTAAATTTATTAATAACTATTAAATTAATTTTATAAATTAAATTAAGATATTTATAATTTTATTAATAATTAATTTTAATTAATTAAATATATAATATATTTAATTGGTAGTAAATTAAATAATATACATTTTTGTTTCATGTTTCAATTCTACTTGTTGTTGCTTTATTACAAACTCTTGTTGTAAATTATAATAATTTGAGAGTTAATGATATTTATTATTCTTTTTATTAGATGTTTTTAATGTAATTATTATTTATTATATAATGAAAATTAAAATTGTAATATTTTAAATACTTTATATTGTTCTTAATTTTATATTTGTATGATAATGATTGTCTTTTTTATATAAGTTGTGGTTATTATTTATATGTGAAATATCTGAAAATTATTGTTATTTCTTATTAATTGTGATTACTATTTATTATTTTGATTTTTAGAGAAAGGATTAAAAATATATAGTACAATTGTACAATATGACAATGAATTATTTTGCAATTTTTATAAAAATTTAAAAGCTATTTCATAAATTTTAAAAATTCACTTAAACGATATTTGGTATTGAATAATACTAATACTCTATCATACCAAAATTCAATATGATACTAAATTTGATTCGGTATTCGTACGATTCGAAAAGGTGCTTAATGTATAAAAACTGAAAAATGCCAGACTGCTGTTGGAAGATGGCACGACTTGGTGTGCTTTGGGTGGTCCGTTTTTTGATTGTCTGTGTTGGTTTTGGGAATAGTTTGATTTTCTGGTTCTGCTTGTATGAAATCTGAATAAAATGTTCTGGTCCCCTTCGGTTGTGTCGTATTGGTTTTGTGTTTTTGTTTTGCTTGTTGTGCATTACCGACGGCTGTTGGTGGCTTGCGATTGCGTTTGGGTGTTGTTTGCGTATTCTAAAAGTAAAGTAATTATTTTTCTTAATATGATTAAGAGTAATAATTATATTAATTCTTAATTAATTTTGAAAAGGTAATTTCTAAAATTACAATTGATTAGCTTCAAATTAGGTTGAAATTAATTAATTAGAAAAGTAGTTTCCAAAATTAGAATTAATTAATTTCAATTAGATTGAAATTAATTAATTAGAGTCCTTAAAATTAAGAAAAATGTTTTGAGTTATTAAGAAAGTTATTCCTTAACTAAATTTATTTATTTCAATTTGATTCAGATAAATTAAATTTATGATTTTATTTGTTTAGAAAATTATTATTCAATTTATTTAAAAATTATTTTTTATTTATAAGAATAAAGTAGAGTTCTGCTTATTGTAGGCTTGTTGAGCAAACTTAAGATCGTTTTAATTCAAACATATTTAGTCTAATGACAGTAGATTCTACTTAACTTAATTTGTGTGATTTGAAAGAGTAAACTCATGATTATATGAATTTAGAGGCAAGTTAAGAACAACATATTAGATATGTTTTGGCAAGAGTTGTCATCTAACCGATCTAAAAGTCACATTAGTTGTGATTGAGAAAGTTTTTATTTACCTTATTTAAGTTTAGTTGGTTTGTTGACCAACAACTAAATTTAAATGAGATCCTAGCCTACTAGAAAGATTAGAGTAATCTTTCTGAATAGTAGTGGGGGCTATTATTTCGAATAAAATAGTGGGAGTAATCAAATACATGATTAAAGTCCTAATCTCATTTGGTAATCATGATATATAAATAATTGCTTGCTTTTTAAAATTTATATTTTGTTCTAAGTGGAAGTTACTTTGTTTAGTATGACTGATACCAAGTTAGAGAACCCAATTTCTTAGACATAGGATTATGTTTGAGAAGAGCTCTCAAAGTCAGATAGAAAATTGCATGCCCATTATGTTATTTTTCTATAATTCCCATTAAGGATTTAATGACAATGTTTTAAAGACATGTCAAAATCATATAGGTGACAAAATGTATTGACATTTTGAGTTGACTAATATCTTATAAGCATTGATGAAAACATGTAAGATGCAATTCATCACCATGATAGCAAGATGTAAGAGATTTTATATAGTAGAGCTAAAAGGTATAATACCTTGATGAAATTGTTTAACTTAATTTAGCCTACCAAAAGCATAAACATGGACATCAATTAAAGGCATTTGCTATGATAATAGTTGTTATAAGATGAAAATGATTGGATGACTTTTCTTGCCTACATGTGATATGATTAGAGATCATATGTATTTCCAGTTCATGCTTATGAGTATTTAATACTGAATTTAGAATCAACATTATTACAATGTTCAAGGCATGATAAGAAATAGATTGTTGAGTAAAAGAAGTTGATCCAATTTCATACAAATAGTTTATATGTATTTGATCAAAGGGAACTTATGCTTAACATAACTGACAAGAATACAAAGTTGGATAATTGAGATTATCCTTTTATGCCATATTGTTTAATTCAACATAACGAGAATCATAAAGTTACATACAAGGATATGTGTATCCTTATGATTACGAATCGTATGAAACTTGTGAAACCTGTCAAGTTGAAGAATAATCAAATCTGAAAATGATCTAGAAAGGGGGTTGAATAGATCTTTTAAATTTTTTGCCAAGTGCCACAAAACAGAGAATTAAAACACATAAGACAAACAAAAATAAATCAAAATATAAAAGAGTAGAGAAGAGAGGCAAACACAATATGTATAGAGGTTTGGTGCTAAGACCTACGTCCTTTACCTAAGCTCCCACTTAGGATTTTGTCAAAACTCTTTACTGCACACTTTTTAGTTTAGTGTGAACTTTCCAATCAATTTGACTTCCGACTCAAGCTACACCTTACAGATGTTTTATTTCCCGGCACAAATCCTACCTTCCAAGCGATTCTTCTCTAATCACTCAACTCATAACAATAACAAGGATAGTAATGAAGTAATAAAGCTTAGTTCAGTTGAAGACAATCAAGATATGCTATATAAGCAATATGAGAGCAATGAGAGTATAATTTTTCACTATAGCACATATGCTCCTTTTGGAACTTGTGTCGTCATTCCTCTGAAGTGAAGTCCTCTATTTACAGGCTTTAAGATGCTCCTAGCCATTGTAGAAATGCTCCTAGTCATTGTACAAAGATTTGCGCCCATTTGAAATCATTTGACAAATTCAAATTCTAATTAGCCGTAACTGATAGTCGACTAGTTGGTATGTAATAGTCGACTAATACATCATAGTCAACATGTCTTCCAAGTGATAGTCGACTAGCACACTATTTTTATATGAATCTTCAGCTCCGTACTTCTAATAGTCGACTTATAACATGATAGTCGACTTGTCTAGTTCTCCAACTAACAGATCTGATTGATTCTCCAACCTTTGACCGTATCAAAATCTTCATGCAAAATCTTCACATGAAATTAACATTTTTATTTTTCTGGTCCTCATTAGTTGACTAGTGCAATTTTGATCCTCATAAGTCGACTAGTGTAATTTTTCAAAATATGTGCTTTTCATCTCTGACTAGTGTAATTCTTCATCAGCATGATAGTCAACTTATGCAAGCTTTAGTTGACTAGTGTTCCATTTTTATTAACTTCCTTTTAATCCAATTAACCTGAAATTATTTTTTAACCATTTCTTTAAGTTTTATTATTATCAAAACATAGAAGGACTTAATTTGTCAACCTCCATTAGTCCAACAATCTCCCCCTTTTTGATAATGACAAAACATTTAGAAATTGTTTAAGAAATTGAAAACAAAGAAAAGTTAATCAAGGATTTTCTTTGTCTTTTTGGTTAGTTTGTCTCCCTCTCAATTAATGAATCAATGAACTCAACATAATCAATGAATCCAACAAAAATATTTTAATCCACAATTTTAATCCAACAAACAATTTATACCTCACTCTTTTTCTCATTTTCTCCCCCTTTTTGTCATAATAAAAAAAATATAGAACACACATTAAAAGGAACAAGAAAAGTAAATGAAGAAGAAACCAAACATTCACAAATATAGCCAAATCAAACAAACATTATCTTAAACTTTCAAATTTAAAAATATCAAAAACAGTAAAGGATAAAACAACATAAATAAGAAAATGATGAAATGTTGGTCTAGGTTAAATGCAATAGCCATCAAGGTGGAGAAGCATCGTCATGTCTACAACCAAGTTTGCCAAATATTTTCTTGATGCTTTTCTCTAAACGAATTAGAATCCTTTGTTGAAGATCTAGTCGAACAATCACTTCTTTAATTTGACCTCTAATTTCTTGAATCTGTTATTGGGATACTTCACTTCGCCTTATATTACTTGGTCTTGCACTACATGGCCTTTCACTTGCTCTTTTTGACCTTTGTCTTTTAGGCACTTGTTCACTTTCTAAAGTTAAACCAAGCTTTTCGGCATGATAGGCATACACCCAACCCTTCTCATTAGTTTTCACCAACTTCATACTCCTTATATTATAGGGTGTAATCCTCCAACTTGTTGGATATGGGTAATGTTTATAGGAACTCAAATTACACCGTTGCAATCTCAAGATAGAAGTAATCAAAGCTCCATAAGGCATACCTTTATGCTTGGTAGTTTTCCCTTTAAGCTAGCCTTCTTAGGATAAATGACTATTTATTGCATAATGCAATAACCTATAATTCAAGGGAAAATCCATGGCTTCATATTGAGAGGAATGTTCAATGCAAATTCTTCCTATCAATTCATCTCCTTTCATTTTATCATAACCATAATTCTCTTCTGCTTCTTCATATGTATCTCCATCCTCATGTCTCAATACATTTGAATCAAGTAATGATGCTCTAGGCCTAACTCCTTCTTTAGGCAACTTAAACCAAATGCTCAAATTTTCTTCATGAATATAAATTTCTTTCCCTTGAATACTAGACTTCAAAAGAACACCACTATCAACATTACTTCTAACCACAACTAGTTTAGCATACAATTCTCTTACTAAATCCTCATATATATCATCTTTAAAACCTAAAAAATCTCTCAATCCAAAAATCTTTATTTCATTAAATAATTCCTTGAATTCACTATGTTTAAGCTCAACCCAATCAAATCTCATGGAAGGAATCAAAACTTCTGTTTTTAATACCTTATAATAAAGATTTTGAGGCTCCATTGAAATGAATCTTGGTTCAAGAACTTCATTCTCACTGTCAACTCCACCTATTGAAGAAGACTCTCTAACTCGTGTTTGGTGTCTTTTGGTGGTAGTTTCGGGTTGCTTTCCTTTCCCACTTGCTTTCTTTGGTGCCATTTGAAGGGATTTGTAAGTTGGCGGAGGAAGATGCGTGGATTGGCATTTTTTAGGGTTTTGGATGTCGATAAAGAGAGTTCCAATGAAGAAAATGATGTTGTGATGATTTGAAGAAGGGGTTTTGTGTTTTGGAAGGAGATTGATGACGGGTAGGTGTTGATTTGAAGATTCTCGAAGAGATTAGTTGACTAGAGTGAGAAGATTTGAAGTTTGAATGTGTTGAGATTTTAGAGATGTGCGAAAAATTGAGGGATTTTATATGCAGGGGATGACCGATAGTCGACTGGTAGGGGATTAGTCGACCGGTTTGGTGAAAAAATAAAAGCAGTAACCTTGATATAAATTTTGGTCTGTGTGTTAGTCGACTAGAAGGGGTATTATTTGACTTAAATAAATACAAATTGTGGGAACCATCGGGTATAAGTATTTTAGTTGACCAGAATGAAATGAATAGTCGACTATTCGAGGATAAAAATCTATGTAATATCAGGTCAACAACAATTAGTCGACTTAATACTATAATAGTCGACTACAAAGTCTCTAAACCACTTAACCAATTTTTCTCCTTATGCATTAGTCAGTGTGCAAATCAAAGATACTCGACCATTACCTCAACATCAGTCGACTTAGACTCTAATTAGTCGACTGGAAATTTCCAAAAATCCAAACAAATCATTTTATAAGCCCAAATATATATCAATGTTGATATTTTCTCCGATGGAATTGCATATTTACCGAATAATTTGACCATTTTGTTGTGGAAGTGTATGTAAATAATTTCAAACAAGTATCTAATCATCCAATTGAATTCAAATCACACATACCTAGCTTCAATTTTATATTCACAAACACATCTTCTTTAAGTGGTTTAGTAAGAATATCAGCCAATTGATCACTTGTAGAGATATGATTCAAACAAATATCACCTTTCAAACAATGATCACATATGAAATGATACCTAATCTCAATATGTTTTGTTCTACTATGTAAAATTAGATTTTTACTTAAGCAAATTGCTCCTGTATTATCACAATAGATTAGAATACTTTTAACAACAATACCATAATCAAGTAATTGATGCTTAAGCCAAAAAACTTATGCTCATGTACTTCTAGCTACTACATATTCAGACTCAGCAGTAGAAATAGCCACACTTGTTTTTTACTAGCCTATGAAATCAAAGAATAACCTAAGAAATGACATAGACCACTAGTGCTTTTTCTATCTATCCTACAACCACCATAATCATCATCACTGTAGGCATACAAATCAAAAGACTCACAACTAGGATACCATAATCCATTATTAATTGTTTTGCTAAGATATCTAAAAATTCTTTTGCAAGCACTTAAATGAGAAATCTTAGGACAAGATTGAAATCTAGCACAAAGACAAGTAGCAAACATAATATATGGTCTAGATGCGGTTAGATATAAAAGAGAGCCGATCATACCTCTATAAAGCTTTTGATCAACATTTTTGTCATACTCAAACTTTTCCAAAACCAGATTTGTTGCCATAGGTGTTTATGTATCTTTACATCCTTCCATGTTGAACTTCTTTAGAAGCTCCTTTGTGTAATTGGATTGGTGAATGAAGATGCCATCTTTGAATTGCTTTATTTGTAACCCCAAGAAAGAACTTGAGTTCTCCCATCACGCTCATTTCAAATTCACCTTGCATCAAATCACTAAATTCTTTGCACAAAGATTCATTAGTAGCTCTAAATACAATATCATCAACATAAATTTGGCAAACTAACATATCATGATCAATATGCTTTATAAACAAGGTATTATCAACTTTACCACGAATGTAACCATTTTGGGTTATAAAAGTACATAACCTTTCATACCATGCCCTAGGTGTTTGCTTTAATCCATATAGTGCCTTCTTAAGTTTGTAGACATAATCTGGATGCTTATGATCTTTAAAACCAGTAGGTTTTTGGACATAAACTTCCTCTTGAATGTAGCCATTGAGAAATGCACTTTTAACTTCCATTTGATTAAGCTTGATCTTCTTATGAGAAGCAAAAGCACATAGCAATCTAACTGCCTCCAATCAAGCCACCAGTGCATACGTTTCATTATAATTAAGACCTTCTTTTTGATAGAATCCTTGAGCTACTAACCTACATTTTTTCTTGATGGCATCACCATTTTCATCGAATTTTATTCTATTTACCTACTTGACTCCAATGATGGTTTCATCCTTTGGTAGAGCTACCAAATCCTATACGTTATTCCTCTTGAATTGGTTAAGCTCTTCTTGCATTTCCATCAACCAATGTTCATCTTTAAGAACCTCTTTTATGTTTTTGGGAGATGAAGGCTGAATTGCTCAAGTGTTTATACGTTTTCCTCCTTGTTCTTAGACCATCATCCAAGCTTCTAATTACTTGCTCCCTAGGATGATTCTTTGCTTTTGCCTATGTTGTAGTGCTAGGTACATGATCTTCTTCATCCAACTTTGCTTCTTCAATTTTGGATTCAATTTCTTCAACTCCATTGCCTAAATTTCCTGCATCATCATCAAAACAAACCTTTCTCGGGGGTGAAATCATATCATCAAATTTAACATGAATATTTTCTTCAACACACATAGTTCTATTATTATAAACTCTAAATGCCTTACTAATTAGTGAATAACCTAGAAACACACCTACATCATATTTTGAATTAAATTTTCTTAAGTTGTTCTTTTCATTATTATGAATAAACACTTTACAACTAAAAGGATGAAAATATGATATATTTGGTTTCTTACCTTTCCATAACTCGTATGGTGTCTTGTTCTTGTCTCTTTTTAGATGCACTCTATTGATGACATAACATGGGGTATTGATTGCCTCTGCCCAAAATGATTTAGGTAGATTATATTCATTCAACATTGTTCCACTCATTTCTTCAAGTGAATTATTCTTTCTTTCTACTACACCATTTTGTTGTGGAGTTCTTGGTGATGAGAAGTTGTTCTCCATTCCATATTTGTCACAAAGTCTTTCAAATGTCTCACAATCAAACTCACCTCCATGATCGGTTCTTATAGCAACTATTGTCAAGTTCTTTTCATTTTGAACCAACCTATACCATTTAGCAAACTCGTTAAAAGCATCACTTTTATTTGCAAGAAATCTTACCCAAGTGAATTTAGAAAAGTCATCAACTATAACAAGATCATATAGTTTACCACTTAGACTAGCATGCCTAGATGGTCCAATTAAATCCATATGAACAAGTTCAAGTATTCTAGATGTGCATATTTCTTTCTTTGTTTTGAACGATTCTCTAACATGTTTGCCTTTCAAGCAAGATTCACACAAGTTGTCTTTAACAAATTTCATTTTAGGCAAACCTCTTACAATGTCATTTTTAGAAAGTTTAAAAATTAAAGGAAATGGTTCATGTCCTAACTTTCTATGCCATAAAAGTGCATTTTCTTCTAATGTTACCAAACATTTTTCATTAAAAGAACTATCATCATGCAAATTAACAATATAAGTATTTCCATGTCTCAAGGCAATGAAAGCAACATTTCCATCTTTCTTAACCATGCAATGAGATGATTCAAATTTCACATTAAAATCCATATCACATAATTGAGAAATACTTAGCAAATTATGTTTCAAACCATCAACAAGTAGAACATTGTCAATGGTAGGCAAAGGTTCCTTACCCACTTTACCAACACCAATGACTTTACCTTTGTTGTTGTCTCCAAATGTGACAAATCCTTAATTCTTTGGTTTGATTTTCTACAAATAGGCTATTGTCTCCACTCATATGCCTTGAACCTCCACTATCAATGTACCATGTGCTTGGTGGATTTTCATCCCTTGCTTGCACCTACAAAAGAAACATTCTTTCTCCTTATTGGTACCTAAACCATTTTGGGTCCACTTTGGTTAGTCATATAAACCATATTAAGAAGTTTTGTTCCTTTTACCACCCAAACTTTCTTCACATTAATACGTCTCCTAATATTTTTGCAAGCAATTTCCATATGACCATCTCTTAAACATTTAGCACATTTAGCAAATTTTCCATCTTTAGTAAATTTAGAAATCAAGGAACAATCTCTATCAAAAGGGTCATACCCTAAACCATGTTTAAATATGGAATATCTTTGTAAAGACAACATCTTTTCAAATTTATCATTTCCATTAACAAAATTTCCAACCATATAAGAAAACTCTCCTTTAAGTTTATCAAGTTCACAAGTTAAGTTTTCTTTTTCAGCATTGCATGTAGAGTGATCTTTCTTAATGCATTTTAGGTCATCAATTGTTTCATGCAAATCATTATTTTCAGCTTTAAGATCTCTTAATTTCCTTCTCAATTTCTTGTTGATTTTAATAGCTTCCTCAAAATCAATTTGCAATGCAGTAAATGAATCTTTAAGATCTTAGTCAATGATCATTACCTCATCCTCATCATCACTTAACAAGGAACTATTTGCCATAAGATCCAAGTTCATCATTGCTTAGATATGCTTCCTCATCATCACTCCAAGTGGCTACAAAACTAGCTTTCTTCTTTCCTTTGTCATTCTTGTCATTTTTTTGAAATTTTGAGGAAGAGGATGAGCTTTTGCACTCCATAGCATGATATCCTCTTTTTCCACATTTCCAGCACTCTTTATTGCTCTTCTTTTCTTCATAGCTTTTGGTCCTTCTCTCTATGGTGTTCTTTTTTCTTTCTTCATTTCTACCACCATGTAATTCCTTTTTCCTATTTTTGAGTAGACCTTTGAACATTATCAAATTTTTAGCATAAAGTACTAGTTCTTCATCATCTTCTTCTTCATCTAACTCTTCATCACTTTCATCAAGAGAAGAAACATTAGCTCTTAAAGCAATTGACTTTTGTGACTTGCCTCTTCCTCCTCTTGATTTGAGAATGATCTCATAGTTTATGAGCAATCCCACTAAGACATTAAATTCTACTTTATTGGGATCTTTGGATTCCATAATGGTTGTCACTTGTGAGTCCCATTCTTTTGGAAATGAACGAAGAATCTTTTTCACCTTCTTGCTATTCGTCATGTGCTTTCCAAGGTTGCCTAATCCATTGATAATTTCGGTAAAAAGATCAAGCATAGTGGAAATAGACTCACTGTCCTTCATGAAAAACATTTCATAGTCATGGAGAAGCATGTTGATCTTTGTTTCTCGAACTTCGTTAGTTCCTTCGTGAGTAATGCGTAGTCTCTCCCACATTTCTTAAGTGCAAGTGCATGAGTTCACTCGATTTCTCTCCTCAACGATGAGAGCGCAATATATCAACTTCATGGCTTTTGCATTGATGAAGGCCTTTCTTCCAATTATTGTCATCATATTCCCACTCTGTCTTTATCTATCCATTTTCATTCAAAGGAATGTGTGGATCGAAGATTATGATCTTCCAATACTCCACTCACTCACTCATAATGTGGTACTTCATAGGATTTTTCCAAGAAGAGTAGTTAGTATCATGAAAAAGAGGAGGGCAATTATTTGTGTTCCGCTATGTGTTGTGTGTCAAGTTCAGTGCCATCCTTGGATTTTTAGCCTGCTTTGATACCAATTAAAAACGATCTAGAAGGGGGGTTGAATAGATCTTTTAAATTTTTCGCGAAGTGCCACAAAACAGAGAATTAAAACACACAAGACAAATAAAAATAAATCAAATATAAAAGAGTAGAGAAGAGAGGCAAACAAAATAGTATAGAGGTTCGGTGCTAAGACCTACGTCCTCTACCTAAACTCCCACTTAGGATTTTGTTAAAGCTTTTACTGCACACTTTTTAGTTTAGTGTGAACTCTTCCAATCAACTTGACTTTCGGCTCAAGCTACACCTTACAGATGATTTGTTTTCCTAGCACAAATCCTACCTTCCAAGCGATTCTTCTCTAATCAGTCAACTCACAATAATAACAAGGATAGTAATGAAGTAATAAAGCTCAGTATAATTGAAGACAATCAGGATATGCTATGTAAGCAATATGAGAGCAATGACAGGATAATTTTTCCCTACAACATGTATGCTTCTCTGAGAACTTGTGTTGTCATTCCTTTGAAGTGAAAACCTCTATTTATAGGCTTCAAGATGCTCCTGGATGCTCCTAGCCATTGTACAAAGATTTGCTCCCATTTGAAATCGTTTGACAAATTCAAATTTTGTTCAGCTGTAACTGATAGTCAACTAGTCGGTATGTAATAGTTGACTAATACATCATAGTCAACTTGTCTTCCAAGTGATAGTCAACTAGCACACTATTTTTATATGAATCTTTAGCTCTGTACTTCGAATAGTTGACTTGTCAGGTTCTCCAACTAACAGATTTGATTAATTCTCCAATCTTTGACCATATCAAAATCTTCATACAAAATCTTCACATGAAATCCATGTTTTTATTTCTCTAATCCTCATTAGTCGACTAGTGCAATTTTGATCCTCATAAGTCAACTAGTGTAATTTTTCAAAATATGTGCTTTTCATCTCTGACTAGTGTAATTCTTCATCAGCATGATAGTCAACTTGTGCAAGCTTTAGTCGACTAGTGTTCCATTTTTATTAACTTCCTTTTAATCCAATTAACCTGAAATTATTTCTTAACCATTTCTTTAAGTTTTATTATTATCAAAACATAGAAGGATTTAATTTGTCAACCTCCATTGGTCCAACAAAATTAACCTTTGATGGAAGGATGATGATGGTATTAAATTGTTAAATCGTTTATATGTGATGTATTGGATAGAATAACAATTCACAAAAGGATGACACTCATATTTCATTGTATTACTAATCACTTTATTTGATATAGTCAAATGTCTTAAATGAAATAATTTCTTAAAATTTTAAAAAGTTCAAAATTTTAAATCTAAATAGAAATTAAGCATTGAGAATGCTGAAGCATTTTGATGAGATCAAGTTGTTGAGTTTTAAATTTTTGGTTATCTAGTGGGAATGAGATTCTCTGGTGAATACATTCATAATATAGATTTATGTAAGGAGGAAAATATAGTATTTGATATTGTTTGATACAATATTATTTCTTCTATAGGGACTTCTAGTACGATGACTTACCTTTAATAGTTCTAATTGAATCCATTAGCAGGATTCCATATTAGATATGAAAAGTTAAGTCTTTGAAAAAGTCAAAGTTAATATCCAAAAGGTTGGATATAATCTTAACTGTTGAACAAATTATTTGTTTCAGTGCATACTTATGAGAGAGTGGTTCTTAAGATAAGTAGTGAGAGTATGATGAAATTTGAAAGGTTCAAATCTTATGACAATACATCCAATTGAAACTATTACCTTTATTGATACATTTGATGTATAGTTGAAAGGCCACCAGACATTAAAAGGTTCACTTTCATGATGGATTCAAAGAGTTTATTTTGGAGATGATTGTGGATTTATCATATCTAGAAGAAGGTTAGTGGGAGTATGAAAGTCCTCTTTAGTGGGAGTATCTAGAGACATATTGCTTACACAAAACAACAATTCTAATTTTTAATTGTTGAGAATCTAGTTGTCCAAAAACAACTTTTATTGGATATGGAAAGGTAACATCTTAATTATGGGAAATAGATCTATAGAGATAGATTTGACATTTTTCACCTATTTTAAGTTGAAGTACATAGATAGTGTACTAAATATGTTTAGTATTTGAGATATCGAATATTTGTGAAGTATTAAAGATATCCATTATTTTATGTATGAGTTGATATTAGAGTTCAAGATAATAAGAATATAACTTTAGAAGAAAATCTTAATTAATTTTTATTTTACTTAGAACGATATCATTTTAAGATTTGAAAGGCTCCAATGTAGCAATGATTGCTAATTAAGCCATAATACATTTTTCATTTAGTAGAAATGATTAATTGGATCAATAAGTTTTTCGGTGAAATTGATATAGTTCCTTGCATTGTTCAAAAAAGTAATGTATGGTGGAACATTAAAGCCATTAGGCATGCAAAAAGAGCTAAGGTCTTATTAAAGATCAAAAGATGTGTTTAGGCAAAATTTCTTAATTATGATGATAATTAAGGTAAAAGTTGTAAGATTTAAATAAGTACTCACTATAGAGAATCTTGTAGATTTCTCTCATTAAGCCACTATCTCAATAGTAGTGTAATCCTCATATGGCGATATGGTATCAGAAACTTAAATGATTGACTTCATGTAAGTGGGAGATTGTTAGTTTATGCCCTATGGCTAATCAGTTTGGTTATAGTTTAGTGAAAAAAATAATATAAAGGTAATCTTTATCTTATACATGAGTAGATGTATATGATAAAGTTTATAAGATAATTATATATTGGGAATGAAATTACAATGAGATTATAATTATGAGATTTATATTGTATTTATGTATTATCCTTAAATTGTCCCTAGTCATTGTTTTATTTAATACTGGACATTAACAAAACATAAAAGGCTAACACACATTATGTTTTTCCTTATTAAGGAATTAGTCGATCTCATAGGCTAAAGTATAGATATACTTAAAACAAACATGTGTGTATTTATTAGATAACAAGTTCACTAAACAGACTTAATACGAGAAATCCATTTGGAACATTACTTGTATGTCTATAGAATTCTCATTGTGATGATTGTATAAGTGATCCTTTGACTTAAGGTCTTCAAAGTTATATTGTATAGTAATTTCTATGTTTTGATATTATTTGTGACCTATTAAATCGTAAGTCGGTCAATTGACAGCCATTAAATGTAGCATAAACTATATAGAGGTAATTGTGTGATCAAGATAAAATTCATTACCCTAAAGTAATTAGGGAGAATGTTCTGTTATTCTTAATAAATATTAATTAAGGAAATCCTTGGCCAAGGTGGAATGACGCTTTATAAATAGTTTACAAATGTCATTAATTGAATTAATAGCTAATAATGGAGAACTAATACAATGGGACTTAAAATAGAGTAGACATTAATTCCATGCTCTACATCTAATCGAAACATTGTATGATGAAATGATTGAATTACACAAAAAAATTATGCACATAAAGGTTAGTCAAAACTGCTATGACATTCCTAAGTATTTAGGTAGTCATGATGCATTGCCAGATGTCAATCTTGATCTATGACAATAAATTGTTTATTTAGAGAATTAAAGATAAATTAAAAGAAGTTTTAATTTATTTAATTCTAATTATAAAATAGAATTAGAATTTATAATCATTGCCAATATATTTGAGAACCTAATGGGTCTCACATATAGAATGAGTTGAAGAGAGTAAAAATATTTTATTAACTTGGACTTGAATGTAAGGTTTGAGAAATTTTATGATTAAATATGAGATATTTAATAAATAAGGATCAATGGATCTTATTTGGGCACAATTGGTATTTAATCAGAATTATTTGTAATTCTAATTAAAGTTTAATTGAAATTAGAATTTAATTTCAAATAAATTACTAAAATGCCTAAAGCCTATTATAAATAGGCTTAAGCTCTATGAAGCTAGCATTTCTTGTTTAACCATCTCTGTAAGTATTATAAAGTTCTGTCAACCTATTTTATGGATACTATTAGTGGCTGGACACTTGTGTGGTTATGGTGGTTGAGACAGATCAGTTTGAAAAATGGCTTGAGAGATACGATAAAAACATGACCAAGATTTGGATAAGGTATGAATTTATATTCACATTGTATTATGATTTATGTGCTCATAATTTTATAGAATTAAATTGATCTTCATTTTTAGGAAACCAATTTGAAAATAGTTTCACAATTATTTTGTTGTGATCGGGATCTGATCCTGTCCTGGTTTCCCAACACAACAAAACTTATCCGAACTATTATGTAGGAACTTAAGCAATAGATTAGAGAGTAGTTTCTTAATATAAGGGATGTAGATAGATAATGATTGTACATTTTTAAGGTATGAGATCAACTTAAAAGTATGTTTTCAAATTAAAGGGGCAGTTCAAAGACTAAGAAATGCATGATTATAGTAAGAAATTACAGATTCATGGGGACTAAGCTATAGGGAACATCATGCAGACAAACAAAAAATTCACAAAAATCACATTATGTGTATGAAGAACATATATCAATTTCCCAAATTCTAGAAATACTAGTGCTAGTTTAAGCAGTAAAAAATGAACAATGATCATTTACATGATGAAACCTTAAATCTAGTCAGAGATCAACCATATACAAGAAGTAGGGTAACTTAAGTAATAGCTATAAAAATATCTACACTAGAGCAATGTTCCAACAGAAAAGAAGAAAGACTATGAGGAGTAAGCAAAAAGGAGCATCCAAGAAGAAGGATAGTGGAACAAGATAGAGGATATGCAAGATACAAGTTAGATTTTGGACATATTCCATGGAGTAGTTAGCTCTTCAATGTTAAAGGCATTGTTCGAAGGCTTTTTATAAGTCAGATGTCTTACTTATAGATATGGTATGAAGATCTTTAATCTAAAATTTTGCAAGGCATTCTATGGTACTATATTCTATTATTTTACTAAATTTATTTAATTTTTCAAAAAAGGTATATTATTGATCTTTGTTTCATCCATTTAGCAAACATGTAAAACCTAGAAGGTGGTTTGGATAAAATTGTCTTGTAGCTGATGCTCCTGTCCTTAGGTGCCATTTTTGTATTTTTTGATTAACTTTGAGCATTAATACAAATTCTAATGATGTCTCATTTGTTTATATGACTAACATGGCTGTATCACAATGAAAAGATAATCTTGACAATCTAATAGAATCAAAATGTTGGTTTATGTCTTATAGTCAACTGATTGGTTGCAGTTTGGTGACAAAATAATTTAAAGGTAATTTTAATCTTGTACATATTTAGATGTATATGATAAAATCTATGAGATAATTATATATTGCAAATAAAATTATGAAGAGAATATAATTACGAGATTCATATTGCATTATGTATTATCCATAAATTGTTCCTAGTCTTGTTCTAATAAGACTAGACATCAATAAAACCTGTTCATTACCTACTCTTCCATAGGTACAGAATATGTTTTGCTAGATAAAGTGGTTTTTGTTACTACCATCTACATGATATGGAAGTAGAGAGATAGTCATAGCTATAAGCACACAGAGGTACTAAAATATCAACTCGCTAGTAAAATAGTAAACTGGATTAGAATTGCAATCCTAGCTAACAACATTGGACACACTCTCATTGTTAATATAAAGACGCTATGGTATATATGAGGAGATAGAGTTAGTGTTATATTTACCATTACTGTGATGTTGTTTTTTCTGATCTTTGTAGTTGTACTATCATCCTATCTGTAAGCAAGTGTACGTCAGGTTCTCTTACTAGTTTACAACCAAAAGTTATGTTTTTTCTTATGAAGGAAGTAGTCAATCTTATAGACTAAAGTATAGAGATACATAAATAAATGTGTGGGTGCTCGTTAGAGAACAAGTTTATTGAACTGACCCCATATTACAAATCTATTTGGAACATTATTTGTATATCTATGGACTTTCTCATTGTGATGCTTATTAAGTGATCCTTTAACTTGAGATCTTGAAAGTTATCTTGTATAGAGATCGCTATATTTTGATTGATAGGGTTAAGATTACCTATTATCAAATCTCCTCAAACTCTACTTTTCAGTTGATTTTCACTTAGTGTTGTTGTAATAGTAGTAGTAATTTTTAAAGTTAGAATTAATTAGTTTCAATTAGATTAAAATTAATTAATTAGACTCTTAAAATTAAGAAAAAAGTTTTCTTAAGTAATTAAGAAAAAAGTTTTCTTAAGTAATTAAGAAAGATTTTTCTTAATTAAAGTTTATTTATTTCAATTTGATTGAGATGAAATAAATTTATGGTTTTATTGTATTTAGAGAATTACAACTGAATTTATTTAGAAATTGTTTCTTTACTTATGAATAATAAGTTTTTTACTTATTAAAAGAATATTTTTCTTGATTAAATTTTGAAAAATGTTTTCATTTATTAATTCAGGAAAACATTTTAAAATAATTTTTTAATTTATAAAAAAGATATTCTAATTAATTAAAAATAATGTAAATAATTTTCTTAATTCAATTTAAAAGTGTTTTTTCATTTTGACAAAATTTCCTTTTAATATTAGAAAATTATTTTTTAATCAAGGAAAATTAATTTCTAATTAAATGGGAAATCATTTTCTAATTGGAGTATAATATCTTATTTATTAAACTTTGGAAAGAAGTTTTTATAAATTATAATAAGTAAGAAGTATAATTTATTGAAAATTGTTTTCAATTAGTTTTGTTAAAGGAGTCAAGTAATTGGAAATAGTTTCCAATTGAATTTGAAAATTGTTTTCAAACAAAACTAAAAGTTTCTATTTAGAATAGGAATTCAGTTTATTTACGAATCAATGAATCTAACCTAATTTAACTTTTCCAAGGAGTTGAAAATAATATTTTAGATTACAATGATCAATAATTAGAATGCAAAGAAGCTTGCTATTTTATTCATATAATTTGATTATAAGTGCATAAGTTGCATACTTTATTTTTATATATAATATGTTTATTGGATGCATGTTTTATGTATATGATATTATATAATTTTGTGTTTGATGAGACAAACAAAATTAAATCCCTCGTTAAAAATATTAAGAACATGTTTTGAACATAATTGTTGCCTTCCATTGCTATAAGAATAAACCAAAGTTTTGTTTATTGTTATGCTTATTGAGCAAACTCAAGATCACTTTAACCTTAATATGCTTAGTCTTATGACAACGGGTCCTATTTGACTAAATTTATGTGATTTGGATGCGTAAACTTATGATCACATGAATTTAAAGACAAGTTTGGGAATAACATATAAGATATGTTTTGGTGACAGTTGTCACCTAGTAGATCTAGGAGTCACATGATATATAAATGATAATGTTATTATATACCTGATTTAAATTTAGTTGATTTGTTGAGCAAACTCAAGATCAACTAAATTTGAATGAAATCCTAACCCATTAGAAAGATTAGAGTAATCTTTCCAAATAGTAGTGAGGGCTATTATTTAGAATAAAATAATGGAAGTAACCAAATATATGATCAAAGTACTAATCTCTTTTGGTAGTCATGACATATAATCAACTACTTAATTTTCTTAAATTTATATTTTGTTCTAAGGCAAATTAGTGATGTAAAAATATATGTGATTGCATGATATAGAAGAGCACATTAAGCAGCTGCTTCCAGACATTGTCGGGACTTCAAGGTAATAAGCTAAAGGGAGAAATTGTGAGTAACCTAAGATTGTCTCACCTTGATTTTTTGTTTGTCAAGTTATATATTGAATTATTATGTTATGTGTATGTATTGATTTCCAGAAATTGAATGTTCGAGGCATTTGATGCAGAATAAAACATTAGAAATGTTCCTTAAATGTGAATATGATTGACTAATTGTTTCTCAACTTAGTTATTAAATGCTGGACTAAAAGTTCGATGATGAATGTGAATGCGAATACAAAGTGAACGTGACTGATTGATTATAATATTTCATTTTGTGTAATGCATTTCATTTCATAAATGCATGAAAATATGATGGCAATTGTGATCAAAGTTACTAGTAAAAAGGAGCTTAAAGCTCAGACTATGGTAAGAGCCTCTGGCTCGCTATGTAAAATAAGTCCTGTATTTCCAATAGATAAGAGACAATATTAAGGAGCCCAGTATTCACAACGAATAAGGGATAGTGAAAAAGGTACTCGGTCACAACAAAGTAACAAACAGATGTGAGTCTCATAAACATTGCATACACACATGATATGTATGATTTGAATGATTACGATCTATTGATGAAAGGTGTTGAATGAAAAATGTGAAAAGTTATGATTAAAGTATTTTGTGATGCTACATGTTGTCAAATGTGAATTATGTGGTTGTATGAATTATTGTGATGTGTGATATGACTGAACCATCGAGGATGGTTACTTCGTTGAGTTCGTAAAACTAACCAAAATTGCAACGTTAACTTTTCAGGTTTGAGAGTGATGACTTAGCTTCTAAGATAGCTTAGAAGAAATCTTGTACAACTTTTGGAAAGAAGACATGACTCAAAGGTCACTCAGTTGGGACTGAAGGACTTAGGCTAAATTTTTTTTGTTAGTTTCTCAAGTATGTATTATGCTTTGTAGATAGATCTGTGAACTCTGATAGGTTGTTATTGTATAATCATGGAAGTTGTATGTAAAGCTACATTGTATATCGTGGTTTATGAAATGAAAGGAGGAAATTTTTGTTTTAGACATTGTGATATTTATGATCTTAATTTTATGATGTTATGAGGTATGTGAAAGTGACATAGATAGTGCACAATTTCCATCGAACATGTGCTCTAATGTCTAAGAGGTGTATGAGCACGTGTCGGATAGGAGTTGGGTGCTACAATTTGTTGGTATCAAATCAGGGTTGGCATCCATAAGGATATATAGGAATGTTAGGCATGAAATATTGTGAGAATTTCGGATAGTAATTGAAGTTATTATTTATTATAGGTCATCTATCATAGGTGATCAAATGGGACAATTAACTGACTTGAGGGAATGCCTCCCCAAATTCTCGAGAGAAGGGAAAGGAAGTATGACAAACTGTGTATATAGGGGGCTTGGACTTCTACGAAAGTACAGACCTGTAGAGGTCGAGGGATGACTAGAGAGAATGAAGAGGATTTTTTACCAGATGCATTGTTAGTTGGATGAGAGGTTTGACTATGCAGTCTCTTTACTATAAGGCCCATTTTAGCAATGGTGGAAAATTGTTCCAAGCAGTACCACCTATCCTTGTAATTTGAGATGGGAAGACTTCCTAAGGGTCTTCAAGGATAATTATATGCCCAAAATCCACCTAGATAGAAAGACGAAGGAATTTCTAGATCTGAAGCAAGGCAGTTTATCTGTGGTAGAGTATGCGATTAAGTTCAACAAATTAATAGGTTATGCTACTGCCCTGATTCCTACTGAGGAAGACAAATGCAGGAGATTTGAAGACAAGCTGATTATGGAGATCCAAACAAGGTTAGCCATTTCTAATCTGGGTAGTTTTACGGAACTACAAGCTACCTCGATCCAAGTTGAGTAGTTTTTGAAGGATAGTCAGTCAGAATATGGCTCAGAATCCAGACTAACAAGGCCCGATGAATCTCAGGGAAATTCTGGCAGAAGGTTTAGCAAGCATCAGAACAGAGTTGTCAAACCACCGATTAGATTAAGTCAGTTGAGGTTTAGATGGAGGGGTAGTTTTGTTCAGTTTGGCAGTGGCAGAGGTGTAGTATCAGGTCAGTTGCTGAATTCTGAGCATTGTGGGAAGAGGCACAGTGGTTAATACTAGAAGTTGATAGGAAACTATCTTTGATGCAGCTCATTTGATCATCAGATCAGAGATTGTTTTGTTGTGTATGGAGCACAGTCTGTTAGGAGAGGAGGACTAGTAACAGAAACTACAGTCCAGCAGAGTTAAGCTAGTGAGTCTGGACAGAGGGGCTGTGGTAGAGGTAGAATGAGTTATGGTAGTGCTGCTAGTAGGACTAAGGTGCAGAGCAATCAATTACGGTCTTAGGCCTAAGTATATGCGATGACTAGACAAGAGGCTCAAGACTCTCCAGATTTCGATACAGGTGTGTTATTTATATTTACCTTTGAGGCTTTTACATTGCTAGATCCTGGATCTACACTTTTCTTTATCACACCACATATGACATCTAGGTTACATTGTGATAGCTCTATTAAGATATGGATTAGAGGTGAGTACACCAATAGGTAGTATTACTGCAGTAGGAGAAGTCTGTAAGAGGATTCTGATTCGAATTGATCCGGCAGAATTGGAAGCAGACTTGATTGTGTTGCAGTTAAAGGAAATAGATTTTATCCTAGTTATGGATTGACTCATTACTAATAAGGCCATCATGAATTGCTATACGAAGGAAGTAATATTTGAATCTCTTAATCAGTTGAGAGTAGTGTCTAGAGGTATTAGCCAAGTAGTGCCAACCAGGTTGATCTCATTTGTAAGTGCCTTGAGGTTGATGCAAGGGGGATGTGAGGCTTATTTGGCCTATGTCATTGATGCCCAAACTGAGTAGAAAATGTAGGACATTCCTGTGGTTAGGGAATTTCTGGATGTGTTTCCAACTGAACTATCTAGCTTAGATTTAGATCGAGAAATAGAGTTCACGATCGATCTAGTTCTAGATGCTTCTCCTATATCCATTCCTCCTTATATGATAGCACCTGTGGAGTTGAAGGAGTTCAAGGCTCAGTTGTAGGAGTTGTTGGAAAAGAGATTCATTAGACCTAATGTTTCACCCTAGGGAGCTCCAATTTTATTTGTGAGAAAAAAGATGGAATGTTGAGATTGTGCATCGATTATAGGCAACTAAATTGAGTAACAGTGAAAAAAAGTACCCGTTACTTAGAATTGATGATTTGCTTGATCAGTTGTAGGGAGTTCAGGTGTTTACTAAGTTAGACTTGAGGTCTAAGTATTATCAGTTCAAGATAGCAGGTTGATGTACTGAAGAGTGCTTTCCGAAGTAGGTATGGGCATTATGAGTTCTTAGTAATGTCATTTGGGTTGACTAATGCGCCAGTCGCATTTATGACATTGATGAATTAGGTGTTTCATCCCTCCGTGGATCACTTTGTGATCGTGTTTATTAATGACATTTTGGAATATTTGAAGAGTAAAGAAAAGCATACGGAGCACTTAAGAGTAATCCTATGGATTATAAGGGAGAAACAACTATATGCCAAATTTAATAAAAGTGAGTTTTGACTAAGTAGTGTTTCTGGATCATATAGTAAATGGGACATAATGAAATGGGGAGCTCCGAAGAATGTATCAAAAATCCAGAGTTTCCTAGGATTAGTCGAATATTACCGAAGGTTTTCAGATGGAATTAGTCCGAAGCCCCTTTGACTAAACTTTTGAGAAAGAATGTGGTTTTCAGATGGAATGATAAATGTCAGAGAAGTTTTGTAGAACTGAAAGATCGATTGACTACAACATCAGTGTTGACTATTCCATCAGGAATTGGTAGCTATATAGTATATAGTAATGGTTCGCATCAAGGATTGGAATGTGTGTTGTGATAGCCTATGCATCGAGACAATTAAGGTCTCATGAGATAAACTATCCGATACATGATTTAGAGCTTGCTGCAGTAGTCTTTACTTTGAAGATATGGACACATTATTTATATGGAGAGAGATTCCAAATATACACTGATCATAAGAGCTTCAAGTATCTAAGTCAGAAAAAGTTGAACATGAGACAGAGGAGATGGACAAAGCTATTAAAGGATTATGACTATACGATTGAGTACCATATTGGAAAAGCTAATGTAGTGGCAGATGCTTTGAGTAGGAAGTCGAATAATAGTGTAGCTTAGATTTAGTTATTGAGGTTACCGAGCTTAATTAAATTGAGAGCTTTAAATTTGGAGTTGAATTTAGAATAGAAGGTATTGATAGCCATATTAAAGTTGAGACCGAAGTTGCATAATAGGATAGAAGAGTTCAAAGTAAAGATCCTAAAATGATGAAGCTGATTGAGAAGATTAAGATGAATCCATATTTTGAATTTGAATTGATAGATGAGACTTTGTGGCTAAAACAAAGGTTGTGTGTGCTTGACATTGATAATATTAGGAGAGAAATTCTAGAGGAAGTGCACGTAACAGCTTATGCTGTGCATCCTGGTACTACCAAGATATATGATATGCTAAAGCAACATTTCGGGTGGCCAGGGATAAAGAAATAAGTAGCTAACTATGTAGCTAAGTGTTTAATTTGTTAGCAGATTAAGGCTGAACATTAGGCTCCAGTTGGGAAGATTCATTCGTTACCTATTCTAGAGTGGAAATGGGAATGAATTACTATGGATTTCATTATGGGATTACCAAAAACTCTGAGGAAACATGACGCCATATAGGTCATGGTAGACTGTTTGACTAATTCGGCCCATTTCTTACCAGTGAGAGAGTAACTCACTAGACCAGTTGGCTCAGAGGTATGTAGATGAGGTAGTTAGAATATAGGTGTCCATTGTATCATACATGGATCCCAGATTTAGTTCAAGGTTTTGTAAGAGTCTACAGGCGGTTATGGTATGAAGTTGAACTTCAGTACTACATTTTATCCTCAAACAGATGGACAGAGTGAGAGGACAATCAAGAATGTTGAGGATATGCTTAGAGCATGCATATTGGAGTTCCAAGGAGCATGCGAATAGTACAAAGCCTTGATTGAATTTACCTACAACAACCACAGTAGTATCGAAATGGCCCCTTATAAGGTACTATATGGCAGAAAATGCCGATCACCTCTATATTAGGATAAAGATGGTTTGAGAATGGTAGAAGGCCTAGAGTTGATACAAGATACTGTAGATAAGGTGAAATTGATCTGAAGCCAAATAAAAGTAGCTCAAGATAGACATAAGAGTTATGTGGATAAGCACAAAATGGAAATGAAATACAATGTAGGAGACAAAGTATTTCTAAGAGTCTCGCTATAGTAAGGAGCATTGAGATTTGGTAAGAAGGGTAAGTTGAACCCTAGGTACATTGATCCATATGAAATCATTGAGAGGGCAGGACCACTGGTGTACAAATTAGCCTTACTGAGCAAAATTTCTCAGAAACATAATGTATTCCACATGAGTATGCTTAGGAGATATAGGTTGTATCCAATGCATGTGTCACCAACTCAAGAGATTGAAGTTGCTACTAATCTGAGTTATGTCGAGGAGCCAATCAAGAAAGTGGGATATTGACGAAACAGTTGGGAAATCGGGTAATTCCATTAGTAAAAGTCCTGTGGAAGAATCACTCAAGTGAGAAAGCAACATAGGAAATAGAGGAGCACATGAGAAAGCAATATCCAAACCTGTTTCATCAATCAGGTAAGAATTTTGAGGATGAAATTTCTTAAGGAGGGGAGAGTTATAACATCCCATAATCCAACCCTAGAAAATTGTAAAAGAGAGATCATACTGAGGAGTCAAGAAGTGTATTTGATGCTCATACATCATTTAGCACCCATATACATTAAATTGATTATTTTATACATTAAAATGGTTTTACATGCATTCATTGACATTTTATGGGTATAATTGATTTACAAATGTGATTTTTGATATGAATTATGGTTTTTATGTATTGAAAATTGAATTAGTGTATATTAGAATTGATTTAGCATTTTTGTTAAAATTTAGGAAATTTTTAAAAATTTGGGGTATTTTTAAACTAGGAAAAATGCCAAGTAATAAGATAATTGATAAATTGTCATAGAAACAAGAGTTAAATGATAGTGGAAATTTTGATAAATGACTTTAGAAATTATTGACAAGTGTCATTGAAAATTTGGAGGAAATTGGAGTTAAGTGGACTAGTTAAATAAAAGAATCTAGAGTAAACATAAAGGGATGGGAAATGTGGCCAAGCCATATCTTGTCCCACGATGGTCGTTGTAAGTGAAAGAATAACTTCATTTTTCATTGGTCTTTCACACTATTCATTGTTCTCATCTTGGTTTATCACCTCTTCTTCGTGATTTTCTTCTTTTACCCTTCTTTACGATTTTTGATTTACCAAGTCTTCATCAATGTTACACCTTGCTTTCATCTATCAATTATTGCCCCCATCTTACACTCTCTCTCATTTCTCACTAACAGCTCAACCCTACCATCTTTGAATGATGTTGTACGTGTGAGAGAATAAAGCTAGGGTTAAGTGAGATCTTGAAGAGTTTGAAGTTTTTATCAAGTAAGTTATGCTTTAATTTTCATGGTTAACATTAAATGACATATTTATGAGGAGTAATTTGAGATTGATGATTATGATCATCAAATTGACTTTATGTTAACATGGGTGGTAACAATAATAAAGAAATTATGTTTTAATCCTTGAAAATTGATGCATACATGAGTTATTTTAGTAAGAAGCAGTTTTGATGATAAAATTTAAGAGATGAATGATTTTGAAAAATGGAGTACGAAATAAGATGATGTGTAGATGAAGAGGCAGATGGAGTTATGTCTTTTTTTGTATTATAAGGAATGATAAATCATAAGTTTTGAGTTAAGAAAAAAGGGTGTATTTTAGTGTCTTAAAATGAGATGAATTAAAGTGTTAATTGGGATTAAAATGAAGGTGTTAAGGACATATGTAATGTGCCGAAAATTGATGATGGAAGAGTATATGAATATGTTATATTTTGGTGTTTACGATCAATCATGAATTTTGAATAGTTTATAGATGATATTTAACAAATTGAGGTATAAATAAAGAAGTCGTCAACATGAAATCATGGAATTTTGGCAATGAATTGTTTGATACTATGAATGTGATGTTATGGAAAAAGGATAAAGTTTCATGAATCATAATATGTAGTTGAAGATGCTAAATCAATTAATTAGAGGTTTGATAGTTTAATGAAATCAAATTGGTATTTGAATTAGTGTAGAATGATGATGTGTTAAAGGTAAAGAATTTTAGAAATCTGTTGAGAAATTGGTGTTATAAAGTTTGTTGGATTCAGATAAAAAGGGGGAGAAGGAAACAATGCAGGGCACAATTGTGCAGAAAATCACGATCATGACTTGACAGAAAATGCTAAGTGTGGGTTTTTGAGTGATTTACGAACTAATCAATGCTAGGTGATTCCATATGAGGTATTTAGGTTTAAAAGAAATCTTGAATGAATTTAGTTGATGTTGAATGATGGATGAGTAAAATATATTATGTATTAAAGAATGATTGGAAGGTATTGTAAATTGATTACAAAGTGTATTAAGGAAATATACTTTGGAAATTGTCATTGAACATGTATAATACATGACAAATATATATGTGCTTATGATTGAGTATTTATGTAAATGTGCAAATTAGTGATGCAAAAATGTATGTGATTGCATGATATAGAAGAGCACATTAAGGAACCGCTTCCAGACATTGCTAGGACTTCAAGGTAATAAGCTAAAAGGGAGCAATTGTGAGGAACCTGAGAGGTCTCACCTTGATTTTTTGTTTGTCAAATTATGTATTGAATTATTATATGATATGTATGTATTGATTTCCAGACATTGAATGTCCAAGGCGTTTGATGCTTGAATAAAACATTGGAAATGTTCCTTAAATGTGAATGTGATTGACTAATTGTTTCTCAACTTAGTTATTGAATGCTGGACTAAAAGACTGATGATGAATGTGAAAGTGACTGATTTATTATAATGATTCATTTCATGTAATGCATTTCATTTCATGAGTACATGAAAATATAAAGGTATTGTGATTGGAAGCTAGTGAAAAAGAGCTTAAAGCTTAGACTGTGGTAAGAGCCTCTGACTCACTATATAAAATGAGCCCTATATCCCAAATGGATAAGGGACAATATTAATGAGCCCTATATCTACATTGGATACAGGACAGTGAAAAAGGCACTCGGTCACAACAAAGTAACAAATAGATGTGAGGCTTATGAACAATACATACACACATGATATGTATGATTTGAATGATTGCGATATATTGATGAAAGGTGTTGATGTGAAAAGTTTTGGTTAAAGTATTTTGTGATGCTATATGTTGTCAAATGTGAATTATGTGATTGTATGAATTATTTTGATGTGTGATATGAGTGAACCATCGAGGATGGTTACTCCACTAAGTTCGCAAAACTCACTAAAATTACAACGTTGACTTTTCATGTTTAAGAGTGACGACTTAGCTTCTAAGACAGCTTAGAAGAGATCTTGTGTAACTTTTGGAAAGAAGACATGGCTCAAAGGTCTGTTAGCTGGGACTGAAGGACTTAGACTAATTTTTTTTTGTTGATTCCTTATATATGTAACATGCTTTGTAGATAGAGATGTGGACTCTGATAGGTTGTTATTGTATAATCATGGAAGTTGTATGTAAGCTGCATTATAAATCATGGCTTATGAAATGAAATCAGGAAATTTTTGTTTTAGTCATTGTGATATTTATGATCTTAATTTTATGATGCCATGAGATATGTGAAAGTGACATAGATAGTGCGCCATTTCCATTAGGCATATGCTCTAACATCTAAGGGGCATACAGGCAAATGTCAGATGGGAGTGGGGTGCTACAAATTTTAGACAAATAGTTTGTATGTATTAGATCAATGGAGACTTATGCTTAACATAAGTGGTAAGAGTACAAAGTTGGACAACTGAGATTATCCTTTTATGTCATGTTGGTTAAATCAACATTATGAGAATCATGAAGTTACATACAAAGATAAATTTATCCTTTTTATATGAATTGTATGAAACTAATTAAGTTAAATAATAGCCAAGTCAACCTTTAGTGAAAGGATGATGATGATATTAAATTGTTAAATTTATACAAGTGATGTATTGAATGGAATAACAATTCATAAAAGGATGATATTTATGATTCATTATATTTGGAATGACTTTATATGATATAGTGATATGTATTAAATGAAACGTTAATTTAAAATTTTAAAAAGGTTCAAAATTTTTAAATTTAAGTATTAATTATGCATTGAGAATTCTAAAGCTTTTATGGTGAATTTTAAATTTTCAGTTATTTATAGGGAATGAGATTCTCTAATGAATACCTTGGGAATAAAATATCATAAGAGTATGACTTTATATAAGGAGGAATATAGAGTATGAGATATTGAATAATGCAATATCTACTTCTTCTATAGTGATACCTAGTACAATGACTTATCTTCAATAGTTCCAGTTAGATTAGTTGACAAGATTTCATATTAGATATGAAATGCTAAAACTCTGATAGAGTTAAAGTTAATGATTTAAAGATGTGATGCTTAGTTGAAGCATATATTATCCATTAAGTTTAAAACTAAATTGGATAATAAAAGGTTATGAGATATCTAAAAGGTTAGATATAATCTTACGGATTTGTTGAATAAATTGTTCATTTTAATGTATACTTATAGGAGAACGGTTCTCAAGATAAATAGAGGGATTAAGATAAAATTTGAAAAATTCAAATCTCATGACAATACATCCAATTAGAACTAGTGCCTTTAATAATACATTTGATGTATAGTTAAAAGGTTATAGGACATTGAAACTTTTATGCTAAATTCAAATAGTTTGTTTTAAAGATGATTGTGAATTTATCATATTTGCAAGAAGTTCAGTAGGAGTATAATTGTTCTCTTTAGTGGGAATATGTAGAGATATATCGCTTATAGAGAACAATAATTTTAACTTTCAATTGCTAAAAATATAATTTTCCAAAACAAATCTTGTTAGATATGAAAGGTAACAACTTAGTTATGGGAATTAGATTTATAGAGATAGATTAGAAGTTATTTACCTACTCTAAGTTCAAGTACATAGATTATGTATTAAAGATGTTTAATATTTGAGATATGTGATACTTGTGAAGTATTAAAGCTATACATTTTTCTATGTACGAGTTGATATTTGAGTTAAAGGTTATATAGATATTAACTTTACAAGTAATTTCTAATTAAGGTCTATTTTACTTAGAACAACATCATTTTAATGTTGGAAAGGTTCTAATGTAGCAATGGTTGCTAATTAAGCCATAATATATTTTTCACTTAGTGGAAATAATGAATTGGGTCAATAAGTTCTTTAACAAACTTAATATAGTTCTTTACATTGTTTAAGACAGTAATGTACTATGGAACATTTGAACTATTAGGAATGTAAAAGGAGCTAAGGTCTCATCAAAGCTCTAAGGATGTATTCAGGTAATTTTTCTTAATTATGATAGTAATTAAGGTGAAAGTTGTAAGATTTAAGTAAATGCTCACTATAGAAAATCCTATAGAATTCTCCCATTAAGTCATTGTCCTAGCAGTAGCATGATTGTAATATGGTGATGTGGTATATGATAATTAAAACAATTGGCTCTTAAAACCAATTGATTGGTTACAGTTTATTGACAAAATAATTTAAGGCATTTTGTTATCATGTACATATTTCAATACATATGATAAAGTCTATGGGATAATTATACATTGCAAATGAAATTATGATGAAATTATAATTATGTGATTCATATTATATTTATGTATTATTCTCAAATTATTCCTAGTCATTATTCTATTAAGACTAGGCATTAATAGGACATAAAACCAAAGGACTCTTACATGTTATATTTTTCCTTATGAAGGAAGTAGTCGATCTCATAAAATAAAGTATGGAGATACTTAAATAAATGTGTGGGTGCTAGCTGAAGAACAAGTTCACTGAATTGACCCTATATGAGAATTCTAGTTGGAACATTACTTCTATATCTACGTACATTCTCATTATGATAATTTTATAAGTAATCCTTTGACTTAAGATCTCCAAAGTTATCTTATATAGAGATTACTATATTCTGATACTACTTATGAATTGTTCTGGTCAAGAATAGCTTAGTCGATAGTCATTGGATATAAAATAAACTATATAAAAGTAGTTGAGTGATTAATATGTGATTCATCACCTTAAAATAATTATGGAGAATGTTCCATTATTCTAATATTAATTTAGGAAATCTATTGTCAAGTTGGAATGTATAGTAGTATACAAATGTCATTAATTGAATTAATTACTAATAATGGAGAACTAATATGATTAGACTAAAAATAGAGTAGACATTAATGTCATGCTCTATATCTAATTGGAATATTGTATAATAAAATGATTTAATTATACAAAAAAATTATACACAGAAAAGTTAGTCAAAACTACTTTAATATAATCTTTGGGTGGTTATAATGTGTTGCTAGACATCAGTTTTGATCTATGAATATAATTGTTTAATTAAAGAATTAAAGATAAATTAAAGGAGTTTGATTTGTCTAATCTTAAACATGATTTAGGGTTATAATTTGTATCCATCGTTAACATATTTGTGAACCTAAAGGGTCACACATAAAGAACGAGTTGAAGAGAACAAAGTTTGAGAAACTTTATAATTAAATATGAGATATCTTATAAACAAGGATCGATATAAAACATTATACTTTATTTGAGCATAATTTTGTATTTAATTGGAATTATTTGTAATTTAATTAAAGTTTAATTGAAATTAGAATTTAAACTTAAGCCTATTTATAATAAATTTTGGACATTTTAGTAATTTAATAATTAAATTACTAAAATGTCCAAAATTTATTATAAATAGGCTTAAGTTCTAATAGACCTAGTTACTCCTTGCTTAGCCTTCTCTGCAACAATTACAGAGTCTCCTCAACTTATTATGTAGATACTATTAAAGACCAAACACTCGTGTAGTTATGGTGGTTGAGATAAACCAATTTCGAAAGTGGTTTAAAGGATATGATAATAATATGATCAAGCTTCAATCCTTATTATAAGGCCTTTCAAAAGACATAAAATGATAGATAGAGATTCTGATAGGTAGAGATACATAACGAAGTTTTTATGTACACTAAAAGTGTAATGAAAACAATCTGAAATAGGATGTTGTATGGATAGGATCTCTATTCATTGCTCCCTCTTTCTCTAAAAAGACTTAATCCTTATTTTTAATTAAGGTCTTCCTCTCCAACTAGTCGAGCTCAATTGCATCGATCCTCTCCAACCAATCGAGTGTCTTTTTGATCCTATCCTCTCTGAGCCGTATAGATAGGATCTCTTTGCTTTGCTCCCTCTTTTTTAGTTGATTTGAAAGTGCTCGTCGTTCTTTTTTCTTTGCCAAGTGGCTTTTAAAAGGCCAAATACAAATTATGAATTTTGCTTTATTATGATTTATGCATTGATCATTTTATATAATATAGTGATCTTGACTTTTAGGAAATCAAATAAGGAAAAGATTCATAATTATTCCTTTATGCTTGAGATCGAATGTCGCCTAAATGATGTTGCTTCTTAGGGATAATTCCCCTGGAAAACAATTGAGTCAAGAATTTAATAGGTCCCAATCAAAGCTATGGTGAGTTAATTATTCTGCTTAGGTTGACAATTAAAAAAAACCACAAGTGAATTTGAGAATTAAGCTTGTCAAGGAATTTGAGAATTAAGCTTACCTTCTTGACAGCAATTCATATATTAAATACAAATGGAATTCAATGACTACTCCTATGTCCTCATATAAGACTCGGAGGAATAGGAAAGTAGCTAGAAATAAACTACAACATGATCTTTAAGGAAAACAGAATATCAAACAACTACTTTGTTCTATCCCTATATAAAAAGCTTTAACCACGTGCCCATTACATATACTTCATGGTCTCCATTAGAAATACTTGGGATTGCTTCGTGGCACACATAGGGAAGCCATGGTGCATCAATACTCCTTCCTTTGACAGCAACCTTATCCTTAAGGTTGAAAGTAGGAAAATGATCAAGGACAAGTTGTGAATCCTCCCACGTGGCATCGTCCACAGGCAACTTTTTCCATTTGATAAGAACTTGCTCAATGAATTGTGATCCTCATTTGACCCAACGAATATTCAATATGTCTTTTAATTCGATAAGCACATCTCCATCATCAATCATCAGTGGAAGCTCCAAGCTAGCCATAAGTGCAGCCCCCACCTTCGTTTTAAGGAGCGATACATGAAATACTGGGTGGATGTGAGAGTCTGGTGGAAGACGTAATTTATAGGCAACTTTGCCAATTTTTTCAGCAACTGGATATGAGCCATAGAATCGTCTTGCAAGTTTCTGATAAGCCCTTCTAAAGATAGACTACTGGAGGTAACGGTGTAGCTTAAGAAAGACTAGATCACCAACCTGAAGCTCAACATCTTTTTTCTTATAATCGACTTATTGTTTTATATGATTATTTGTGGCTTGAAGGTTGAGTTTAAGTCACTGTAACATTTCATCTCATGTCATTAAATTTTGATCACTTCATTAACGGGACATTGGCCATCATTATAATTGGGAATAATTGGAGGTGGCCTGCCATAGAGAGCTTGAAAGGGTGTCATACCAGTAGAGGCATAG
>JAOSBN010000009.1:18163602-18176557 GCA_027563595.1 Erythroxylum suave
AAGTTGCCTATATTGTATTGGGAGTTAGTTTTAGAAAACAAAATTCTTTAGTCTTTTTCTTTTGGAAATTGTAGTCCTTGTACTTTTGTATTTTTGAGATTTCAGATTTTATTGTATTGTGACTTGAAAGGCCATTATAGCTTTGTAAAAATCCTTTGTTATAAGGGTGTTGAAATGTGAGTGATGAAAATTTATTATAAGTAAGGAAACGGGGTGCAACATTTATGGTATCAGAGCAAGAAGATGAATCGATAATGATCAAGAGTTGGACTTCGAAAACGAGGTCCAACACATAGTACTCACAACCGGCTACTATAGCTTAAGAATAACCCATTGAATTAACATGCTTGGATTTCACATTATTCTCCAAAATATTTAGTCTTTTCTGCATTCAGTTTCTCAAAGATGCAATTTCAGCAAGAATATCTTGGGAAGAAGATAAAGGGGTATTGTACACCTAGTGTCTCGAGATTGAGGGTCTTTGGTAGCCATCTTTTGAAGTAGGTCCTATGTAGCATTGGGACTCAATTCTCTAAGTGAACCATTTGTAGCGGCATGAATTGAGGGCTTATGATATGGAAGGAACCCTTCATAGAAAGAGTTGACTAGATAGTTCTTTGAAATATTATGGTGAGGATACTGGGTTATAATTATGATGAACCTTGTCGAATATTCGTGCATGGATTCATCATCTCTTTGCACAACACTAGTTATCTCCTTTTTGAGCCTTGAAGTTTTAGAAGCAGGAAAATGTTCATCCAAGAATGCTCCCCTCAACTTAGGTCAATGTGATGAAATGTTGAGGTAGTGTGTAAAGCCACTCCTTGGCCCTGCCTTCTAAAGTGAAATGAAATGCTCTCCTCAATACATTTTTAAGATTTGCTTTTGGTGGTTTCATGGAAGAACACACCATGTGCATAGTCTTCAAATGCCTGTATGGATTATCACCTACAAAGCCATGGAATCTAGGTAAGGAAGAAATTAATGCTCCCTTAATTTCAAAGTTCACATCATCAGTATAAAAGCCATAAAGGGTCATAATCAACATTAGAATTATTAATTTCCCTCATATTGCTATTACCCTCACCATTATTCCCTAAGTTGTTCTCACCTTGTCAGCTGTTCCCATTAGGCCCATTATGTCCATTAGTACCATTAACACTATCTATGGATTCTTGCTCTAATTCAGAATCACTATTAGACAAGTGTTTACTAGAGGTAGCTCTCTCACTAGGTTCTTGTTCACTAGATGACAAACTTGACTCTTGTGAAATATGCTCCTCCTCAACAAGAACTTAACTTGTACCCTTTATTTTCCCCTCTCCTCTAATCTTTTTCACTAACCTCTTAAGTTCAATATTTAAGGGAATCAATGGTAAAGCCCTATCACTCCCAGGCATAAATAGTAACAATTAAAAAAAACAAGGTGCAAAACTGACTTGTACAATGAGATTCAAGTGAAAAATAAATGGAAGAATATGATGAGTGCAAGTGTGTGTGTAAGAGAATGTATGAGTATGGATGACTATACACTTAGTAGTATATGAAAGAGTGTGAAAATATATAATATGTGCAAATAATCAAAGAATGTCAAAACTTCACCAATATGCAAAAAGAAACAATTTTCCCAAAACTTGACTTGGAGAATGGACCCATACACGCAAGAAAGTAACCAAGTAGGCTATAATCAAGCAAACAAGAGCAATGCAATCTACCAAACCACAACCAAGTCAAAGAGAAAACTAAAACTTCTATCTAGCCATGAAAATGCAAATTGCATATGGAAATGGACTATGCAATGCCAATGTAAGTAGAAGGCTCAACAAATAACCTAGTTAATGTAACTTGACACTTAATTACTAGGGAACCAATTTCTTGGCTCCCCAGCAACAGCGCCACTTGAAACAACCTAAGTCTGATGTCCCTTTGGGGTTACTTAAAAATTTAAACAAGGATTACATATAGTGCAACCTCAGGTCGTTCTCTTTGAGGAGTCAAAAATAAAATAAAATTCCTAAGTAACTAAATGAAATGCAACCTAAACTATAGAATGAGGTTTGATTTGGTTAATGATCACTAAAATTGCAATGAATTAAAATAAACATAAAGTAATTGTTTTTGCTATTTTAAATTTAAGGTGAGTGATATGAAATGATAGTGCGTATATGGAATGAAAAAAAAAACACAAGTGACTAACAATGATAAAAACAACCCTCCAATTCAATAGCATAAGCAATCATCACTTAACCTGGGAGTTAAAAACAATGAACCAAGAGTTATAATCAAGCTTTTAATCCAACAACCAAGCCACCTCTAATTGTCACAAAAAAAATTTTCAAAGTCCCAATCTACTAACTACCACTAGAATAGTAAAATAAAACTAAGGATAGTGAAAACCAATGCTCAATTATTACTCAATAATTAATAAAACAAAATTAAAGTCAATGACTGATACAATGATCCAATAATTCAAGCCACGCATGTGTCATTTTGGACTGCTCCTTTTGGCTTCTCCTGCTCCAGTAGCTGCGTGTTTTGTTTATATGGTGTTATCGTTTTTGCTTCTTTTCTATCTCTTATACACTGTCGCTTTGCTTGCTTCTTGCTCCAGCTAATTTTTAATGGTTTGGATAGCTACTCGTTTAATCTTTTAAGTATCTTACAATAAAAATTACTAATAATGTAGCATCAATTGTCCAAAAATTAATTAATCACAGTTAAATCAAAATATGACAATTTTTGCCTCTATAAATACAAATTAAATGTAAGGCACTATAATTCAAATAATAATCAAATATGCCATAAAGACCAATTATAGTGACAAAAACCTATCCAAATGATATGAAAAATATATAAATAAATCAGTTTGTCAGCCATTGCATCCTCCTTCAAACCATAGAAAAGTTTTCTAGGCAGACCCCAAAAACAAATAGAAAGAAAACTTATTTGTATGTATCCAAACATTGAATCATACATACTTAAAGTGCCAGCTTATGAGCATAACATTGTTCAATAGTAGAAACATCAAAAGCTTCAACTATGGCTTTTGAATGAGAAAAAAATACTTCAATAAGCACATCCTTACTCCCATTGATTAGTAATAATGTTAGAATTAAGACTATTTTAAACTAAGAAGCTAATTAGAATCTAGAGTGAGATGTAGAGGAGCTGAATGTTAAGAGAGAGGAGCTAGTTTGGATTAGGAAAAAGTTACATTCTCAAAGATAATAATAGTTAAACCAACATATTTGATTAATAAATTGGGCTTTTAGGCTAAGTTGAGCTCGAGTCTGGTAAAAGTTTAAAATACTTAAATTTTCAGTTTAATTCTGGTTTAAAGCATGGTTAATACAAGCTTTACCCATTAACTTCACATTAGGCCTGACTCGAGCTAAATTCGCATCCTTACATAATAGGCAATCCTAACCTTTTCACAAGGGTAGTACTAGTTACATTAGTACAAATCTCTCCATCAATAACCATACTATATACCTTGTTGTTCATATAAAATCTGGTATGCAAGATGTTCATTCTCCTTAATTAGAAGATATAATGCTCATTTAGTAATAAACATCTTACCTTCAACAATATACTTCATACCCTCATCACTAGAATGCTCCAACAATGGTATAACTTCCTTTTTCTCTAAATCACTCCTATGTTCCTCCTCTCCATCATCTCTAGTGTTCATAACCCTCTTATTTAGACATTGTTATACAATATAACCTATTCCTATATAAGAAAAATATTTTACATCTCAATTGTACTAGGGTTGGGAGTCAATCTTAATTTTCTCTTATTGTGCACATCCTTTTTGCCGTAAATGGTCCACTTTCACCTTAGAACTATTTTATGTAACCTTAACTCATAAATACCCTAATTAACGTTTTTTATGGAAGACTCTAGAGGCTAGTGACAACCTTCTTTGTCATTAAGCTCTTATTTTTAGGAATTTTTTGTATTAAGGAAGGATTTAAAGTAAAATTGGAGGAGACCGTGATAAATCTTCTACTTTTTTCTTTCATTTCTTTCTTTAATGTTGAGATTATTTTTTGTTTTTATTTTTATTATATTTAGTATTTAAAACCCTAGTTAGGGTTATCGATGTATCTTGTAATAAATCTTTGACTATTAAGTCATAATTTTATATTCTTCTATTTAAATTTATTCACTTTGTTCTTAATCTTAACTTGTATCTGATCAGCATAGATTCAACTTTGGGATTGTATAAAGTACTAATTGATGAAGTATAATTCGTGCATTAGGAGAATAAATTCTTTAGTGCTAAAGAATGATAATATTCTAAACTTTAATGATAAAAAATAACTAGGTTTAATAAATTTGATCAAGTTACACATTAAGAGATAGTAGTTACCTAGTTGACCATACCTGTGTCTCCAGAAAGGGAATAGATATATTATTTTAATTATTATTTCATCTATGATAATCAATTTTGTATGAAAATTAACAACTTAATTATTTTCCTAAATCTTGTTTATTTTAGTGTCTTTTAAATAGGATTAGAGATAGTGATATAAGTCATATGGGATTTGATAATATGGAATACTCCAGTTTTGATAACCTCTTACAATTAACTCTGTACGCTTGCAAATTTAGTTAATAAAGTTTAATCGTACCATTTTGAGCGAACTATTTAATTCATATTTTATTAATCATAAGTTTTATTTTATTTTAGTATCTTTTATTTTTATTTTCCTTTGTTTATGTATGATTTAGCTCTCTTCTATATTGCACCTTTAAGATTGGCATTGCAATAATGTAGATTTAGATTTGGCAATGTAACTTGCTAATTTTTCAAGCCAAATTAAGGTGTCAATGAACAATGAAAAGGTTTTAGGGTATAAGATATAATTTTGGCATCTATGAGTATCCTTTCTATGTATGTAAGAACGTATAACGAGCCCTTTTATTATTATAAAGATGTCAATGATATAGCTACTTATAGGGGAAATGGCATGAATGATCCCTTCTCTAATATGTATCATCTAAGATGGGAGTAACCATTCAAATATCTTTTGGAAGGAGTTAAAAGTAGGAATATCTAGATATATGGGACCACTTGAGTTCTAGCAATGACTTCAGTGTAAGTAACCACTTTTGTAGCATTACAAGATAGAAGAGATGATCCTATAGTTTATATCTTCCCTTAATGAAATACCAGAAAGATTATATAGATTGGACATGGACCTATATAAACAAATGGAATAATCTAATTACGTAACGATTAATAATTTATAGATTCAAATCAAACAAATAATCGAGGTGGCTAGTGAAAAATGTCAAGGTAAGCTTTATAGTCGTGTAAAGGTAAATAAAAGATATTAGGTGTTAGCCATATCCTTTAGGAGTGATAAAACACTTGATGCTAAAGATGTTAAAGAGGAGGACATGTAATAGTCAAATAAATATAAAGAAGTAAGGGAGGAAACGATGAACAAAATTAAACCAGTGCATGTATCATCTTTATCTAATATCAATCATGATTTTGATTATAAAGAAGATCTGGACATAAATAAATTGGCATTGGTCTCTTCCAAAACAAAAGTTAAAAAGGAGGATGTGCAATCTTCAAACAAGTATAAGGAAGTGATGACCAAATTTAGACCATTACATTTATCATCTTTATCTAATGTCAATCATAATCATGAAGAAGATTTAGACAGAAATAAACAGTCATTGGTTGCTTCCAAAATAGATGTTGGTTATGGTTTGAAATAACGAACACCTTACACTGATTCTATACCAAAGTAAGTTTGAAATAAATGGAAAGGAAGACAAATTTCATCTTCCATAAGAATATAGAATGCTTAAGACAAATGAATTGCCCCTTATCATTTCCTAAAAGGTCTAAGTTAGTCTCTACCATTATTTATGGTATCATATCACACCTTAACGTTTTTAAGCTAGTACTAGTAGCACCCCAAACCATAACTAAGTTAACATTTTGGCAACTTTTAATATTTGAGCCATAAGTTTAGAACATGTCATGTCACAATTAGGCAATTTGGACCTACTAAATGCTGATGTGATCTTAAAAATGATTCTTCTAAACATTGACTAAAGGTGTGATTTTTACCTTAACGTTTTATAAAAGGTTTAAATAAGCCTCTGACATTATCTCTGTTATCAACTTTACACCCTATTTAGGGTGTAATGAGTATTATTTTAGTAACATTAAGGTGTAATAAGTTGTTTTGGAAACATTATAGTGAAAAGTAGTACCAATGATATTGGTACGGACTTATTTAAACTTTTTATGAAACATTGAGGTGTCAATCACATTCTTAGTTCATACTTAAAATATCTCATTTGTAATAAGAAAAAAATTCAAAAAATCATCGATAGTTAAATTAAGTGAAGAGAGCTCCCATATCTTGAAGAGAGAAGAAGGGAAATGAAGCAACCCAATCCTAAGGGAATGTAAGGTAGCTAAGGAGACATAGATTTCAAAAAAGACAAGCCGTTAATTATAGATCTAGGATGAAAGGCTTAAATGGAAGTTTAGCTAAAGGGTTGGGAGGCAACCCAATATTTTAACCGTAGTTTATGTTATTTTCTTAATTTTTTATTCTTAATGATGTTTGGTTTAATTTTTATTATAGATAGTTTTATAATAGACTTTTGTAGATTTGACCTTACTATCTAGACATAGATAAAGGGGGAGTTTTCTCTATGTAATTTTCACGCATGTTTTCTTTTTTTATATCAATATTAATGTCATGTTTACATTAGTTACTTTAGGTTGATAGTGTAAGTGTATATAAAATTTTATATTGAGATTGGTTGCTAAAGGTTAACTGTATAATATGATCAAATGCATTGCAATCCAAACTTGACTTTGTGAATGTTAGGAAATTGAATTCATTAAGTAATTATGCTTTAATTTCACTTGAGTGATTAGTGAGGAATTAAACCTTCATATAATATTTTTATTTTTTATATGGATTCCTTCTTAGATTTTGAATTTTTAAAACTTGATTTTCTTCTCTCTCTTTTTTTTTGGAAATTACATGTAAGACGTGTAAAAGTACTAATATGATAAAGGGACTTAAGAATTGAACTTGAGCTAAATTGCCTACATTTTATACATTAATCCATTTGTGACCTATTTGAGCCTTATATGGATCTTAAGCTTTTTCTTGGTAACTCTTTCTTAAAGAACCTTATGCCTAAAAGAAGCATTCCTTAAATATTAGACATCAATTATGGTTTCAATAGCGGACACGACCTATGACCTGACCATGGTTAAGGCCATGTTCACCATAAAAACTTCAACATTAGTAAACACAGTGTAAGATACACCTCCATTTTAACCATATCTTCATAATTTATTTTCTAGAGAGTTATATATATTGATATACAGTTATCTGTCAGGTCATAGTATTTACTACTTAATTCCTAAGAATTACACAGGCTATAATATGGTCATATTTGAGAGAGTCTTTAGATAATACAAACCCTTAACGTCCAAGTATTCTCCAGCCTTAACTTCAATCAAAGTAACCAATGGTTTGTCTTTGTTTAGGTCCAACAAACCTAACAAAATAGTTCTATAATTGCACTTTGAAGCTTGATCAACATATGTGTCCCTGTTGACTTATTTAAGGCCTCATTGACATTCTTACTCCTGACTTATACAGTCAATCTATAAGGAATTAGTAATGGATCATTTGAAGTTTGCAATTCGTATTCATATCAAATTGGGATGAGTTAAGCCACAACCTAAGCCTAAAGTTTTATTTATTAACATGAGCTCAACTTTAAGTTTGATTAAGCTTGAAACCTCATAGAAATTGGGTAAGTCCAAAAGCCTGAATATCTATCGGAACAAACTGAATCAACCTATATAAGTAACCAAAAGACAAAACATTGCTTATATGGTTATGCTTAACATAAAAACATTACATTGCCCAGTCCATAAGCTATGAGAAGAAAAAATTTTAGTAAGAAATTAACTAAATGTAATTAGAAATACCATTAACATAACATATACAAAAATTAAAAATTAAGTACAATCTTATGTCGCCTCTTATAACATTTTTATTCTTCCATTTCCCTTTCACCTCTTTCCTCTAAACATCCAATTCAAGTATACCATATTGCTACAATTAGGTAATACAATCTTACTATTTGTCACCATGCATATCTCATATTTTTCTTCTCATTCAATATCAATTCTCTTTTAATAATGTAGACAACTATATCTATTTTCTCATTATTTACGATTGAAACATGAAACACTAAAAATCATATCATCAAAGCATCAAAAACTTTTAAAGTAAGTTAGAAAAATAACTTATGATGGAAACGCTAATTATGGTTAGAAGTAAGAAAATAATCATGTTTTATAAATAATCATTGTTTGCATTCAATATCATTTACAATTACCTGCCAATTTACTCTATAGTAAAATTGTCAACACTTCCTTTATGATTAAAAAGAAATTATTATAAATTCCTTACCCAATTATGTAATAAATTGATTAAATGAATATATGATTAGTAACAAATAAATATACCTTTGCTATTCAAAATTTCTTCGAATAAACATCTGGAACAATGCATAGCCTCATTTATATCTACATCTTTCATCTTCATCATACTATAAAATTAGGAAATATAATATCATAGAATAGATAGTTATTGAAGTTATAAGACTAAGATACTAACATAACATAAAATATATAATTTACTTCAAATCTTGTCATTAAATAAACAATTTTGGTACACATCAAAACCTTCGAAGGTTTTAAATGAAACCTTCTACAATGAAGACTCACTAACTATCCATTAGTATTAAAAACAAACTTAAAAGTAACTGTAAATATTGGACTAGCTAACAACACTACATCCAAAAGTACTTTAGTCAACAAAATGTTTACAACAGTTTAAAAATGTGTTGCTATAAATTAATATAAAGAAAATAATTTTAGAGTATACTTTAATAATATTAATAGGCAACAACAACACTAATTTGTTGCTACATATAAGAAAAGGCATCAAAATTAAAAAAAATGTTGCAATAAATTCTTATATATGCAACATCTGAAATTGTTGCTATAGTACCAGTCATCTATTTAATAAAGGGTATTTTCTAATGTTACATATTTATTTATATAGTTACTTATTAATATATGTTTAACATATAAAATTTCTCTATTTACTAATAAGTATTTAGAACATGTCTAAGAAAATTAAAATATCCATCAATTTTTATTAGTAAAATTAAATCAAATGATACAATTGCTCCAAAATATAGAAAAGTACTGTAACATGTACACATATTATTTTTTGAAAAAAAATTGATTGATGATAATAATAAAAGGGAAAACAATGTTTGGAGAGCAGTCAACAACTATGAGCAAATCAAATAAAAGATGACACCTAAGGCCTCAAGATAGAAAGACACGGCAATGTTTAAAGTTAAACCCCTCCCCCACATACATACAAACTTCTATGTCATGTTGCTCCCTTTAACCATGCTTTATACTTATTAGATTTGGAAATCATTTTGAGGGAAATATGGGAGCAAAGAATGAAGATTAATCTTAAGTCTGGAAATCATTTTGAGGGACATATGGGAGCAAAGCATGAAGATTAATCCTAGTCCAGTTAGTGACCTATAAACAATCTTCTTTATTGTTAGGCATGATCTGTTATGGTTCTAGGTGCATTGTAATGTTAATCTGCATATTGGACATAGAAAGGCAACAGTAATAAGATTTTTTTTCTTTCTAGCACTGTCTCTACAACAGAAAGACATTTCACTTATTGCATTTGCAGGAATTGGAGTCCAGGAATGTCAACGGGGTTGATTTGAATTAGGCTTTTGCTTCTTTTTGTTTGAAGTCAAAACTGTAGGGAGATTGCATCTTTTGTGGTGTAATGGATTGGGTTTTTGTTCACAGAGCCTGGGAGATATGGGCTTCCATCAATATTGGTTCTTCAAGTTAGAGCTCTCTTCGTTTCTATATCTTTCTCTCAATCAAACAAGTTATGTAAATTCTTTTTAATTGCAAGTGAACCTCTAAAGGCTACTTTGGTTATTAATTACGAACCAACTGTACCCTTTTATTTGTGTAATCAATATAAAAATAATTATATACAAGTAGCTTCCAGGTAACATTTAATGATCTTTGTTATATATACATAAATGAAATTTTTAGGTACAACGATCTAATCTCAACAATTCTATGAGATGGCTTCAAATGCATATCTCTTTTGATCTTTTAATCACCTTTTCTACTTTTTGATGCTCTAAATAAATTTTTTGATAACGATCTATTGTTTTTTTTCTCCTTATATTTTATTTTGCTACCTTCATTGTCTATATATTTATTCTTAACTTTTATTTGCTAGCATCAAGTTGTATTAATGCTTGTTCTTTTATGTTTTAAGAGGATCAAACCTTTATTGTTCTTACATGAGATGACTTCCATCTTACTCACATTTTGTCTATTAGGAATGTTAAAAGTCATATTCCTTTGTATTGTTTGATTGTTCCTGAAGTTTCATCTATGGTTTGTTCTTATTACTTTTTCTTTTCCATGTTATAGGACCTTCACTTTTAGTTGAGGGAATTAATCCCAGAGCAATAGGTACAATACTTGCCTTCTGGTATTACTTAAATCATGAATAAAACTTAGGCCTTTCAACAAACAACGTTTGGATTTTAGTCAGAACCGTAATCTATCCTAGCAAAATTTCATCCCATAACCTTAACTTAATTTCAATGTCAACGAAATACTAAAGTTGTCTTTTTTATTGCTAGAAAAGTAACTCTATTCTTCCTTTTTACATTGTTACAGGTGCGCCTGAAAAAACTAAAGACAGATTATGCATGTTTTCTCTTTTCAATTGACCATATTATACCTTAACAGAATTATTACTTTTAGTTCAATGTTGCACACATCAAAGAATTTAAAAGGACTATCAACCAATTATGGTATCCTTTAACTTTTTGCTAGGTTTTATTTATGATAAAATTGGTTAGGTACTAGGTGGGATAAAGGGATTAACATGATAAAATTAGACATTGGTTTATTGTGCTACGTAAGTTGACCATATTATTGTTGTTTGTATTTTCATCTCTTCATCGTGTAGATTTGTTGACTGTCACTTACAGCACTTTATGAGTAAATATTTAAATTTCGTTAAGGTGGCAGGAGGAACTTTATTAGGACTCCTTTATGAATTATATTCAATGTTGAGCATAATTATACATATGTCATAATGAAGCCATCTTGATCATTTGATGTCTAATTTCTTCCAAATTGAGCAACATATCACAAGCATGAATTAAGCACTTTTTTGAACCAAAGTTATTGACACACTGAACTTTTATCACTTGTTTACCATTTAACTATCATTAAATGAGATATTAAAATCTTTTGTAGCACATCAAGCTTTATTTATGATAAATGGAATCCCCCTTATTAATAATATGATTGAGGCCCGTACATATGATTGTAACTGCATTCGTTCATTATGTGCAGGTTTTTTATTGATGCATATCTTTGGAAGGAAGCAAATAATAGTCACGTCACTGAGCAACGAGTTGAATGGCAAGTCTAGAAACTTTTGGCTCCTACATATCTTCAAGAGGAAGCAACTAATACTTGGTGAAGGATTTTGGAGTTGAATGGCAAGAATAATGCATATCTTCGAGTGGAAGCAGCTAATACTTGGTGAAGGATTTTGGAGTGCCTGTACATATTGGTTTTAGTATTTAGGTTAATTTACTTATATTCCATATGGAATGAACAACAATACTGTAAATTAATATTTTAATTAGTGAGTTTTTGTTTTATATTTTGAATATGTTAAACGATTGAATTTTGCAAGTCCTTACGGACTGTAATGCAATTTGAGTCATTTCCATTTGATAGAAGTACTCAATGAAGACGTGCATTAGTATTTATATATTTCTTTTAATGTATATACGGATATTGCCTATATAATGACAAGTGTTTGATATTACATTAAATAATATTGATAATGAAAGAATAAATTGTTGCAATATCTATTTAATATTGTTATTATAGTTTGAAACTAACATGTTGCCTTAGTCAAAACTTAAGGAAACATTTTTTGTTTTGTTGCCTAATAAAAAAAAAATTGTCTTATACTTATTGCAGCGCCACTTCTTGTAATGATATGAATTTTGTTGCCTTAATACAAAGGCAACAATAATTATACTTATAGCACAAAGGCAACAATAATTATACTTATAGCTACGCTTTTGTCTATTACCTAAAGTACTTTTTGCCGCAGTGTAAATTTAGTGCAATTATCTCCATACTCAGATGTTGAGCTTCGTTTCATTTCTATCATAATAATATATTAGTTAATTCGCAAACATTATCTTCCAAATAATTATCCAAAATTGTCCATTTATATGAAATCCTAACCTTCTTTCCTTTAACGAATTCCTTTGAAGTGAGACCCAAGCCAATAACTTTCTTATTAAGGACGTATAAACAGAAGTTGAACTTGACAATGGCTGACATGATCCAACTCTTAGCCATTCTTGATTGGTAATCATAAAACAAAACATATCATAATTGTTTAATCACTATACAACTTTTGAAAAGAACAACTGCAACATATTTGCACCTTAAATCCGAAACAACTGTACCTATCAGCCTATTGCTCTTCTGTTAGCAAATAGGTGTACTTAGAATGTCGTTATCTTAACCTAATAAACACACATATATATACTTAGGGGGCGCTTGGTTTATAGAAGGGAATGGGAATGAGAATGAGAATGAATATAGGGAGGAATGGGAATGAATATAATCATTATAATTATAGTGGTTGGTTAAGATAAAGGAATGATTATTATTACCATTGATAGTAGTTGGTTTGTAAAAAATACTGTAATTAATTAATTACAAAATGAATTATATTTTAATTAATAAATGAATTATATTTCA
>JAOSBN010000009.1:18176657-18189687 GCA_027563595.1 Erythroxylum suave
CTGCTCTGCAAAGTAATAAATGAGTTGCAAATCATCATCATCCATCAGTCGCGTTGCCCAACCTGTTTGTGGATTTCACATACTTAATTTTAGCATGTATGCATTCTGGTCGAGTTGCATCAACTTGTATATTTTGGCCACTAACTCAATGAAATAGATTTTTCGCCTAACTGCTAAGGTTGTTTGTGGATGCTGGGGATTGTAGAAAACAAAACCCTGAGAATCATAACATATTGCCCCCCCTAATAAAAGCAAAATCGAATTGGTCTTTGTGAAGAAGAAATCATTGTTGTGAAATTAAAGAATTGCAAAAAAGTTGAAGATTTCAACAGCACCGAAACGATGAAGAAGCACTGAACATAATAAAATGAAGAAGCACAAGCAGAGATGAAGAAGCACCGAAGAGAACAAAAATGAAGAAGTACAAGTAGAGACAAAGAAGCACCGAGTTTCTTCGGTGTTGTTTATATAGGGCAAAGTAAAGGACCACCCTGCCATTATGAATGGCGGGGTGGTACCAGAGTCAATTGTGAGCTGGCTCTGTGCTGGCTCGCAGCTGGGTGGCCCCGCAAATGGTGGGGCATCCAGGCCACCCTGTCACCCCGCCATTACAAATGGTGGGGTGGCCACCTAGGACCACCCCGCCATTGACAATGGTGGGGTGGTATCCACGTCGTCCCACCCTCCGCCCACTCCTCTCAATTCTCTCCCATTTTATGGATCAAAAAATTATTTTATCCCAATTGGAGAATTTAGCCCTATTTAAAACCAACGACTTTAATCAAAGTTAAGCAATTATTCATCCAAAAATCTGGTTTCTTTCTCACCTCAAGCAGAAAGTATCTTTAATTTTCTAAGCTTTGATTGGGACCAAACATTGGTATCAGAGCTAGTTACTATGTCAAACAACAAAGAACGAATTGAAAATTTGGTAGTGGGCCTCAGAGGAGTACGGGACCATTTGAGCTGAATGGAAATCAAAATGGTCGACCGATTTCAGATGCTTGAAGAATCCATCCAACAACTTACCAACACCTTCACCACTAGCTGAGAAGGCTCTAGTAGCCACCATTCCCCTCAGCCTCACCCCCCTTTCGCAACCCACAACAAAAACCAGCAAGCAACACAAGGTTTCTTTTGCATCCTACCACTTGGAAGGGGAAGCCAACCAATGGTAGCTGTGGTTGAGCCGAACGTACAAAGAAGAGAGAAGGGAGCTTAACTAGATTGGGCTTGAAGAAGAACTCTGGGTACAGTTCGGACCGTTCGAGTTTAAAGACTATGATGAAGCCTTGGCCATATCTGCCAAGCCGGCTCACTCCATGAGTATCAGAAGGAGTTTGAAAAATTAGGCAACAGAGTCCATGGGTGGCCTCAACGGGCTCTAGTTGGGGCCTTTATTGGTGGGCTCAAGTCCAAAATAGCCGATGGAATTCGAACGTTCAAGCCTAGGGCACTCAAAGATGCCATAGGCTTGGCCTGAATAAGGGAAGAACAGGAGGGCCAATAGATTCGTTTGACCCAACCTAGAAGTATTCAACCTGCCCAGCACCTATCGTCTCTACCTGATCCCCCTTCACGAACCTTAGCCGCCGTAGCACCAAAAAGGCTTACCTGGGAAGAAATGCAATAGCAACGATCATAAGACTTGTGCTTTAACTATGACAAGCATTTCACGGTTGGCCACCATTGCTGCAAACCGCAACTTTTGCTGCTTGATTGAGGCGGAGAAGAAAATGAAGAAATTGAAAGTCCTGATCCTAAAATTTCCTTGCATGCTTTCATAGGATGGACACCGCCTTGTACCTTGCGAATCATCGCGACCATTGGACATCAAGAAGTGGTTGCCCTCATTGATAGTGGCTCCATGCACAACTTCATTTGTGAAAAAGTGGCTAGTCGATTGCAGCTCTCGGTTATTCCCGCATTTCAGTTCTTGGTGAAGGTCGCCAATGGCAACGCACTGAGATGTCAAGGATGGTTTGATAGTGTGCCTTTGCACATCCAAGGTACCCAAATTTTCACTTATACTCTTTTCTTTACCATTGACGGGTTTGGATGTGGTTTTAGGTATTCAACAGCTGGTAAAGCTTGGCATTGTGACTTGTGATTGGAAGAGCCTCACCATGGCATTTCAATGGGGCAATCTAGCACGGGCTTTTCATGGTCTCAACGCTGTGACAATTTAGCCCGCCTTCCTGGAAGAAATCAGCAAAAGAACAAGTCGACAACTGTCTCTATACACTGTTTGCTTGCTCTCTACTAGCCCCACTAAATCTGCCACTACCAATCAAGAATTACAGAAATTGTTCATCGAATTTTCGGGTTTTTTCAAGAAACTGATGGACTACCACCGACTAGAGAAATCTCCCACCATATCAACCTCAAGAAAGGAAATGAACTGATCAATGTGCGACTATATCGATATGTTATTTCCAAAAGGATGAAATTGAAAAACAAGTAGATGAGATGATTACTTCCAGACTTATTCAGCCTAACACTAGTCCATTCTCATCTCCAGTATTGTTGGTAAGAAAGAAGGATGACACTTGGAGATTTTACACTAACTATTGAGCACTCAATGTCATTACCATCAAAGACCATTTTCCTATTCCAACAGTCGATGACATGTTAGATGAGCTATATGGTGCCATCAACTTCACTAAGCTGGATCTAACATCAAGATACTACCAGATCAGAGTTCACTATAAGGATTTTTAGAAAATAGCATTTTAAACTCACAATGGCCACTACAAGTATCTGGTAATGCCTTTTGGACTCTGCAATGCCCCTTCTGCTTTTCAAGCTATCATGAATGCTGTATTTTGGCCATGCTTATGCAAATTTGTGTTAGTATTTTTTGATGGACTAAAAGCCTAAATTGGGGCTTAATCTTTTTTAGTTTGATTTATTTGGAACTCCAAACCAGCTCATTTAAAGGATATAATTTCATAGGTCTGCTCAATTTAAAACTTTTTTGGACGAAAATTAGGGCGTGTTTACACGCGTCGTTACATACAACTCATTTATTGTTTACATGCCACGTTAATAGACGTTATTTAGTATGGATGCCAGGTGGAATTTAAGAAAAAATTAATTAATTGCTTAGAATTTGGATTTAAACAACGAAAGACACTTTCGTCTTCTTCTTCAACAAATGTTTGTCTTAATTAACCCTAAAATCATTGATGAACAAATGTTTCACACTATTTTTGTTCCCTCGGTTGTGCTTTCACTCTAATCCCTGGACATACCATCATTTGTGCCCTCTTGGTAGTCTGAGTGTGAGATCTCTCTTTTGGTGTTAGGGGTGAATGGGCGGTAAGACTCTTGGAGATCTGAAACATATATATGATCTGAAAGAAGACTAAAGTAGGTAATAAGAGTCATGGTTCCTTCTAATATTTGCATATAAATTTATGATGTTTTAATATCCACTTTATTCCTTTACCCTATCAATGTTACATTTACATAAATAATTTGATCTTCTTTAAATGAGTTTGATTATTGGTTTGAATAACATGTTGACGATAATTGTTTTTCATGAAAAAGTCTATTATATATTTGGATATAGGATATGATAAGGTTTTCTCTTCCCCATCTAGTTGACATTGTACGTAGTTTATGATTTGTGTCACTTAGTTTAGCTTCATTGGTAGTTATCCATGTTTTGATATTGTCTATGAGCTGGGTTTAAGATAAAGTATGGCATTTATAGAAGAGATGCAGAGTATTAGGAGTAAACAAATTTAGTTTTGTAGACATCATTTAGCTATCAGTGGGTGCACAATTAATATTACAGCATGAGCTCAAGTAGTAGTTCTTCAAAGTAATGAGGTTGATTAGATGATTCAATTTGGTTAGATGTTGTGTTGGGTTGGAATTTTTAAAATTCTCAACTTTGGCTATAGAGGGACACATTCTAAGCTTGATATGAGGTCACATAAACTGATTTCTTCAACTGATCCAGTTAAATGGGACTATGATGGAGAGGCTAAACCTTGTTACTTTTACTTGAAAGCACTTAGATGGACTTCATAGATTGATGAAAATCTAGGAAAAAGGTTTGATGGCTGTCGACTCTTTCCGGTAATTTTGGTACATTTTTATGTTGTTTGAGCTAAATATGTTCATATATTTCATTAACAAAATGTTGTATTTTCTTTGATGGTAGAGTGAAAATGTTTGTGGATTTCATGAATGGCATGATCAAAGATTTTGTCCAAGAGTAAGACAGATTATTTTAGAGCTGAAAAGCAGAGAAGATGCTATATCATCAAAATAATCTATGGACGACAGAAGTGACAGAGCTAAAAGAGAATACAGTAGAAATTATGCAAGCTGAAAGGATTACAAAAAAGTTGAAGTTGAAGAATGAGTTAGTTGGCAGGAGGACTAGTTATGAAACACAATCAACAAAGTGTTGGAAATGGAGCGCTTGTTTAAACTTGTGATTAGTATTGTTGCTTATGTTTGTTAGTCTAAATAATGAAGGAAAAAAAGACAATAGTTGTACCTGTAAAGCCTTACTTGGAAATGGTTTGATGTACTAGAACAATGTGCAAATGTTCTTCACTTAACATGATGTTGGAAAGTGCAAAGTGTTAGATGTTTTAACATCTGCTGCATTACTAATTTGATGTTCTTGCCTAAACATGTTTGATGTTTTATGTAGTAGCCTAAACATGTTTGATGTACTAGGTAGAAAATGTTTGATGTTTCAACATTTGGTAAGCAAGTAACAGTAACAATGATAAAACCAGCTTCTCAATCCACTGTAGCTTTCACTCTGTTCTCATTAGTAGTTGTAATGGTGTATGCTTATGTTAAGTAGAGTGAATAAGTAAATCCCTTAAACGATTGAAGCAACAAATAGTTACATGCCAAATATATAGTATAGCTTACATTGTGATTCTATGGAGAAAACCTTACATGAAAAGCTAGGGCACCACAATTTAAGATCTATATAACAATGCAATGGAGTCCAAACATCCTAAGTTTCCTTGGAAAATACAAAATATAATAGTGTGCATTATATTTCCATAAATAGAATTTATGCTTTCCCTAAAAAATACAAATTATTGTAGACAATGTTGACAATTCCAACCAAGCTTCCATCACCCTTCCATCACCATCGGTAACCCATTCATGATGTTCAACTAAAATGAAAAAATGTACAAGAAATGAAATTGAAATTGAAATTGGAAGTCATCACCAATAGCCATTGTTCATAAAATTAATCCCAACAACATCTTTACAATCTATTGTTGCTCAATTCACTAATAGTCATTGATTAATAAAATATCACAACCCTAAAACTAACAGTTCGCTAACAATTAAATGTTAAGTTTACAATTTTTTCTTTCCCTTTAAAGATGCAGTTTGACTTTGTTGGCTTGAATTCACATGTGTAGTAACAACTTCCTTCTCAATTGATGAATTTTGCCCAAGGTTTACTAGTCTTTGACTTCTCCTTCCAGGCTGTAGATAAAATGGAAATGCTTGTTAAGCTGTATAAATTTATAATAAGTAAGAATGAAAAAATTTTACACTAAAATTTAGTATTTGTAACCCTGTGGTTTCATTTGTGTATACCCTCATCCCTTCCAATTGTTTCTTGATCTTCTTATTTACTTTTTGTGTAAGAGAAGAGTATGTCACAGGCCTTTTTCCTTTAATTTTCGCTTGAGAATTTGAACTACATCTGCTAGCTACCAACATCCTCAATTTGCTTCCATCATCTGCAATACCATAACCAGGCCCTCTTCTCCCTTTGGTTTGTTTCTTAGCGATGGTCTTTGAAGATGTACAGATATTTGTTGTTGTTTGTGAAGCACCGACAGGTGTTAGGAGAACAACTGAGGTTGTTGCATTTTCACTCCCACTTACATGAGCAGTATTTGAGGTGTTGGTTGTCCCTGAAGTAGTTATGGCATCAACATATATAGACACAGTAGCAGAGGCAGAGGCAAAGCAGATGTTTTTGCTCTTCTTTTACCTTTCTTTCCCCTTTTAGTGTCGGATGAAGATTTGGAGGGACTTACTGGGTTGTTAGTGTTGGTTTCAATTGTGGACATGTTTTTGGGGTTGGCAATGAGTTTGTTGTATGTTGCTCTATATGGAAATCAATAGACTGGTCTGGGTTCGAATTTTGAAATTAGGCTGGAACTTGCGATTCATAACAGTGATAACAAAATAATAAAGCCTAGAAGAATACCATAACTATAGAAAAGATAAGAATCTTAGCTGTACCATAAAAGACAAAACAACTTAGAAATTACCTTTCGACCCTTTTAAGGTCGACCCTTTTGTTGTGTCCTTCTGTATGGCAGTGACTACATGTAGTTATGATGCCCCTGCTAGACACGTGGTCAACAACTTGTTTTTTGTTTACTTTATATTCTTTTGAGGTTCATCAATACCTCTTTTTCTAACTGTTTTGGGCCTACCAAGCCCTTGTTTGAATTCTAGTGGCCTAATGGTTTTTTCATTGCTAATAGGCCAGCCTTTCATTCCAGGCATCGGTTAAATTGCCTTCCCATATGCTTTCACATATTCACTTTTCCATAAATAACTAGAATTGAACTCTTCAATATTAACCCTACTGTCTTTAATAGCACATACGACATGTCCACAAGGAATGCCAGAGAGGTTATATCTCCGACATGAACATATTTTGTTATGAAGCCTCATCACATGTCTATTCTGTCCATGATTAATCTCATACCCTCCCTCTCCATTATGATGCACTGAACAATGTTGAGCAATCATGATACTCTTCTCAATTGCTTCCCATATTCTTGGCCCTAAATTACCATTCCATTTCACAGCCTCTTTCATTTTTCTCACAATTCTTTTTATCAATTCTCTTCTAAGATGCCCAAATAACCCTAAAATTGACATTTTCCTTGCATCAACCAAAGTCTTATTGAAGGCCTCTTATAAATTATTGTCATCTAACTCAATCATAAAATCTTCCTTCTGGAAAGCCAGGCACCATTGCTGAACTGGTGCATAACTCTCAATATCTTCTATTTCCCTTTGGTTCTTGGATCTGAGCTTATCCAAATTTTCTTCATATTCCCTTACTGTGAAGGATTTTGCTATTTTCCAAAACTGCTCCTTTATCTCTTCTCCTTTATGTCTGCTTCCATGCCAATTGACATAAACATGTCTAGTACAAAACTTGTTCTCAACATCTGGACACAGATCAGCAATGGCTCTATCAAGTCCCTACAATGGAAAACATAACCATATCATAACAGTTACACTCTTTATGAAAGTAAAAACAAGATTGATGTGAAACTTTTACTTTTTGTTGGTCAGTCATTATAGTCCAACCAATTCTGGACTCCAAATGAGGTAAATCTTCTTTAACTTTCAATGAACCACTTCCATGTGACTGTTGACTCAACTTCAGCCATAGCCTAAGCAACAGGAAACATTTGATTGTTTCCATCTCTTCTCACAACACATAGAACTTCACCCTTAGTTTTGGTTTTCAACTAACATCCATCTAGGCCAAGAAAATGCCTGCATCCATGCCTAAACCCTTGTTTAATAGCTTCCAAGAATATGTACATTCTTTCAAATATAGGTGTAGATGTCGGAATTGGTCGCGACACTGTCAATGTAACATTGCTTCCTGGGTTGCTATGCTTAATCACTTTAGCATAAGACCAAAGCTTCCCAAACTCCTCTTCAATGTTGACCATAATACTGTTTACTATTTTTTTCTCTACTCTTCTCACCTTACCCATAGACACTTCAACACCTAAACAATCCTTAACGTAAAATTTTATATCATCATTCTTCATAAATGACTCCCTTTTAAGCTTAACTTTTAACAAGTCAGCTAAGATGCTGGTGTTCATCCTAGGATTTGCATATACCCTATTACAGTCATGATTGTTTTTAAATTTCCTAACTTGAAATGACTGTAGCTTCCTATCAAATGCTTTGTTAGCCCCATTTTTTAATTTATTTAAGCATGATTTAAATGAATTATGAGGTTTTGATAAATTGAGTTTTTGGAGTTTAATTATTATGTTAATGTTAGTAGGATTTTACTATATGGTTTAGTTGTATTAAAGTAGAAAGAAGGTTGAAGGATATTTTTGGAAGGTCACTAAAGATTAAAAGCCATAAAGCTTTAAAGGAAGGGTAAAGATGACTTTTAGCACTCATTAAAGGTAGAATTAGAAGAGCGAAAAGAGTGTTTTGTGCATTAGAAGGAGAAAAACGTGAATGAAGAGAGAATGAAGTGAAAAACATGAAAAAGAGAGAGAGAAGTGAGGGTTTCAGCCATTAGAGAGAAAAAGGAAGAAGAAAGGTTAGAGTTTCAATTTTCTTAGTTTTAAAGAGTGATTTTGAAGTTGTACAAGAAGAGAAAAAGAAAGAGGAAGATTATAGCTTCCATTTGAGCCAAGAGACTCATTAATTAGGTAAGATTATGTTTAAACTTTTAGATTTTTGGAAGGGTTTTGGTTTATGAAACTTAAGAAATGCATGAGTTTAAGTATTCTAGGATCCATTTTAGTGTATATATTTCTTTGAGTTCTCAATTGGAAGTCCTATTGAATTGGGATTTTTGCCAATATTGAAGGAAATCAAGAAGAGAGGCATCTTCGAGCAATTGTTAAGCAAGGAAGTTCAAGGTGGGTTACATTTTTATAATTGAATAATAAGCCATTAATGTTTCTTCCAAATAGAGAAAGTAAATGTTTTTCAATTGTCTTATAAATGTGCCTTTTTTGCTCTTTGAATGCTTTGAAAAAGTGCTACGTGTTTGGTATGCGAATATTGTGTTGATGATTTATTGAAAGAATGCTCAAGTGATTTTTTTAAAAAGAAAATAATACTATGCTTATGAAATCACTTTTTCGGAAAAAGTGCCATTTTGGGCAACAAGTTTACAAGTTAGGAAATACATGTTATGTAGGTTGGTTATAGTTCATTCTGTATGTCAAGTGCACTTTGACTAAAAGCTTCTCTCGCCTACCGGCAAGTGGCATAGGGCTCCTTTAGGGATTCCCTCATGTTTACGATTATGTAAAACCACTATGTGGGATTGTGTTAGTTTGTTCTGTTCACGACCACACAGGGCCATTTCATGGGACTGTGTTAGCTCGCTCTATTTTTGGACTTCCCACACTATTTTGATGTGCTTATGTGTTGACAAGTCTATTGAATGCATGATTTGGGTTGCTTATAAAGTGTTTGATAAATTAAGAATTTGGAAATATGTGTTTCATGATGCATTGTGAATTTTACAATGGCTTTGCTTGTTACCGGTTATAAAATTATTACCTACGAGCTTTAAGCTCACCCCCCATTCCATCCCATCTTCAGGTAATAAGTAAGAAATCAAGTGATCAAGCATAAGGACATTACTCCGGATTATGCTTATTTTGTATTTTAAGTTAGTTTTTGTAAAACAAGGCTTTAATTGCATTTTGAGCAATTCTATTTTGTATAAATTACGTATTTTTGGACTATGACATATTGTGGCTTGAAATGCCCATTAAATCTTTGTAAAACTTTTATCTTTTGATGATAATGAAATATGATTGTGTTTTTGCTCATGACTCTCAAAGTTTGTACATTGCATTTTCAAGCATTCATAAGGATAAAATTTTGTGTTCTGCCTTCTAGGAAAAATTTGTATTGATCTAGGCTAAATTAGATAGAGTTATCTTTTTAGAAGTTGTAGATATTTTTATTATATTTCTATCAATATAAAGTTTGGAGTTTTTGAACTTTGGATACAAAAGATATGGTCTTCAGACGAAGTATAGGTACCAGACAAAACGTAGGTACCAGGCGAAGCCTGTTCTGACTTTTAGGGTAATTTTTATATCTTTTTCTTATCTTTCCAAATATATAAAGTTTGGAATTTTTGGCCTTTTTATACAAAAGATATGGCATTTAGACTAAGTTTAGGTACCAAAAAAACGTAGGTACCAGATAAAGCGTGTTCTGATTTTTAGGGCAAATCTGTATTGATCTATTCTGAATTAGACAGAGTTGTCTTCTTGGAAGTTGTATATCTTTTTCTTATCTTTCTAAATATATAAATTTTGGAATTTTTTGGGCTTCGGACACAAAAGATATGACTTTCAGATGAAACATAAGTACCAGACAAAGCACCAAATGAAGCACCAAACGGAACACCAGATGAGGCACTAGACGAAGCGATTTTGACCCTCCACATGGCCAAATTTTTTCTTAAAGGTCTTCATGAAAGTTGTAGATCTTTTTCTTCGATTCCAATGATACAAAGTTTGAAATTTTTTGATTTCTGACACAAAAGATATGGTTTTCAGACGAAACATAGGTACCAGAGAAGCACTAAACGAAACATCAGACGAAACACATGACGAAGCATAGGCACCAGAAAAAGTGCTAGATGAAGAGATTTTGACCCTCTAGATGGCAAAATGTTTCTTTAAGGTCTTCACAAAAGTTGTAGATCTCGAAGTCCTTTTTGGAACCATCCTAAAAGGACCACAATCCAATATCTCTAGTCAAAGTTATGCCAATTGTCCCAAGATAGGTACAATATGATTTATGACATAATTGTGGTCGACTCTTTTGGCAATAACTTCATCATCCGACCTCCAAATGAAGTAATTATTGAACCAATAAATTCCTAACACTTTTTTCTATCATTGGTAGGTTTTGATGTTGATTTGAAAAAGATTAATGGAAAGAAAGTGAGGGAATCGATTGGAGGAGCATGACTTAGTATGAGCATACTTTGGCTTTTAAGCATATCTTGATCTGTATAATAAGAAAATTTTAGGATGTTACAAGAATGAAGATGAGCCGATGATGGCTAATGAGAGTTCATGGAAATAACCTTACAAGGTAATACACACGCTCACATTTTATGACATTTGGATAGTTGAGCTCTGCAAACGGGATTCGGCATCTTATGGTATCAGGGCAACTGGGTTTAAGTCCAGGATGGGGACTAGGTTTAGGTCTAGGATGGGGATTAGGTTTAAGAGTATCCTAAGCTTTGAATGAGTAGTTTTAAAATATGAAATGAGCATGCAATGTTTTTAAATGAACCTCATGCATTGTTTTTACATGATTTGAAATTGTTTATTTTGAAGCATGAACTAAAAGTTTTTTTTAAAATGTTTTCAATTGAAGGAGTGAATATGCCGCCTCGAAAAAGAACTCGAGGACCTCTGACTCGATCTGGCTCTCACCGAGGAAGTACGGATGAATCGTATGTCCCGCAAGATGTGGGGACACACTTTGCTCTTGATTTTGAGGCACCTAGTGTGCAGCATGAAATGCGACTACCTCCTCCTCCTGTGCCTACTATGGATCCGCAATTCTTTCAAGCCTTTGCTCATGCTTTCACATATGCCATGAGCCAAGGGTCACAAGTTCCAATGCCAGCTCTAGTGGAGAGGAGTAGGCAGTATGATAAGTTCCGCAAGTATGGAGCTGTAAATTTTAATGGTAGTATGAATCTGCAAGAGGTTGAAGCATGCTTGAAGAGGACCGAGAGAGTCCTGCTTCAGATGAAGTGCTTTGATGAAGAGAAACTAGATTATGTAGTGAGCTTGATATAGGGGGACACATTGCATTGGTGGGAATTAGCGCCCTACAATCAGGTTATGCTTTCGGTGTTATCATGGAGAGATTTTGTGGAAGTGTTCAAGAAGAAGTCCTCTCCAGGGTTTATATACAAGAGAAGGCCATAGAGTTTCTGAATCTCACACAGAGGGGTATGAGTGTGAGTGAGTATGAACTGAAGTTCACTCAACTTTCCCGATATGCGACCAACATTATGGTGAATGAGGAGGAAAAATGCCACAAGTTTGAGAGAGGCCTTCATTTAGGGATCAGGGAGAAGGTGCTGATTCATAACCTCTGTGACTACTAGCAATTGGTAGATGCTGCACTTCAGGTCGAGAAACTGGGGAATATCAAGTATGAAGTGAGTAAGAATAGGAAGAACCAGAAGCAGTCTTCCAAGAAGGGAATGAGTGCTTCAATGCCTGAGAGGAGTACAAGGAGTTTCCATACTCAGAGTGAGGTGGGGAGTAGTGCCTCTACTAAGAAAAAGAAATCAAAGGCAGCTTCAGATTAAACCTCAATTATGGGAGGCAATAGCAGGGTGGAGAGGAGTAGATACACGAACCCTCAATGTGAGCATTGTTGTTGGACCCCGTTCCCAGAGCCCAACTATCGTTTTGAAGTCGAAAAGCGTGAGCGGGTTTCCTTGTATGGTTATTCTAATGAACCCTCACTTTGCCGTCATCTCACAAAGGTGGGCTGGCCACACCAGCTAACACCGACATCACAATTTGAATTCTTCAAGACAATTGTAGCTCTATGTCTCTAGTTTATCTTGAAACAAGAACCATCTCATTTGGAGCTCTATAGCTCAAGATATACCTATAAAAAAAAATCCAAAGTATGTTCATAACCTAATTATGCCCTTCCAACCGATCCCTCATTTTCCTTCCGTAAATTTTCTCCTAATCATCACAAAAGGCTACAATTTTTTTTGGAAAGGTAGAAAAATGTGTCAGGAATCTATTGCTTTAAGAATCACTTGATTTGGAGGTCGGGTTATGAAGTTATGGCCAAAGGAATCAACCATGCTCTTGTCCTCAATCACGTTGTACCTATCTCGGAACAATTAGCATAACTTTCACTAGGGATATCGGATTAAGGTATTCTTTAAACGGTTTTGATGAGGAATTTTGGATCTACAACTTTTGTGAAGAACTAAGAATGGTATTTTGTCATTTGGAGGGTTAAAACATGGGCCATGTGAAACAACACGAGCAGACTGTATAACCTTCAGGTCTGGAAAATTTTCTGCATCAGGAATACACGGCCAGTGTGAATATACACCGCCTGACCGTGTAACCCTCAGGTGAAACGAAAATTTTCACCCTCCAAGACCCCTACAATGGATCCTTACTCCATTCTAACATCCCTTTTACTCATAGTCTCCTCAAATCCACCTCTTCTAGTGCCATATCACTTCAATCTCCAT
>JAOSBN010000009.1:18211663-18234460 GCA_027563595.1 Erythroxylum suave
AAGAAGTTTGGATGAATTAAGAATTTTATTGAGGAAAGTATGTGGATTTGAGTTAGATAAGAATTTGATAAAAGGGTAAAAAAAAAAAATTATACCGTTTCGGATTGGATTAGTCTTAAGGTTTCCAACGCGATCGCTTTTCTCTGTTCTTTGTTTTCGGATGTCGGATCCACATTTGTTAAGAATGTGTTTTGCTTCCGCTTTGATTTGCTTTGATTTCGATTCACATTTGGATTCACATTTTTCCATTTTCGATATGTTTTCGCGTTATGTTTCAGTTGGGATCCGGTTTCCGGATCGGGTCCCAACATGCTTCTTCCTATAATGGACGGCTAATAGCTACTTGATCTAATGGTCAATATTGACCTTCTAGAATTCTCCACACTACTTTACATTCTTCATGTACATTATATATATATCTACAAGTTTTTATAAGGTTCCATATTGTTCTATAATGTTCCATAAGCTTCTAAAAGATTTCATAGTCTTCTACCATGTTCTAGAAGCTTTAAAGCCTTCCATAAGCTTATAACATACTCCAGAAGACTCTTTTAGGCCCCAAACCTCATTTTGTGGGTTTTAAAAGATGTAGAACATGACAAAATATAGACATAATGGTTTAAGGCCTTCCATAAGCTTATAACATACTCCAAAAGAGTCTTTTAAGCCCTAAACCTCATTTTGTGGGTTTTAAAACATATAGAACGTGACAAAATATAGACAGAATGGTGGGATCAAGCACCTAAAAAAAAGGAAAACATGGAAGTAACCAGAAGGAGAAGTTATGCAAGTGTGGGATGGACGGCACAGAGACTCAGGCTTAGGTTGAAGAGAAGGAAAAGAGGGAGGAAATGACGTTTATGTTGTAGCCTGTAGGTCGAGGGGATTCTGAACCATGTCGTGGCCTATGTTATATTATTAAGCTTATAACTTCTCTACTCGAGAATGCTAACCCTTCATAGAAAGGTCTAGAGTTTCAAGGTTCAAGATTTAAGACTAAACTGCTTCAGGAATTGAAGCAAAGACTAGCCAAGTTGAAAAAGGCAAGATCACATATTCGTACCTTTATCAAGAGGTGTACAGGTTGAAGTTGGATGAGGCAGAGTCTTCTACATTGGGGATCAGAATGTATTTCTTTTCTCGCTTTAAAAATGAACAATTTGGTCTAACAATAGGACAAAATTGCAAAGCAATGAAAGAGCCGGTGGAATGGTGTCATTGAAGTTCTGCTAGAAAAATTTTGGCCATCTTGTCTGAATCATATTTTCTCCAACTGTCTGAAATGTAACTCATCAGCTTCTAAATCTATTAATATATTTTTCGATCTATTAACAATATTTTTTATTCTAGAAGGGCATAATATTCATTCATTATTATTATACATTCATTACATTCTATTATATCCATTTTCTAAATAACACTTTACCATATTACATTATGAACCATTCCATCCCTCCCAAACAACTATTTTTTAATATTCCATCCATTTACATTCCATTCCATTCTATTACATTCCATTAAAAATCTTTCGTCAAACCAAACATAGCCTTAAGAGCTAACATTGTTTGCCTACTCATAACTACATCACTTGTAAATACCTAATTCTATGGATATTGTTAGAGGCTAAAATACTTATATAGCTACAATGGTTGTAATTAATTTATTTTAAAGATCAATTTGAAGAAGTTGCATAAAGATTAAGCATAAAAATAAGATATGGTTTATGTTTCATACTTTTTTATATTTCATTAATCAAGTTATAAATTACAGTAATCTTGTTATTTTATTTTTCCTTTAATGTGCGTAGGATGATATCTCGTTCTAATTTTCTTATATTGTTGTCTTTGATTCTATAAGTTGAATATTATTTAATTATTATTTATTAGTATTTTTGGTATTGATTTTGTAAATAATTGCAGCTAAATTATTGTTGAATCAAATTAGATTTGATTAAGATCAGAAATGTTTAAATTCAAAGTGTGAGGTCAAAAACCTATGTGATATAGATTTATTTCTTGAAAAATCAAAAGATTATGATTTTTCAAAAAACCAATAAGCTCAAACCAACCTTACTTGTTATCGTTTAGTACTACTGTTGACAATAAACCTATCAACTTGTTTTACACTAAAAAATCTTAAGTGTACGAGTCGTGACTTGTAGTTAAAAAGAGCAGATATCAATCCCATAGGGATTGATGCCTAGACACTTTGTAGTTTAAACACAACTTTGTTTAAGCAATGAAATTGTTCAATGTGAACAATCTGAAAACTAAATCAAACTAAAAGATTAACAACAAATTAAGAACAATTCCACAATTGCTGAAAAATCAAACTTCAAGAATATAAAGACTAGAGATTACTTGCTGCCCTATTTTGTCTCTCTCCTTTTTTATTAATTGAATTATGTCTCATCCTAGATTTTCAAATGTGCTAATTACTCTCTCTAAAGGTATAACTATTTATCCCTAATTGAATAAACGAGAATCAATTGGACGATCTCTCAACCTAGCCAATGACTCTACCGATTCAAATAGTTATTAAACTATCCTATAGGTGATCAATTGATTAACTGAGATCACTCTTCTAACTATTCAATTAACATGACAATTGTACATCCATAGGTCGCCAACTCTTGTTGTATAGTCCTACATATATTTCATCTTACTCACTCTCTCGATTTGTTGCAAGATAACAAATAAAATCACTAATCATCAAAGACAACTTCATTCTATTCAATAACATAGGAGTTCTACAAAATAGTTTAAAAGCAATCCCTAAAATGAAACCAGCTTAACATGGTCTCTATAACATTATCAACATTTAAAAAATCATCTTTGCAAAGACTAGAAGAAATCAAAATGACAAAAAATTGAATATAAGGGCTCCTTCTCTTCTTTGCCAAAATATGGAATTTTGGTGTTAATGTGCTTACTTCCCAATCTTGATGACAATCCCTGTCTTCAATCCTTTCTCAAGGCTCTAAATATGTGTTCTTCACTCAAGGATGGTGTTTCTGTTAGACCCCAAAATTAGAATTGATTCTATTAAATTAGCAAGCATGAGCATAATTTTGAATTTTTGAAAATTTTTATAGTTATGAATATATTTTATTCATATGTGCTTACATGGATTAAATGGAAATGTTAGAATTAAGTTAAGGAGTAAGTAGGCAATAACTTAAACATGGAAGGGTAAGATTGGAAAAAGTAGAAGTTGTCTTAAAATTCATAAGAAAAGAAGAGTGCATAAGAGTCATGTAAAAGTAAGAAAGAAAAAGAGAGAAAGTTGTAGAAGAAACCAGAAGAAGAGAAGTAGAAAACTAAAATAGAAAAAAAGAAGAAGGAAAGAAAGAAAAGGAGAAAGAGAAGAATGAAAAAACGATTCAGCTAAGTTTTTTTAAAGAAACCTATATCTACTTTTCTTGTTTTAATAGAATAAGGAAGTATAGAAAATAGGTTTTATAAGCAAAAAATGAAGAGAGAAAGAAGAGAACCAAGAAATCCATTTTCTTATATTTTTATGGATTTTCAACTAAATGTTTAGTTATTTTAGCTTAGATAAACCAAGATTAGATTGAGTCTAAGCTTTTTTTGGATATTAGAGCTTTATAGAAGTTTTATTCATATAGTAGTTTAAATGAAAGTTTATTTGTTTGAAGGGAATTAAGAAAATCGAAGGAAAGAGCAAGAGGAGAGACAAACTTTAGTTTGGAGTTATCATTAAATAGGTGGTAATATGTTTAAATTTGTTGTCATAATGAGCTAAAATTCTTACATGTTTGTGTGCTTAAATGCTTGTCTTTGAATCATTGTGAATGTGGGAAAAATACATTATGATTCAATAACTTGTTATGCTTGAAAGATTTTACTGCATGTTGAATTGATGAAAAATAGAAAAGTGCAAGAAGCATGAAAGAATGAATATGTTATGAAATGTGTGAGCATCGAAAATTTTCTTGTGTGGTCAAGAGAGATACCATTTCATTTGTTACATGCACGTTGACCTAAAGCCTTCTCCTGGCTGCCCGCTTGTGGCATATGAGCTCCAAAAAATGGACTCATTTTGTTTATGGCATAAACTTTGGTTTCACCATTTCATTCTATGGGATTCTCTCGAGCCATTATGTTTGTGCATTGTATCTTGATTGTTGAGCATGGAGCATAATTGAATGTTATATTTTGATGATTAAATGATCATATGATCTGATTTGAGGATAATGTGATTTGCTAAGAATAAAATGCAATATATATTTATATTTATGCTTGATTATGTGTGTGGCCAGTTACTGATGACTATAAACATATTAGCCACTGAGCTTTACAACTGCCCCCATTATTTTTCGCTCCTCAAGTAAAGAACAACCATATCATTAATCCTTGCAAACTTTGGCAAACTCCAAGAGAAAAATTTATCCTTTGTAACTAAGTTAGTTCATACTTTTTATAGTTTAGAAGCATATCAAGCATGAGCATTCACATTGTATTTTTGGATTATGCTACTATTTTGTCTCTTAATATGTAATTGAAGTTATGTATAAACCATACTTTTTTTAGAGATGAAACTATATTTTGTTTGAGAAATGAAAGAAAGAGTTGGTGAAGTTTCCTTCGTACATGTTCAAGAATTTTCTTCTCTGTTAAGTTGACATTTTTGGATAGGAATAAAATTGTAAGTTGTTTGATGGCTTTTTGGATGGATTTTTTTGAAGCAAATTGTTGCATTGGGAGTCTATTATGTTAGGAGTCTTATATGTATGGGTGTTTGATGGATTCGAGTCTTTTGGTTTTTGCAAAAATGTCAGTTAGGTAGTAAGGAATAAGGGGACAGAAATTTTGTCCTGAATTTAATGAATAAACTGTATTGATCTAAGCAGAATTTAATAAAATTATCTTCATAAAAGTTATAGCTCATTCTTTAGCTTTCTAATGGTATAAAGTTTGTAATTTTTAGACTTCACAAAAAAAAAGATATGGCTTTTACAAGATAGCACCATTGGTCTAGGTAGAGGCTATAGCACTATTTTCTACCCAAAAATTGTGATATATTTTTAAATGATTAAACACTTTGTAATTTTTAGACTTCACAAAAAAAAGATATAGCTTTTACAAGATAGCACCATTGGTCTGGGCAGAGGCTATAGAACTATTTTTTGCCAAAAAATTGTGTTCTATTTTTAAACGATTAAACTATATCGATATAGGTCAAATTAGACAAGCTTGTCTTCATGAAAGTTGTAGCTTATTCTTTTATCTTTCTAAAAACGTAAAGTTTGTAATTTTTAGATATCGGAATTGAAAGTTTTGAAGATTAGAATTGGGAGTGGTAGAGTCAAAATTGCAAGATGGTGAACAAGCATGATCGCGACCGCCGCACTATTCATGCAATTACACAATGGTGCAAAAGCTGCATTATTCGCGATCGTGCAAAAGCTGGTTTTTCCTTAAACAAACGATCGTGCTCGTGTATCTTTATTTATTTACTTAGTTTTAGTTTTATTTTAATTATTTATTTCTAAAGTTACCCAAGCCAACCCAAGTTCTTCATCACATCTTTGATGCTTTTAACCTTCTTTTCATTTGACCTCCATCAAGTCCCCTCGTGTTGTAACCGCGAAATAAGTTTCAAGACTTGGGCCCAACAGTTTTTACAAAGGGGTGTTGTCTCCCTTGAAGATGGAGGCTTAATTATCCTTTTTATAGTCTAAATATCCTAGGTTTAATGAAGCCTCGCATCAAGTCTTAGATTATAATTCCCAAACCTGTGGGGATTTGCATGATTCCCACGATCATAGGAATTGGCCACAGATGCACTCCTCTTTTCTTCTCCTCTTTGATCTCTAGTTCAACATCCAAGTTACTTCATCTTCCTTCTTATATAAAAATAGTAAACTATTACTCTCAATTAGCATCAAACACACAAGAACAACAATGGAAATCAAACTTAATGCAAACATACAAAATGAGTCCTAAACTATAACAATGATTAACAATTATATAAGCAAACACATGCCAAATACCTATAAAGACATGTACCAATACACATCTATCAACATCCCCGCACTTAAATCTTTTCTTCTCCTTAACCAAAATAAATACAACCAATCAATTCCATCACTTCATTTTCGCAAAGATCAAAGCATACAATCCCTCAAATTCAAGCCAACTCAAATATCAAGTCAACGCATGACTTCTTTTTCATTGACGTACATAAGCAAATTCAACAATTGACACCATTTCTCAAAGATAAGTAAAGATGTAAAAATTAATCTTTCTCATGGTTTTCACTCATTTCCCTCAAGTGTTTAATAGTTAGTGTTTCGCTCATACTTCCTATAGGAAACTACACTACCATAGGCTTGCTAATACACCAATTCTTCTTTACAATGATTACATGCATAAATAGATCAAAATGACCTGTTTAGGGTTGTAATGTGGTAAGGGTTAAGGTGGGTCAAAAGAAGGGAAATAGGGTTAAGCACAAACATAAGTAAAGTACAAAACGGATACAAAGGGATAACAACACATAACTCTAAGATATATAAATATAACTAATATTCTGCACTTATTGATGCTACCCACTTGTTCTTCATTTTCTCTATATATGGAAGAACTATGAATCAAAAATAGCATTATATTTAATGTAGTCCACAGGCAGTAATATACTCCACTTATCTTGATAAAAATTTCACATAATCCTAACAAATGTTTTTCTAAATACTTTGCTAAACTTGTGAAATGGTAGGACAAAGAGGTTTAAAGTCTTAAAATTTTGGGTGTTTTCAAGAAACAAAAGGTTAAGGCTCAACAAGGGTAGCAAAGGATAATCAACGGGTAGGTCATTTAAGCCAAAGGTTAACATAAAAGGGTTTAGATCATCTCTATTAAGCATGCATCTAGTAGGCTCAAACTGATTCAAAGCAAGTTCTAAAGGTAGTAACCTATGGAAGTAACACTCAACAAAGAAATGAAATGACTATAGATGGAGTCGTATGGCTCAATCCTTACTTTAGCTCAAATGAAAACTCATTATGCATCTCTACACTACCTTATTGTTTAAATGTCAATTTGTGACTAAGTTTATGTAACCAACTACTTTTCATCACTTTATGTGGTTCACTTTCTACTTAAGTAGCCTATTCTGAGTTCAAGCATGCATTTAATCTAATTCCATTTAACATGACAGAATCTCATGGTAATATTTATCAAAGTGACTCAAATGCGGTTCCATTGCTAACACAAAACACTATTGCTGACACAAAGCACATATAATATGCCTAAACATGCATCCTATTAAACATAATATTAAAAAAATGTAAGTAAGAAAGTTGATGTCACCTCCCCACACTTAAAGATCACATTTCCCTTAATGTGACAAGTCAACCCCTAAGTGAGTGGAAATAACATTAAATCAAATAAAAATGAAATAACAAAAACGAAAGAAAATGAAACAAACAAATGATATCAAACTAAACAAACAAAAATGAATTCAAAAAAAATTAAAGAAATTAAAACCAAACAAAAAACATAACACACACAAATGATGTGAAACCAAATAAGCACGAAATGAAATGCAATCTTACGACAGAAACAACAAACTTGAAAAAAATTAAAAAGGGTAAGAAAAGCTTATTCAGATGATGGTGGCAACACTGATGGTGTAGGAGCTTCAAAATTGTTCTTCTGATAGAAGTTGAGGAACCTTTTCATCAAGCTTTGTTGCTCCTTATGAACCTTCCACATTTGTGTGCTGAGCTCATTTATTTGAGACGTCATCCATTGTTGGTTGGAGGCTATTTATTCAAGGTTTGTTACAGTCGGTTGACCTCTGTTGGTGCGTTTGGTTCTGCTACTTTTGCTTCTTCCTCTGGATCTTGAGCTGCTCGAGATGTGGAAGGTCAAGACGCGACTATTCTAATGCTTCTCCCATTTCTTACTATAGCACCCATCTGCGGATTACGGAGATCCATAAAAGGGACCTCCACAATAGCGCCTCAAATACGATATGTCAAACATATAGTATGGCGTTATACATACCTCTTCCAAATTGTGGTTATAAAAGCGAGCTAAAGTAGTAACAATATGCCCCATTCCAAAATATGAACTCTTTTTATTGATAGCACTACCAATTGATCTGAAAATTCTAAAGGGTGTTTTGATTCTAACCTTCCGATCCATGCACCATAAAAAGAAAAGTTCTTTAATCTACTTTCGGTTTTATTGAACATAGTTAAACACAAAAATTAATGCAACCAAAATTGTTTGCCACTATGGGTTAAAGCATTTTGTGCATTGCGTGAATCAAAACTATCTTTCCCTGTTAAAATTTTCCAATAGGAATCCATGTCAAAATCAGTATGATCATCTAAAACTTTTGTATTTTGGAAATCGAAAAGATGATGCATGACATTATAATCTAATTTGTACACAACACCGAATAATCTAAACCAAAAGATGTCCATTTTTGGGGTATAACGGACAATAGTGAAAAATTCAATTGTCATCATAGGGTGGATATGCATGTCACATCGAAAGAACCTATTCCACCCTATATTTTCAACCAGTCGCTTAATCTTTTTCCTCATTCCTATATTCTCCAACAATTCAAAATAGAAATACCTAAGAGTGATTATTAATCTATTCTTAAAGTCACGAAAGTGCGTACCTTCTTCTTTCGAGTAAATTGGGAAGGGGGAGCGGTAAGTTGCCTCCAAATTGCTTTGGCCTTCACCGAAAACTTGACGGTGTACTTCGTCACCCAGTTTCCGAGCCATCATCTTCTTTGGTGCCATTGTACTAGAAAAATTTGTAAGAATAAAAGAGGGAGAGATAGTGAAATTTGACTTTTAGAGAGAGAAGATAAAAATCTTATGTAAATCCTTGTTGTTTGGAAAGATTAATGCATGGAAAGATGAAAAAATTGTAAGAATAATGAAAGAATTGAAGAAAATGCCAAGAATTAAGAGAAAAATTAAAGAATTTTGGAGAGCGGGAGGAGAGAAATGAGTGGGTTAGAGAGAGAGGAATTGAAATTTTGAAAATGGGTGAGAGAAAAAAGAGGGATGGAAACTTAAGTTTCCCTCCAGATGGGATTTTTACGATCGTAAGAATTCCCACAATTCCCAAGAATGTAGGATTACTTTCCAGAAACTTTCCGGAAAGATTTCTCATGCTCGTGGGAATCACTACAATTCCCACAAATGTGGGTTTTCTCTCCAGAAAGTTTCTGGAAAGATTTCTCATGCTCGTGGGAATCATTACAATTCCCACAAATGTGGGTTTTCTCTCCAGAAACTTTCTAGAGAGATTTCCCACGTCTGCTGGAATCACCATATATAATTCCCATAAATGTGGGTTTTCTTTCCAGAAACTTTCTGGAGAGATTTCCTACACCCGTGGCAATCATTATAGTTCCCACGAACGTGGGAATCGGTGATCCTCACAATTTCAAAAATTTTTCTAAGCTTATATGTATTCTCTATGATCCCAAACCCTACAAACACAACAAGACACTATCATCTACAAGAAATTTGAAAAAAAAAACATTGAGAATCAAGCAAGATCAATATAAGAAAAAATCAAACCCAAATTTAAAGATGATCAAACTAAAGAAATCAAACAAAAACTAGACGAAACAATCCAAAAGATATTTTAAATGCTAAGTTAAGTTCATTAGCTGACATTCATCATAAGGTCATAACAAAATGGAGGATAGGAGAGAGATAACTTTCATTTCTTGTGGATATGTCCCTCCATAATATGGTTTATAATGGTTCCCATTAACTTTGAGTGTTCCCCCTTATCATTTTTCAACTCCACCGCTCCATGAGGAAACACTTAAAGAATTTTGAAAGGCCCCCTCTGTCTTGACTTGAATTTTCTAGGAAATAGTCGAAGTCTTGAATTAAACAAAAGTACTAAATCCCCACTCTTTAATTCCTTCTTCTTGATATGGCCATCATCCCACTTCTTAGCCTTTTCTTTACATAGCTTGGCATTTTCATAAGCATCATATCTTAACTCCTTCAACTCATCGAGCTGTAATAATCGCTTTTCTCCTACCATCTTCCAATCCATGTTCAATTTCTTTATTGTCCAATATGCTCTATGCTCCAACTCCATTGGTAAATGACATGCCTTGCCATATACAAGTTGATATGGTGTTGTGCCTATAGTGCTCTTGAGAGCTGTTTTATAAGCCCATGGTGCATTATCCAACTTCAATGACCAATCTTTTCTTGAAATGCTCACTGTCTTCTCCAAAATCTTTTTCAACTTTCTATTTACCACCTCCACTTGACCACTAGTTTGGGGATGGAACGGGGTAGCCACTATATGATGTACGTTGTATCTTCTCATAAGGTTCTCAAACGATTTGTTGTTAAAGTGACTCCCTCATCACTTATGATTGCTCTAGGCACCCCAAATCTAGTAAAAATCTTCTTAATGAACTTCTAAACGACCTTGCTATAGTTGGTTGGAGTGGCGACTGCTTCAACTTATCTAGAACCATATTCAACTACAACCAAGATATAACTGTTACCTTCAGACGGTAGGAATGGCCCAACGAAGTCCAGACCCATATATCAAATATGTCCACCTCCATTATGTTCAAAAGTGGCATTTCATCTCTCTTTAATATGTTGCCAACTCTTTGACATCTATCACACTTGAGCACGAAATCTTGAGCATCCTTAAACATAGTTATCCAATAGAATCCACACTCTAAGATTTGTGCAACAGTATTGTTAGCTCCATAATGCCCTGCATATGGTGAGTTATGATATTGAGTTAAGATCTTAGGCATTTCGTCTTAAGGAACAAACCTGCGGATTAAACTATCAGCACAAATCTTATAAAGTATAGGTTCATCCCAAATATAACGAGTGCATTGAAATAGGAAACGCTTCCTTTACTAATATGACAAATCGGATGGAAGAATACCACTTCAAAGGTAGTTTGCAATATCTGTAAACTAGAGAAGGAAAGGGTTATCTACCATCATCAATGTTTCGTAAGGAAAACTTTCCTTAATTTCCTCTTCCTCTTTATGATGTCTGACTTCAAGTCTTGATAAGTGATCCGCAACGACATTTTTTGCTCCTTTCTTGTCTTTAATTTCAATACTGAAACCTTGGAGCAGAAGTACCCATTCAATAAGTCTAGCCTTAACATCCTTCATGGTGAAAAGGTAACGCAATGCTGTATGGTTTGTAAGCATAATAACTTGTGAGCCTAACAAATAAGAACGAAAATTTTCACTAGCAAATACCACCGCAAGCAGTTCTTTCTTAGTAGTTGTGTAATTCAATTCTACTCCTGTCAACGTCTTGCTTGTATAATAGATAACATACAACTTTTTCTACTTCCACTGACCTAGTATGCACCCAACAACATGGTCGCTTATGTCACACATAATCTCAAATGGAAGAGTCCAATCTAGCGATGTTAGAATTGGAGTTGTTATGAGTGCCTTCTTTAACCTGTTAAAAGAATTCAGACAGTCATTATCAAAAACGAAAGGCACATCTTTTACCAATAGATGAGTTAGAGGTTTTGCAATAAAGGAAAAATCTTTAATCAACAATCTGTAGAACCCTACATGACCAAGAAGAGCTCGAACATCTTTGAAGTTGGAGGGAGGTGGTAACTTTTCAATTTCTTTAGTTTTAACGCAATCCAATTTAATCCCTTTGTATGAAATCTTATGGCCTAAAACAATCCCCTCTTAGACTATGAACTGACACTTTTTCCAATTTAAAACTAAATGCAACTCCTCACATCTTTGAAACACTTTGTCTAAGTTTTGCAAACAATGGTCAAAAGACTCTCCAAAGACAGAAAAATCTTCCATAAATACCTCCATAAAATTTTAATTTATGTTTGCAAAAATGGCCATCATGCATCTTTGGAATGTAGTAAGTGCATTAAATAAACTGAAAGGCATCCTTCTATATATAAAAGTTCCATAGGGACATATGAAAATGGTCTTTTCTTGATCTTTCGAGTATATAAATATTTGATTGTACCCTGAATATCCATTAAGAAAGAAATAAAAAGAATGACCAGCTACTCTCTCATCATTTGGTCTACAAAAGATAAAGGGAAATGATCCTTCTTGGTCGTCAAATTTAGCTTCCTATAGTCACACTTACCAACCTGTGACAATCCTAGTATAAATCTTTTCCCTTTTCTCATTTTCTATCACCGTCATACCACCCTTCTTTGGCACACACTGTACTGGACTTACCCACTTGCTGTCCGAAATGGGGTAAATTATTCCTGCATTCAGAATTTTCACCACTTCCTTCTTTACAACCTTTTGCATATTCGGATTTAACCTCCTCTGTCTTTCTCTTACAGTTTTACATTCTTCTTCTAGGTTAATCCTATGCATCACCATATTGGGGCTGATCCTACGGATATCATAAATTTACCAGCCTACAACTCTCATCCTTTTCCTAATAATCTCCACCACTTTCTCCTCTTGCTCACAATTTAATTCATTGGAGATAATGATAGGTAAAGTGTGGTTTTTCCCTAAAAAGGTGTATCTCAAATGAGAAGGTGAAGGTTAAGCTCTAAAGTGGGAGGTTTAATAGTAGAAGGTGGTGAAGGTGCATCGGCTCTCTCTAATCTTTCTAACTTCACTTCCTCACATACATCCTCTTCCTTCACACTTTCACCTCTATGTATTTCATTCACCTCACCGACTTCTTCTTTATCCTCCTTCAAACACTCATCTACAACATCAATTTTCATACACACATTTCCATCCATTGGTTTCTTCAAAGATTTTATCATATTAAACTCAACATACTCATCCCCAATTCTCAACACAAGTTTCCCTTTATGCACATCAACTAATTCTCTAATAGTATTCATAAAGGACTTACCCAAAATCAATGGACAATGCTTATCAGCTTCAAAATCTAACACAACAAAAACAACAAGAATTATAAATTTGTCCACTTTTACTAATACGTCTTCCACAACTCCAAATGGTCTTTTTATTGATTGATTTGCAACTTGAATTGGCATGAAAGTTAGCTTGACCTCTCCTAGTCCTAGTTTCCTAAAAATAGACAAAGAAATCAAATTAATACTTGTAGCTAAATCGCATAAATATTTGGAAAATTCAAACTCGCCAACAATATATAGAATAGTGAAGCTCCCTAGATCTTACAATTTTGAAGGTATTTGACTTGAAATAATAGAACTGTAGTTCTTCGTCATTGTAACTATCTGATTGTCTTCCTAAGTACATTTGTGCATTAGTATATCCTTCAAAAACTTCGCATACTTGGGCATGCACTCCAAAGCTTCCACCAATGAAAAATTAATCTATAGCTTCTTCAGTTTCTCTAAAAATTTGGAAAACTGGGTATCCACCTGATGTTGCTTCACTCTTTTTGGATATGAAAGTTTGGGTTAGTACAGTGGTGGTGGTATATACGGCCTGCTCTCTTCTTTTTCTTCTTTGATCACCATACTTTTCTTTTTTTGTGGCTGTCTTTTTTTACACTTGATTCTTCCATTTGTTGTCACTTTGAAGTGTGATAGCTTTGAGCTACTTCCTTATAATAACCTCAGTTTTGCTCGATAAGTTGCTTGCACTTTTAGAAAATAAAGTATCCATAAGTTCACTTACCTGAACATCCAAGTTATGGATCGACAAGGTATGATTCTTCCCAATCAGATCAAAATTTGCCTCCATTCTCTATTGACTTTTATTCTGGCTTACATATGCTCTTTTCTGAATCTGTGCATGAACTGCCAGTTTGGAACTAAACATTTCCATGAACTTATCCAACTTATTTTCCAATTCTTCAATTTAATCTTGTTGGAATCTTGACAGTACTTGTGGTTTTGTTTGGCCACCTGCATTGTTGTTAGTCCACGAAAAATTTGGGTGGTTTTTTCACCCCGAATTATGTGTGTTAGAATAAGAGTTATTACCTTTTTGTGGCTGGCCTAGGTAACTTACTTGTTCAGTTTTGCTAACTCTCAATAGGAAACATTACGTTGAGTTGTGGTTATTCTCCCCACACAACTCACATTGTGCTTGCATCGTTTTAATTGCTGAAGTAGATGCTCCTTGCATATTGTTGAGCTGCTTTATAAGAGCAATGATCTAAGCCTACAAGGCGATAATGGAGTTAATAGGTATCATGCCTTTCTGTTCCTTTTGTCCTTATCTGCTCCTCTCGCTCGACCATATGCAGCTGTTGCTTGCCAACTCTTCCAATAAATCATGAGTTGCTTCCACTGTCTTCCTTATCAGTGAACCTTCGACCGCTGCATCAATTGTCCCCATTATACTCAGATTTACTCCATTATAGAATGTTTGAAGTAGAAACTCCTTCGGGAGGTTCTGATGTGGACAACTTCTTTAAAGTTCTTTAAATCTCTCCCAAGCTTCATAGAGATATTCTCCATCACTCTAATGGAAATTTGTTATCTCCTTGATAATCCTCGTCATTTTTGTCAACAAAAAATACTTGGCGAGAAATGTTTGTCGAGCTACCCCTAAGTCATGATCTGGCCTGAATTTAAAGAATTATAACATGCTTTAGCCTAATCCTTCAATATGAACGAAAATAGTCTCAGCTTCACCACATCATCGGACATTCCATTAAATCTGAATTTGTTGTAGATCTTCAAGAAGTTTGCAATGTGGGCATTCAGATCTTCGTTAGATAGCCCATAGAACTTCACACTATTTTGTAGAATATTGAGTAGCGTCGACTTTATCTCAGAATTATTTGATTAGACTACCGGTCTTGCCACTCCTTGAGGACTAAATCCTGGCCTCATGAACTCCATGAACGTTCACTCTAGTCCTTGCTCTCCTTCTCTAGCCATATCTTGATTTAAAAAGTTTAGACGTTTACCCTTTTTGTTTCTCTTTTGTGCTTCTTAATGTTGAGAAATTCATCTTCTATTGCTTCTTTCGTCCTTTATGTGCTCCTTGTGTTCACACACTTGCAATTACATAAGGAAAAGTATCAAAAACTCTTAAATCAAAGTAATCTAAATCAAACATGATGCTCAATAATCAATCCCCGATAACAGTGCTAAAAACTTGTTGACAGTAAAACCTATCTACTTGTTTTATGCTCAAAAATCGTAAGTGTACGAGTCATGACTTGTAGTTAAAAAGAGTGAATATCAATTCCACAGGGATTGATGCCTAGACACTATTTAGTTTAGACATAAATTTTTTGAAGAAATGAAATGGTTAAATATGAATAATCTGAAAATTAAATTAATCTAGAAGATTAACAACAAATGAAGAACAATACAACTATTGCAGAAAAGTCAGAATTCAAGAATCTAAAGACTAGAGATTACTTTCTCCCTATTTTGTCTTCCTCCTATTTTGTCAATTGAATTATGTCTCACCTTAGATTTTCGAATGTACTAATTACCCTCTCTTAAGGTGTAACTACATTTCCCTAATTGAATTAACGAGAATCAATTGGATAATCTCAACCTACCCAATGACTTTACTGATTCAACTAGTTATTAAATTATCCTATGAGTGATCAATTAACTAGCCAAGATCTCTCTTCTAACTATTCAATTAACATGAAAATTGTACGTCTATAGGTCGTCAACTCTCGCTGTACAATCCTACGCATATTTCATCTTACTCACTTTCTCAATTTGTTGCTATATAACAAATAAAATCATCAATCATTAAAGATAACTTCATTCAATTAAATAAAATAGGAGTTCTATAAAATAGTTGAAAAGCAATCCCTAAAATGAAATCAACTTAACATGGTCTCCATAACATCATCAACATTCAAATACATCATCCTTACAAAGACTAAAAGAAATCAAAGTGACAGAAATTTGAATATAAGGACTCCTCTTCTTTGTCAAAATCTGGAATTTTAATGTTGATGTGCTATTTTGCCTAATCTTGATGATGATCCTCATCTTCAATCCTTCTTCAAGGCTCCAAACCTGTGTTCTTCTCTCAAGGATGGTTTTCCACAAAGAGGTGTGATCTCCCTTGAAGATGGAGGCTTACTTATCCTTTTTATACTCCAAAAACTAGGTTTAATGAGGCCCCCCATTAAGTCTTGGATTATAATTCCCACACCCATTGGAATTTGCATGATTCCCACGATTGTGGGAATTGATCACAGATGTACTCCTTTTTTCTTCCCCTTTTTGATCTCTAGTTCAACTTCCTAGTTGCTCCATTTTCTTTCCTACATAAAAATAGTCAATTCTTACCCTCAATTAACATTAAACACACAAGAACAACAATGGAAATCAAACTTAATGAAAACATACAAAATGAATCGTAAACTACAACAATGATCAACAATCATGCAAGCAAACACATAAAAAATACCTAGAAAAACTTATACTAATGCACACCTATCAGCTACCATAATCAAATGGTAATTTAACTTTTAATGTAAGTTTCAGACATCTTAGTTTGAAATCATATTGTCAGACCTACTACCTTTCATATACATTATCTACAAACAAACTATAATGGCACTAGTTTATTGAAGAAAAGCATTTTATGTTGTTGTGATGGCTATAGTTGATGGTTCTTGTTAAAGTCGCTAATGATTGCTATTTTTTTCTTGTGATTTTGTTGTTGGCAGTTGAAATTTTAGTGTTGTGGCTTATTCATAACAAGAAATTACTACTGACATAAGATTGATGTAATTGTTCTCAAATATTTGAAAAATGGTCTGGATTGACTAATTCAAGTGGAATAAACACAAATCAACCTAATTTTTATCTCATTTGTATTTATAATCTTTATGAGAAAAATCGATCAGTTAAGTAATAAACCGAAATATTTTCTTGAAAAAATATTAATGAGAAAAAATCGACCAAGAATCTACCATATGTGGAGCCTAATAGTAAGTTTCTTCCTATTTTCTTATGAAGCCATCTGTTGCACAACAACCCATATAACTGCTTCTCCTTGTTACTCTTTAGTTTTTATAGAATGCACCAGACCTTATTAACCTATCATTAATGCAAATTAAAGTTTTTATATAAAAGTTGAGATTTTTATAGGTGTATTTCAAGATTTTTTTTGACTTTTCAATAAATCTTTTTCTTTTCTTTTCAATTCTCTCACCCAAATTAATTAATAAGTTATATTTTAAATTTTGTATTCTTTATTTATTTCTTTATATTTTAATTAAAATTTTTTACTTTAAATTATTATTGTTAAAAAATGAATTACTTTTTTATTTATTTAATATCATTAATAAATTACATTTATCAAAATATAGGCTCTTTATTTATTTTTTATTTTCAATTAAATTTTTTTAATTATTATTGTTAAAAGCTAAATATTATGTTTATCACATTTTTTTAGTAAATTCAAACATTAATTAGTATATATAAACAATTTTGCTAAAAATAATTTTAAAATGTGTTTAAAATAATATTTAAAATAAAAATATGTGTACAAATATTTAAAAAAGTTAGAATAAAATTATATTCCTATTTATTAACTTCGAATATAATTCAACTTTTAAAATATTCATCACTCGACATAAAAATTTTAGAGATATCACTGGCAAGAGTTATTGGCATAATGACGACTTGAAATGGAGGCCGAGGGAGCAACGATGGTTGCATGTTGCTCGTAGTTAGAAAGCAATAGAGAGAAGAAGCAAATGATTGTTTATTATGGGTCATTGATGCCTAGGTCCAGTAGTTTTTAATGGAAGTTGGATCATTGATTGGGGGTATTGAGATGGCGTGATCATTAGTTGACAATGACAGTAGGTTGTCGCTGGCTATAAAGATGCGGTAACAGTAGGGTGGACGACGACTAGTTTTCCAGAAATACTGGTAGGGTTTCTAAAGAAGAAGATAAGGAGTGTACAATGATGGGATTACCTTATACTAGATATGGATTGGGTTTATTTGGTTGTTCGAATAGGGCACCTAAAGTTTGGATTAATTTATCATAGATCACTACAACAAACAAACCTTTTGTTGACGATTTATTTGGTGACGAAATGAAATTCGTCACAAAAAGAGAACATATTGCAACTTTAAAAACAAGTCGTCACTAAAACTTGACCTTTATCCATGAATATAAAAAGCGTTGCATAAGAAAAATCCTTTAGTCGATGAATAGAAACAATCATCGCAAAATGCGGAATATTTAGTGACGATTAAATCACATCGTCACCAAATGTAGAACAATGGGTGACAATATTCATTGCTAAATAAGAAAATGGCAATGTTTTTAACTTATCAAACAAACATGTAGCGACGAATCCAGTAAATCATCACCAAATAGGTTGTATATTTAGCGACGATTTTATTGAGCATCACCAAAAGTAAATATTTAGTGAGGAAAATTTTATTTAGTCACAAAAGCTTAAACATTCAGTGACGATTGTTTGTTATTGTCACTAAACGTCTAGTATTCATCGACAATTTTTAGTAATCGTCACCAAATGGCTTACATATAGTGACAAATTCTAGAAAACGTTACTGAATATTTACATTTTGTGACGATTTGAGGAAATCGTCACCGAATGATTGAAAATTTGAAAAAAATTTAAGCTAACATTATTATCATTTATCATAGTTAAGATATGTTTTATTGGGAATTTATTTGAATGTTTACAACTATTATTACAAAAACTGTCAACATAATTTGAAGTATTAAACAGTAGTATTAATTAATCGTTAGCATTTACAAAATTGGCAAAATAAGTTATAAAAATGTTTATTAATTATATGAATATAATAATATGATATATCAGAGTAATACAATTATAGAACAATCCAGTACGAAGTTTGAATTAGAAGTTACCTAAATCATACAGTTATAAAACTAGAACAATAACAGTCCACATTCAATAGTACGCAAGTTGACCCCTAATTAGTAGAAATGTTGTTTGACAAATTATTATAGATACAACAATAAACAAACTTTAAAGTTGAGTTTAGTTGGTTGACTCGCTAACTGACACTGATATAATTATTCTTTTGGATTCCATGTAACATGAGAGTCGGTAAAAGTAAATGAGTCCTCGATGTCTAGATTCCCTAGAAGGGTCCTTACACGTTTGAAAACACGAATTGAAACAGCAAAAGTAGTTCCCTCAAGTGTAGGATTTTTCACACCCTCTTGTAACAACTTTCTGCTATGGCTAAATTTTTAGAGGATGGAGTGAATAAGTCGCTAGATTTAGTACCTAAAACACAATTAGTATAGAAGTTAGATATTGTCATATTAGTAAACCATTAAATAGACTGAAAATGTAGTGACTTGCATATGTGCATGAGCAGACGAAGTATTCGGAATTGATGAATTTTCCAAATCAACAGTTTTTCCTAATCCTTTACGGACTGTTGTGACATCGCTCCTGCCTCTATGGCATACATGTCACCTTCGAGACTAAAGGAAGCTTAAGACAACATGTAGTGTAAACCATCAAATGTGAATATATATAATAGCTTTATAAAAGGAAATGAGATGTACATAACAAGGAAAGTGACATAGTTCGGATGAAACTTAACACCTTGAAGTAGAAGATCCGCCATGGAAGGGAAACGATGATTAGTACATATACTAAAGATTTCTTTTTCAGTGTTGGTTTACTCAGCAAGGACAATTTTGCCACATTCCTCCCAACGGTATGAATTAGGGCCATCCGGAATTAGTCTCCATGTCGATATTTCTTCATGAGATTAAATGGTAAACGTGGGTGGAAAGATAGACATAATAAAATAACAAAGATAGACAGTAAATCATCTTCAAAACAAAACCACAAATACAACTCATACATCAAATGCATAATTAAGAACTCACAATAAACACCTAAAGTTTTAGTGAATAATCACAACAAGCATGAAGTCACATGAGGTATAAGTACTAAACAATGCAATTTTCCCAAGATCGCCGCATAAATCAGGAAAGTAACACACAAAATTAGCACAATCTACTTATTTTGAGTTGTCTAAGAAAATACCCATGTACTTCATAGAACTAGAGGAAAGTCCAAAGTCACAAATGGCTAGTAGAATGCATTTACATAAGTTCCTCAGTATGCAAAATCCGAAAACAAGTTGAGAAGATTCAGTAACAGTGAGTTAAAAAAAACTAATTCGACTCTAAAAACTAGCTTAGCAAACTCAATTGCCCAACGACAATGTGCAAATAATGATACACAAACAAATAATTTGAAAATTAGAAAACGTTATACACAAAAGACAAAGAAATCAACTTTAGCACTGAAAAAATAAACTACGTACAGATCTACAGAAAGAACATCTAGATCTACCATAGAAGGATAAAAATCACAACTTTTCTATTTAACAATGGTAAAATACTTGTTTTCTTTGAAAACATTGTCTCGAGAGCCAAATGCAAACATCACAGATCTAGTACCTAAAAGTAGACTAAAACTTGTGACAAAACCAAGATTGACAAACAAAGACCCGATCTCGTCAGTTAAAGATGTAGAAGAGCTTGATAACTGTAAATGAAAATACAATAGATAGTAAAAAAGAAGTGACAGAAATACAAACCGTGTTTTGATTAAGCCAATGGCTTTAATATGTGAGTAAGGTGTCGACGATCGCTGGTATGTAGTAGAGGTTTTCGGATTTCAGAAGACTACTTGAACGAGAACGTTAAGAAGGTTTTTATGTTGTGTGAATTTGAAGACCTAAAACAAAACGATGTCGATTTTTTAGTTTAAGTAAACGACGTCGTTTATTGTTTGTTGTAGTTATTTGGAAGTAGTCTTAATTAATTTGCTACGATTTGTTGTATTTAGTCAACAATCGTTAGATGGAGCGACTAATACATTGTTTGTTGCTAAAGGTAACCGGTTCATAAATAATTTTTAATAAATTTATTTTCTTATTCTAAATAAAACATAATTTGAATTAAAAATTAAATGATTCATTTAAAAGGTATTTGGAAATTAATAGGTTGATCGTTCGAATAAAATAACATTGTCTTAAAATAATACATTTTAATTAATATAATTTCAAAAAAAATTTTTGACTAAATAAACATTTTAATTATTATAATTAATATATGAACGCATTATAATATAATTATAAAACTATTTGATGCAAATTATATTTAAAGATTAGTCATTCCCAGAAATTAGGCAAATGAAGAACAATTGCATATATAATTGAGAAGATTAATTTTTCTTTTTGTTATTGGTAAAAGGAAAAACTAATATATGTTGATTAATTAGGAAGAAAAGGCTTGGGTTTTGGAGACGTTTACCAAAATTTGTAGCAAAATTATTAAGATTAGGCGATGATTTCAGAAATTAGTAGCAAAATGTTGTATATTTTGCGACGCTTTAGGTGTTTCATAGCAAAAGCGTGTCATTTTGCAATGAATATTAGTATCGTCGCAAAATGTGGCATATCAAAATAATATAACTACATTGTTTTTCGCCTTTTTCCAAACCTATTGACAATGATGATTGTATATTGTAGCCAAATTTTTGGCATTTTACGACAATTCTTTGTTTTATCACTGAATGTTGCAACGTTAAAATATTTTTAAGTGGACGGCATCGTTCTACTTGAATTTTTACCACTAGCCTTCCCCCTCCTTCTCCCATATGTCTGTCTTTGTTTCTCTGAAACATTTTTCCACATTTCTCTGTCGATTCTTCATCGCCTCCTTATCCTATTCTTGTTGATTTGGGTGTTCTATCTTCAGTTGTTTTCTATTCTTCACCGCATCTAGTAAGTTTTCTTTCATTTTTCTGGGTTTGTTAGTCGTAATGTGTGAATGTTGCCGAATTATGAATGTGTGCCGTTGTCTTCGAATTTTTGAGTTCTTTCTATGGATTGAAGACATATATTATTGGGTATGTGCTGCATTGTGTTAGGGATAGGGAAGAAAGGGAAATGATTGAATTTGGGTGTGTTTTATATATGTTATGCTCACAAGGTGTTCGATGAAAATCCTCACCCAACCTTTTTATGAAATGAATATGAGATTTCTAGGAAATAAAAGCCAAATATTTTATTTAAATGTTTTACAACTCAATTTTACTATTTACATTACAATTTAGATGCAACATATTGTAAAGACTTATCTTTATCAATTAATACTCACTAACCATATATATAAATATTTGTAGCTTAGATGTCAGTATAACTATTTTTAATAAATTGATATATATTTATAATAAAATTGAAACATTACTTTTAAGATTAATATAGCTTCTTAATAAAAAAGCTAGAGAGTCATCAAAATTGATAGAATCCTAACAGTTCCATCTAACTTAAGGGTCGTTTTTAAATATTATTTAAAATATTAGGTTAGTTCATAGTTTTCAATTTATTTATAATATAATTTGTTGTTTACCAATTCCATGTCCATACTATTTTGTATATTTTGTGTTCCTCATTTTGTTTCGAGTCAACAATCGCATACAACTATACATCTTTAGGTATTCGAATTAGTAGTAACCTTCATTGTTCTATATATCGATTGTTGTTTCATTTTCTTAATGCTTATTTATTTATTTATTTTATTATTATTATTATTATTGTTGTTGTTATTATTATTATTATTATTGTTGTTGTTGTTGTTGTTGTTATTATTGTTGTTGTTGCTGCTGCTGCTGTTGTTGTTGTTGTTGTTATTATTATTATTGTTGTTGTTGTTGATGTTGTTGTTATTATTGTTGTTGTTGTTGTTGTTGTTGTTGTTGTTGTTGTTGTTCTTGTTGTTGTTGTTGTTGTTGTTGTTGTTGTTGTTGTTGTTGTTGTTGTTGTTGTTGTTGTTGTTGTTGTTGTT
>JAOSBN010000009.1:18245700-18256074 GCA_027563595.1 Erythroxylum suave
GGAGAAGTTAAGGCCATGGGACTGTACAAGGCCGTGGAGGAGTATCTGTTGGCTAACCCTACTGTATGTGCTTAAACAAGCTTCGCATATGTATCTTCCACTCCATTGATATGAGCTTGTAATACCTTTTTCTTTTAATGGCTCTACTGGCAAAACTTCTTGTGATGTGTAATAATAATCCTCACTATAGTTTGGCTCAAGTTGCTCCTTCAGTCGACGGAGAAGTTTGTAATCCAAGTTTGGTTACTATCGTTTAATAAAATTCTCTTGTGTTTTGTAATCCAAGTTTGGTTACCATCTTAATTTATAATAAAATCTCTCAAGCAACTAATTTCTAGTCTATATTGACTTCTATTAGTTTTTGGGTCAAGAGTTTGAACTTGACCGGATAACAATTCCATTCAAGTTCTATGCTAAAAGAAAATAGAAAAAGAATGTTGACAATAAGACCAAAGGATAACGAAGTTCTATAAGTGTTTTGGGACGCTAACATTTCACAAGGTCTTTTGGAAGGTTCAGTAGTATCAGAGTTGTCAGGTTTTAGCCTAGGTCATTCTATTTTTCGCTGAATTCAAATCTCAAAAAATAATGTGAGAATGAAACTACAATTTCATTACATTAGAGTACTATTACATTAGAGTTGTGCAGGTAGAGTGTAGTAGTTGTATAAGTAATTTGGTATGTTCACCTTTTACGAGACTTTTTGGAAAATTCAGTAGTATCAAAGTTATCAAGTTTTGGTCTGGGTATTTCGAATCCTAAAAAGATAATGTGAGAATGGAGCTACAATATTATTGTGCCAGAGTTACGTAAATGGAGCGTGGTAATTATATAAGTGATTTGGTATACTAACTCTTCACGGAACCTTTTAGAGGGTTTAGTGAATCGAATTGAATACTACTTTTATAGAAAATTAAGCAAGAAAAGGAAAGCAATAATCTACCCTAATTGATTAGGCTACGGGTAAACACAAATAACAAATTTACGAAGAATTACAAAAAGAGTGGGGGCTTATATATTACTCCAATACAAAATACTAAAAATACCGAAAATATCCCTGAACAATAAGTGAGACGATTCTACCTGCCACGTTAAACTTTGTGGAAGCATCAATATCATTGAATTTTTATTGAAAATATTATGTAATTTTTTATTGAATTATATAATAATGAGTAAGTTGGGCCGGGCCTGGAATTACCACAAATATATCGGGTCAGGCCTGATTCTAAGTATATTTCAATTTTTGATATTTTTGTTTATAGTAAATTTCTAACCAGGAAACGAGCCGTTTTAGTGTTTCCGACCATAGGGTAATTGAGAAAAGAAACCTGCTGATCACCAAACGCCGTTGGACAGAGAATTGTTGCCGGTGCGGTTCTGGCCGGAGGTTGTATCAGACAAACAAGAGTGAGAGAAGAGGGAAGATGGAAAGTGGCGCAAGGGAAGACTCAAAAGAAAAGCTAAAGGGGCTTCAAATTTCATCTCTTGACGATGAAGACTACAAGATTGAGGAGGAACAAGAGCTGGTTATTGAAGACGATGATGAAGACGACGAAGAGGACGAGGAACAGGAACCTGTGGTTTTAGGTTTCTTGGAAAAGCCGAAAGACCACTGGTCTCTTCTTCGTCAGTTGTTTCCTAGCAAAGCTGGTGGTGTCCCGGTATAATTTGTACTCGCAGTCTCGAGGCTACATTCACTTATGTCACTTGGGGACAACTAATGATGTGTTCTTCGTCTCTGTAGGCTTGGGTAGATCCTATTAATTTGCCTAGTGGACAGTCCTGTACTTGTGATATTTGTGGACAGCCTCTGCAGTTTTTGCTTCAGGTACTTATGTTTTCGTCTCTCTTTTTAATTTTTTGTGAAAAAGTGGATTAGTTGATGATAATTTTAAATTATATATTGCAGGTGTATTCACCACTATCAGATAAGGAGTCTGCATTCCATCGAACGATTTTTGTGTTCATGTGCACATCAATGTCGTGTCTTCTCCGTGACCAGCATGAGCAATGGAAATACGGACCAGGAAAGCCATCTCGAAGGTATCTCACTTTTGTATAATCAGTCTTCAGCTGGTCAGACACATCTATGTATATTTAGCTGATTGCCTACTTGATGTTTTCTCAAGTGTGAAGGTTTTCCGCTGCCAGTTGCCGTACAGTAACCCCTTCTACTCTAGTGAACCACCAAAACATAATGGAACTGATAGACCGTTGAAAGCTGGAGGTAACTTGCTCATTATATTAGTTTGAACTGTGCTTCTATCTTGGGTTCTAAGAGTTGACAACAGATCAATGGGCTAGTACATGCTGTTCTGGGATATAATTTTATCATCTAGAACCTGCAGGGGTATTACGTTAATGTGTTTTGGTTTAGTATTTTATAAAATGTTTCATGCAATGAATAAGATTAACAATGCCAGTTAGTACAAAGGATACACTGATTGCCTTAACTACTTATGGTACCGTTTGAATAGCAGTCAGCATCTTCCTTTATGATTGGACTGTGTCTGCTGAAAGAACCCTAGACTTGATCAGAACACTTGTTCAGTGATTTGATTTCTGATGGGCTTTACTTTTTTTGTCCCAGTTGCACTTTGTAACTGGTGTGGTACCTGGAAAGGTGATAAAATGTGTAGTAGTTGCAAGAAAGCACATTATTGCTCACAGAAACACCAGGTAATTGCAAGCTGTAAGCATTTGCTGCATGTGTTTAATTCTGGGCTTTAATAGCTGATTAAATTTCCTTCAACTCATATTCTGCAGGCTCTTCACTGGCGCTTTGGCCACAAACTAGAGTGCCAACGGCTTAGCCTTTCATCTCAATTACCTGATTCTTGTGATAGTGCTTCCATGGAGAAAATTCAAGGCCAGTAATTCCATCCTCAAAGATGTTTTTGATATTCTTATTTTAATTACCTCACCTTTCATTGCAATGGTAGACATTGCTTGAACTGTCAGCAACTATTTTTTTTTCTCTACATGTTAGTAATCTGACACGTTGTTAACTAGGGTCTGGACTTGCAACTGATTAGTGTCATGACCATTTTAAATTTATGGCGTATGTAACTGTTCAAGGTTTTACTTCATGAAAGTTCCTGGGCTAAATATTTTCCAGATTTCCTCCTCTGATCGTTATTGACATTTTTAACAGTTGCTAGCAATACTCTTTGGCCAGAGTATGAGATGATAAATGAAAATGAAGATGAATTTGAGGAGGGTGAAACATCTGATGATGAAAGATTTGTTAACTCATTGGTGCCAACTTCCAGACTGGACCTCTCGATGAATTCATTGTTGGACAGTTTTAAGGTACCAATTTGGACATTTACATGATGAAAATTTCGTAATTTTTAATCTTCTACATCCTCATCTTGCTGCTGGTGACCAGGGGGACAGTGATAAGAAGTGTTGGGCAGTATTCCAAGAGCGTATAGCCAAAGCCCCTGAACAAGTATTGAGGTGATAAGATGTTTTCGTTTGTCTGAATCTTCAGTTAATACCTTTGCTGAAAGATTTGCTTTCTGAACTCCAGGTATTGTAGGCATGCTAGTGCAAAGCCACTCTGGCCTATGTCAACTGGTCGGCCATCAAAGGGTGACATTCCTTGCTGTAATCAATGTGGAAGCTCTTTAGTTTTTGAATTTCAGGTATGGTGGACTCTTTGTGTGTTCTTGCTTGTATCTGATTCTACTTAACCTTTAGTGTGATTGAATCTCATTTATCTTTGATTGAAGGAATATGTTTTGGTTACATGTTTTTCCTATTATATTTTGTTCTATAAAGCTATAGTTGATGTTTCAGTATATTTTTTGTTTTATCAGGTCCTGCCTCAGTTGCTTTATTATTTTGGTGTGAAGAATGATGTTGATTCTCTTGATTGGGCAACCATTGTGGTGTACACTTGTGGAGCGTCTTGTGAGACCAGTGCAGGCTACGCAGAAGAATTTGCTTGGGTTCAGCTCTACCCACAATCTGCTGCCTAGTTAGTGTTTGCTTCAATATCGCTGCTTACGAATTAACAATTGGAAGGACAATGATCAGGAAAAGAATCTGTATATTACTTTCTTACTCTTCATTTAAGCTTAAAATCTAACTAGCTCTTGTTTTAACTTTTAAGTACAAAATCAAACTTTTTAGACACCGCCTTATATTGATGTTTGAAGAATGACCTGTGTTGTCTGGAAATAGGTTGTTACAAACTTGTCTCAATTTATAGTTGGGGATTTTATGACATTATGGTAAATTCGATTTTTCATTTGTTGAAAAATGGGTTCTGATTAGAAAAAATGTTGTTACATTATGTTGCCACCAGTGGGCAACTTCGATCATTGTATCCTTTTTAAATTGCCCCTAGTAGAATCTGCCTGATTAAGTCAAATATTGCTTGAAGTCCTGAGACCAGTATCGGAAAATCAGAAGCTCATCCATATATCTTACAATCTTTTAATGCTGTAACTAGGAATGTTGATTGCCTGGGCCGGGCCTGGGCTATGGTGGCCCGTTTCTCAATGGACTGCTCGCCATTTCTTTTTTTTTAAAAGCAAAAAATTTTCAAAACTACGTCGTTTTAAAAGTAACGGGCGGTCACAGTTAAACAGGGCAGGCTTGTGGCCTTCTTGTGACCCGGCTAATCCAGCCTTGAAGTAGGGTGGGCCGGTTTTGCCATCCTTAACTGTAACAATAGAATAAAATGTACACCTTGTAGTAACAGAAAGGTTGAAAGTACATTCCACCTCTTAATATTTGCATCATAATTTAAATTAAATTCTTAACCTTTGATAACATTAAAAAAAAAAGATTAGAAGTATATTTTTAACTGTAGGATTTTTACTGAAATATAGATTAAATCTTAAGGTTTAAGAATGTTTAAAATGAATATTTTTAGCTCTTTTGAAGCCGCATGTGTAGAGGTTGGTGAGTTATTTCTGTTATCGGTTTCTTATGTGCTTGTCCAATACAGCAAGTTTGTGCCAAAACTTGAAGGTTAAAGTTGAGCAACAACTTCGTATTCTACTTTCAAAACTAAGGCATTGAACATTGACGAGCCTATAAACCAACTCAATCTGTAAATGAGGATGTTACTTGCATCAAGTATTCTCTGTTATTAGCACTAATTTGTTAAAGCAAAAATGAAGCTACATAATGAAGCCATTAGCAATGGCATGATTTGTTTTTCGACTAAGAGTTGCAAAGTATGGGAGCTTCTCTAGGGGGTTCAGATTCTCTGTCTCAATTATCCCATTTCAACCTTGTTTTTGCCTCAAAATGATGTCCTTTTATGTCTATTTACACATAAAACGATGTTATTTTGAGACAAAAATAGAGTTGAAATAAAGTATTTGGGACAGTAGATCTGATGCTTCCTCTGTGTATTTTTTAGTTTCAAGATTGTCAAGCTCAAAAAGGGTAGAAATTGAATAACTCTACACATTATCATCATCTTCGTCATCTTTCTCAACTTAACCCTTAAAGTCCAATTTTCTAACATTCTTATTCCTAACGTTTTTGTAGCGAGTTAAGCAATACTTGGGTTGCCATTTTTGGGATTACTAAATTCTTATTGATTATTATATTTATTTTATATGGACAAAGATTTATTTAATTATATATTAAATATAATTTGGGATTACTAAAAGTTAAGGTAAAACGCTCGTAAAAGGACACTCGTAACAGGCTAAAATAAGAAAAATTAATCTAGTATAAGATAACAGTTTATTACATAAATAATATATTTCATTTTAGTTAATCGTCTATTGTTTTTATTTATGCATATAATTATTTTAATCATTATTCTGCATCAATTATTTTATTTTTGTTGTTATTTATGCATATGTTAATTGATGCATTATGTTATATATAGCTAAAGACCATAATGACCTACTACGGCAGTATAAGGTTATTTTGATGGTGGGTGGTTTAAATTGGAACATGAGTTAAGTTATGGATGAGATCAGTTAGTATATTTGGACCTAGATTTTATGAGTTACATGCAAATATATGAGAAGGGATGAAACTAAGGTATAACCAAGTTGATAAAGCATATTATAAAATTCCAAGATTTAAATTGAATGAGTCATTATGACTCATTCAATCAAATGATAGTTGTACAAGGCCAACTAATTTGATGAAGATCCATAGAATAGTAGATGGTTTCGTAACATATAAGTTAGATTAACATAACTTAGCTCCTAAAATATTGCAGATTACTTATAGAGATAATATGAATGATGGGTTAGGTGTAAGATTGACAATGCACTGGGCTTGGCTCAAGTCAGGCCTAAGGCTTAATCAAGCCCAAAGCTTTTGGATCGAGCCTTAGCACTTTTGAATTTGCCCAGGTATAAAGCCCAATCGAGCCAAGTCAAGTCTAAAAATTAAAATGAAATATCGGCCCAAAGCTTGATTGTAATTTAAATATTTAGTAATAATAAATATTATTTTATTATATAGATAAAATGACATTATTTTGTATGTGGATGAGATTTGAGCTTTAGATCGAGAAGAGTCATAAAGCTTGATTCTAAGCCTAAAATTAAAAAGAAGCTTGAGCTTTGTCTAAACTTTGGACAACTTTAGTTAAACTCATTAACTTTAATTTGGCCCAAGCTCAAGCACTTTTGTCATTCCTAGTTGAGTGGGGACTTAAATATTGGTAATGGGACAAGAGTGATAGATGGGAAGGATGTAGTTATTAATGATTCAAATATTGGTCATGGGGAAAATAGTGACAAAGCAAATAATGAAGCTGAGAGTATTAATAAGGACGTAGTTATTGATGATGGAGACAATTATAACGAGCAAAGAACTAGTAATAATGAAGAGGTTAAATACAAAAGTAATGAATTTAGTAATGAAGTTGGAGAACAAGAAAATGCCTAACATGAAGATTATGGAAAATTCAGTAAGTATATTCTAGATGGAGATCATACAATGGAAATAGAATCAACAGATTATAGAATTTTTCTTTATAATTATGACGATTCTAGTACTGAAGAACCTGACGAACCATTAAGGAGACCATCTAGTTGTGTTAGACATGAAGCAAATTACAATCAATGTGATTGGATTTTAGGTATAGAGTTTGGTGGTGAAAGGAATTTAAAGATATAATTATTAATCATGTAGTGACTACTAGATTTAATATGGAGAGGAAAAGGAATGAGTCAAAGAGGACTAAAGTTGTGCATAGATGGCTGCAATTTGATATCATTTACTTCATGTGACAATAATTATAAGTCCTTCAAGGTTAAAACTTACAGGCCAAAATTTAGTTGCTTCACCACAAATAAACCAAAAATGGTTCCTGCAAAATTTCTTATGAGGCATTTTGGAGAAGTCAGGTGTTACAATTGATAATATGGTGGAAGAATTTGCAGGGAGAAGCTAAACATTTTTTCAATTTTAAATATGCAAAAAGGAAACTAAGCAAAGAATGCGTGGAAGAGTACATAAAGGAATATTTAAAGTTACAAAGATATGTACATGAATTGAAATTCAGCAATTATGGTTTAACTACAGAGCTTCAATTGTCATTGAATCATAAATCACATTACTCTAATTAAAAAGATTGTCCATATATTTTAATGTTATAAAAGGGGGAAGGAGACATTTGAGGTCAATATTGGGTAAGGATTGATGCTTTTTGATGATTGATTTTCAAAAGCAACTCATTAATGCAATTAGAAGATGTAGAAATGGTGGCATATATCTAATAGCATAGGTTGTTGTAGAGATTGAAAACATATAAACTTAGAGTTGGTTTTGTCACTCTATTAGCAATTTACATACAATTGAGTGATGGAGGTGGGTTGACATTAATTTCTAATATGTAAAAGGATTGTTTCAATTTATGAATTATACCTTATAGTTTGTTAAAGTTTCAACTTCTGAATTATACCTTACATTCTGTTAATTTTGTCTTCCACTAAATTATTTTCTTGTTTTCACTTTCATGGTCTCGTTAGGGCTATTGGAACCATATTGTCAAATGTCACTCATAAAATATATGCAAGACACATTCACCACAATTAGCATTGGTATATGAAGTGGCAAAGAAAGCAATTTTAGTCTTATGCATGATTGACTTATGATGAAGATTTCAATAAGCAGTTAAAGAAACTAGATAAAATAAAACAAGAATGTGTTATGGTCTTGCTTGCGTACCCTCAAGAATGATGACGAGGAGTTATCATTCATTTGAATCCAACAAGCTGCGAGAGGCTTTATAGGTGTGGATATTACTAAGAAAAGATAAACAAGTAATGAGTATATTTGAAAATGTAAGGATGATGGTCATAAAGAGACATGTAGATATGAAGGAATACATTCAAAGGTAGAAGAAAGAAATAACATCTGATGTGGATAAGATGTTGGAAAAGATAAGAAGGAGGGATTGTGACCAAGATTAGTATGGACAGGGATAGAGCTTATGAGGTGTCAAAAGGGGATGGAAAGTACACAGTTTGACTTGGTAGGAGCCAAATTTGTAGATGTAGACTATAGGAACCTTATAGTTACCCATGTAAGCATCTCATAAGTTTTATTCATCATTCCTTGCAAAGGTTGAAGCATTTGTTAATAGTTGCTACAAGAAAAATAGGTTTAGATAAGTTTATCACCTTGTGTTGAAGCCAAATTAGGGGTAAGATTTTTTTGGCCAGCATCAAATGAACAGATTCACCTCCCAACAATGAGTGTGGTGCCAGGGAAACCCAAAAATGCAAGAATAATGGCAAGAATGATCTAAAGCAATTAAAAATCACCAATAAAATATGCCAAAATGGACAAACACAAAATATAGAAAATATGGGAATATTGTGCATAATGGCAGCAGATGTGAGAAAGCAACAAAGTTGATAGTCAAGTTCCAATCAATATGAGTTTCAAATCTTATTACTTGTTAAATTGGGAACTTTTAACATTTTTATTGCTTATTATTACAAGTGCAACAATTGGGTGATGAAAGCATTAAAACAAGATCATAAAATATACCCTTATAAGTAATTACAAAAACTATTTACTCTATCTCGTTAAAGTATAATTAAATTGGCAATACATTGTTCTTTAATTTAATTTAATTTAAGAAATGAACTTTTGGATTTCAAATATTATAACAAGTAAGCCTAGTAAATCTACACACACAATTAAAAGAGAATTTAGAGATGGTGATCAAAGGATATTGAAGTTGGTATTTCAACTAAGAAGCTTAGGATTCTAAAAGAATCCACGCATAACATTTGGATAATTATAGGTTCAAGTGACCAAAGAAGGATAATCCAAAGATAAGTTATTCAATCATTGCAAGAACAACTTTCACATTCATATATGCATCAACCAAGCAATCCATGACTAATGATACATCATATTTTGTATTTTGTTCCGAGTATAAATGAATACATTATATTATTTTGTTTCTAACGTAAATGATACTATATTTTGTGTTTTGTTGGTAGGACATAACTATGTTGATGTAGGTTAAATTGACATTTCATATTCATAACATATAATATCTAATTCAACCTATAATTTTGTGATTGATGCATTAATAGCCGAATTTGTATTTTATTTTATATAATATGATTGATGTAGATAGTTCTTAATACAAGCTTTAGAAATATGCCGAATTTAGAACAAGAAAAAGCTTGATTTAACAACTCTTGATAAATCCAAGATGCAAAAGTAAGAATTGAACCTACAAATGATCCATACTTCATGAATGCTTAACTAATGTTCTCATCTCAATTTTTATATTCATCATATTAATTGTCAAACTAATAAGAAAAGAATTGAAAAGGGAGAGAGAAAAACTAAAACGACAAATCAAGCATCTTTAATAATAGTTTATACAATGCCTTACAAACTAAGATAATTAATAATCTACATCTATTTTTGCATAACATAATTTACCACTCTTGTAGGCACGAAAACAATTCCTATAATAATACAACTCCCATAATAATAATTTCCAACATTTCTAACTCTAATTTTTAATGTTTTGTTTCTTTCAACAATGTCAATTTCCATGTTTCTTCACTTCGACTTCGATCTTATCAGTTTCCCTTAAAATGATAGCATATGGACACTTTTTTTACGTCACCAAATATTTCACATGCCTTTACTTTACCCTACCTTTTTAGAGCAACTGTTTCTTTTCTCAATTTGTCCATTACGTCAATAGATATTTGAAGGAACTTCTCATCATATCATCTACAGAAATTATATTTACTAACTTGCAGGGAAATGAACACAATAATAATTAATGATAAACCAATTCAATTCATATATAAAATTTTAATCATTAAATAATCGCTCAAGTGAATAATTAGAACAAGTAAAGAACCTCATGCCCAAGTTAAGGTCACTTTATGAAAT
>JAOSBN010000009.1:18260196-18286287 GCA_027563595.1 Erythroxylum suave
CATATATTGTACATATCATTTAAACATATCTTTCCAGGTGAATTCAACTTAATATCTAAGTGAGTGATATCATATATGATTATGCATACATTGTAATTCGATCCTTTTATAATCTACCTAATTATCTGTTAATTTATGTGATTTTCCTTTAATCAATGTGATTATCTTCTATCATTAGTATATTGATTAGTGATTTAATGCTTTGAATTTTATTATGATATAGACTCAATATAGTCGACAAAAACAATATTGCATTGAGTATAAAAACATTAAAGGCTCATTTGGTTCCACTTTTATTTTTCTTGCATTTTTTTAATTTTTAGTTTTTGTTTTTTAATTAAATTAAAAAACAAAAACCTCTTTGATTGAGATTTATACGATAAAAACCAAGAATAAAAACTTGTTGGCTGATAAGTAATAAAAATAAAAAACTGTTTAGTTTTATTATCCTGTTTTTATTTTTTAATTATACTCTTATGTTAATTATTTTTGGTATGTTCTATTATATTTTAAAATTAATTAAATCTCATTATGGTCAAAAATAAAATATATTCATATTTATGTACTGAAGAAATTTGTGCATTAAATGTATGTAATGAAATTTTATAAATTAGAAAATTACATTTAATCGTTTTAATCAATGAAATGTGTCCATCATATTATAATTCTTCAAACTATAATAGTACTATCATTTACAAAAAGAAACATAAATCTATTAGACCTAATATAATTGATATCCCATCATAACCTGATAGACCAAAAATTTTACATGGTAGGTTTTGCAAATGAAAATATTTGTTCTAATATCCATTCAAAAGTTTTAATATCCAATCATAACCTAATAAAGCAAAAGTTCTACATAGTTTCTTTTGCCAATGAAAATATTTGTTCTTTTCCCTAGCTAAAGAAATAATTATTACTTCATCAGTTTATCATCAGGGTCTAGTTCCAAATATAATAAGGAATCCATATAGGGCTCATTTGGTAAACAACTTATTAGCTATTTTTTAGCTTATTGACACCTTTTAACTGTTTGACCATATTAAAATGCTAATAAATGTGTTTGGTGAATGACTGATTGGTTGATAGATTTAACTCAACTAGCTAATTTTAGAAAAACTCTTGTATAGGAGCGTTTTAATGTTCAACCAAAAATGTAATACGTAAAAAATCAATTATACTCTCTTTTCATAAATTTTTTAATTATGCTACAGTGACATTATGCTATAATGACATGCATGCCATAATTCAAACAAAATTATGCTACAGTGTTGTCTCCACATAACTTTAATTATGATACAGTGACATCCACTAGTTTTACGATAGAGACGCTGATGTCTTTGGAAGCAGATTTGTAGCTTATTAAAGAAAAAAATTGTTGGTTTAAACTTGAAGTTTATTGTATAATCACTCAAAAACAGTCAGTGATCATTTAATTATTTAAAAACAACTCACACAACCTTATAAAGGCTTTACATGCTAACAATATGGAAACAAATAATAACCAAGATTAAATCTAAAAATATTCCTAAAATCATACAAGAATACTAACTACTGCAGCTGTTGATGAAGACTAGCTCAAACATGATTTATTGCATAAGACTCAGTCTCCTCAAGCTAACTTAGTTGGCTTGAATCTTCGTCACCATGAATTTCCTTTATTCCAAGCAAACCTCTGAGTTTTGCAAAGCTTTTATAGGGCAATGGCTTGGTGAAAATATTAGCCACTTGTTCAAGTGTATGACAATATTCCAGCTTGAATAAACCTTCCTCGACATTTTTCTTGATGAAATGAAATTGTGTATCAATGTGCTTACTCCTTCCATGTTGGACTAGATTTTTAGCCAATTTCATTGTAGAAGTGTTATCCACATACACAGTAACTATTTCCTGTGAATGCTTTGGTGACATGATTAAGTTTTTCAGCCATATAACTTCACAAATTGTGGATACCATTGCCACATATTCAGCTTCAAAAGATGACAGAGCTATAATATCTTATTTCTTTGTTGTCCATGAAAACACAGTTGAACCACCAAAAAATGCATAACCTATGGTGCTCTTCCTCTCAATAGGATCTCGACCCCAATCACTACTTAAGTATCCAACTAATTCAAGCAATTCTTTATAGACATAATGCAAGCCAAACTTTTTAAAGTTCCTTTGACATATTGCAAAATCTGCTTACCTGCCTACCAATAAGATTCTTTTGGTGCTTCCATATACCGACTTAGTAAACTCACCCCATATACAATATCAGGTCTTGTCATTGTGAGAAACCTTAGACTTCCTATCAAACTCTTGTATTGTGTAGAGTTGATAAATTCCCTTTCTCCTTCATTGGACATTTCTTAATTAGCAACCACAGGTGTTTTGACAATTCCACAACCACCCATTTTGAACTTCTCTAGTAGCTCCTTTATGTATTTTTCTTGTGACAAGAAAATTCCATCGTGCCTCTGTTGAATATCAATGCTAAAAAACTATGACATGAGCCCGCAATCAGTCATGTCAAATTCTTGAAACATATTCTACTTGAATTTCTCTATTAGACTTGCACTATTTCCTGTATAGAGAAGATCATCTACATAAACACATAATATAATAAAGCCTTCGTTACCTTCTTCCTTAATGTAGACAGAGTGTTCATATGGACATTTCACAAACCCATTTGTGACCAGATAAGTGTCAAGTTTTGAGTTCTAGGTCCGTAGAGCCTGCTTCAACCCATACAAAGTCGTCTTCAATTGATACACCTTATTTTCTTCTCCTTGGATGACAAACCCTTCAAGTTGATGAACATAGACATCTTCTTCAAGTACTCCATACAAGAATGCAGATTTAACATCAAGTTGATATATGCTCCATTTGTGAGCTGCTGCAATTGATATAATCAATCTTACTGTGTCAAACCAAACCACAGGAGCAAAAACCTCTTCATAATCAATACCGTACTTCTAACTATACCCTTTTGCTACTAAACGCACCTTGTAGCCATCAATGCTTCCATCAGTTCCCCTTTTTGATTTTTGAAGACCCATTTGACATTGATGGCCTTTTGACGAGGTGGGAGAGTTGTCAATTTCCATGTGTCATTCTTGACAAGGGCCCTTAGCTCTTCTTGCATAGCTTGTTTCCAGCATTCCTTTTGATTTGTGTCTTCGAAAGTCAAAGGCTCACGATCTGCGTAGAGACATACAATATTGGTTTCAAGTGTATTATCATAATTGATTGCTGAAGTGGTAGCATAAATATCTCTCAAACTCTGCATATGCAAAGGTGGAGTTGAATATGGAGAAGTAACATTGCCTGGTGAATGATGTGTTTCAACTTCTGACACTACTCTTGGTTGAGATATTGAGTTAGATATTTGTTCTTCTTTAGCCTCTTCCACCTGGATCACCTTGTCTAAACTTCCACTTAAGACCCAACTCCATGTAATATCTTCATCAAATAGGACATCTCGGCTTATCAGAAGTTTCTTCTCAATAGGATTGTATAATTTGTAAGCTTTAGATGTTTCACTCTAGCCTATAAATATATACTTGATTCCATGGTCATCAAGTTTCTTTCTTCATGCTTCTATAACCTGTGCAAAAGCTATGTAGCCCAACACTCTAAGATGTGTTACGCTAGGCTTGACTCCACTCCATGCTTCTTGTGGTGTCATGTCCAGAACACTCTTTGTAAGACTTCTATTCAAAAGATAAACTGAACATGCTACAGCTGCCGCCCAGAATTGCTTAGGCAAATGTCTTTCTTTGAGGAACATTCGTGTCATATTCATTATCATGCGATTCTTTCTTTTAGCTGTCCCATTCTGCTGTGGAGTATAGGCTGTAGTAAATTGATGTTGTATACCATGCTCCCTGCAGAAACTTTGAAACATATTCGAAGTGTATTCTCCTCCTCGATCAAATCGTATCATAATGATTTTACAACCACTTTCATTCTCAGTTAAAGCTTTGAACCATTTGAAAACCTCAAAGGTAGCTAATTTTTCTACTAAAGTCGTCAATGAATGTGATAAAATACTTGTTACCTCCAATTGATGTTGGTTCAATTGGGCCACAAATGTTCGTGTGTACTAGCTGTAACAATGCAATTACTCTTCTAGCTGTAGCACTATGAAAGGATTCTCTTGGTTGTTTGCCAAGAATGAAAGTGGTACACAAGTGTTGGAGTTTCTCGATGTTAGGTAGTCCCTTCACCATTTCTTTCTTATACATCAACTTAAAGCCTTGGACATAAGGATGGCCATAACGCAAATGCCATCTCTCTTTGTGTCATTCTTAACTTGACTTAGACAAAGCTCGGACATTGTATTTAATTAATGGAAACATTCTATTCTTTGACATCAATACTCGAGCAATCAAAACTCCTCTTGAGTTTCTAAGTTCAAGAGTGTTACCTTCCATGTGAATCACGTAGCCTTTCTCCAATAGTTGTCCAAGACTTAGAATATTGCTACGCATCGTTGGAATATAATACACATCCTCGATGATAGCAGTACCTCCATTCTTTTGTGTGACTGCAATCTTGCCTCTTCCTGTGATGTTGAGTTTGGTTCCATCTCCCAGATTGACTGTTCCATGCTTGCCTTCATAAAGCTCTAGAAATATTTCTTTTTGTCCACATATGTGATTATTAGCCCTTGTATCTAGATACCAAAAATCTCTATTATCTAACGGTTCCCATCCAGCAACTAGGAGAGTAGGCTCTTCATAAACAGGCTCTTCATCTAAGCATGATCTGTTTTCAGTAAAATTGACCACCTTTTCGTCCTTTTGTGGACAATTATAAGAAATGTGTCTAAGTTGGTTACAATTCTAGCAATGCATTTGCATTTTTCTCTCCCCTTATAGCACGTTCCTTCCATGAAATCCATGCCCTCTTGAGCTAGATCCTCCACGTCCTCTTCCTCAGCCACCACTGGGTTTATCAGACATGAATCTAGCCTTTAAGGCTTGCTTACTAGCTGCGGTAGTGACATTCCTTCGAAATCGAGCCTCATGCACCCGAAGAGATCCCAGCAACTCTTCAATGCTTATATTATCAAGATCCTTGGACTCCCTTATAACTGTGACCACATGCTCAAAATTCGAAGTTAATAAGCGTAACATTTTCTCAATAACTCTTAACATCAACAAGCTTTTCTCCATTTCTGTTCATTTGATTAACCAGACTAATTACCCTTGAATGATAATCAGTCACAGTTTCTCCTTCATACATGTGGATTGCTATGAACTCTCCTCGCAACGTCTGCAGACGTACCTTTTTGACACGATCAACCCTTTTGAAGATGACTGCAAGCTTGTCCCACACTTTTTTGCTCGTGGTTGCTTCAGAAATCTTCTCGAATGTGTTATCTTTATCCAGACCTTGATAAAGAAGGAATAAAGCCTTCTTATCCTTCTTTCGCTGCTCGTTCAATGTGCTTTTTTGCTCGAACGTATAAACTCCTTCTTCTTTAGGTGTGGGCTCGGTGTATCCATTGTTGACGATGTCCCACAAATCTTGTGAACCGAACAAAGCCTTGAATTGAGTACACCGTTTGCTATAATTATCTTTCAGCAACACTGGTACTTGAAGTTGCACAAGATTGGAGGCTATTTGATCATCCTGGCTCTAATACCACTTGTTGGTTTAAACTTGAAGTTTATTGTATAATCACTCAAAAACAGTCAGTGATCACTTAATTATTTAAAAACAACTCCCACAACCTTATAAAGGCTTTACATGCTAACAGTACGAAAACAAATAACAACCAAGATTACAGCTAACTATATTCCTAAAATCATGCAATAATACTAACTACTGCAGCTGTTGATGAAGACTACCTCAAACATGATTTGTTGCATAAGAATCGATCTCCTCAAGCTAACTTAGTTTGCTACTAACAACAAAAATTAGATCAGAAACAAAAATTCAATTAAAAAACACTACATTTCTATATCAACTGGATAATTTGTCATATAGTTTGTTTTTGATATACTTTTTCACATAAATGATTTAGCATTTCTACCATTCTATTAGTGTTTGTAAGCCAATATTGCATAGGATGAAATCTCCATATTCAGTATATATACTTATCAGCGAGACAATTAGTTTCACATTCACATGCGTAGGTACAAACTTTGAAATGTTAGGGAAACCCGTTTAGAATTTTTAGGAAAAGTGTCAGCTACTTTGATGGTGAAAAATTTTCTATCTTCTACTATTCAATAATTGTAATGCTTTTATGAAGGAAATGGCACTTGATATACACATATTCACTATTTGTTTAAAGTCATCACAATACTTTCATAAATTGTTTTAATGACAATTAAACCCCGAAATGACTTTTATTTTGAGATAATATATGTAATTCAATAGTGTTCACATTCTCTGTTGGGCGTTGGACATCCTTCACGCTATTCTCAAAATGTTCAAGTGTTAGTTATAATGCATTTGCAGGAGCAAAAACACACCAAGTCATACATTATCTATGTGCCATCTTTGACCAATTCAAAATAGCAGATTTTCCAGAATTTTCCAATAACAAATTCATGTGGATGAGATCCGAAAGTTTCCAATTTTGCTGAAGAGAAATTGCTCTTTCTGAACAAACACCAAGCTTCTCAAGTATAATTGAAACCTACACACAAAGCCATTCCCATTAACAAAATTCAAGAAGCATTTGAAGTTTTTTCTTACTTCACTTAATAAACATCTAGCAAAGAGAAATAACATGCTTACCCAGCAAGCCAACTGATTTCCACACTTATTCGCATCCTTACTTCAAAAGTGAGCTTATATTTCATTCCATAGTAACTGTATGTTGTCACAAAATCAAATTTAAAATGCTTGTCACATAATGAAACTAGTAGCTTACCATTTAATGGTGCAGGGAGAGCATCAGGAAAATCTTTGGCATTGCAAATATCATAGAGTGCTCTTTCCATTGCAACTTGTCATTAATACCAAGTTCTCCAAACAGGTTTTGCACATTTGGATACGCCCCAACTGGTTAAAAAATGGAAAACTTCAATCAAAATAACGAAGTTAAAAAAGGAAATGGTGTATAAAAAATATCCATCTAACCTTTTACACCAAGTAACATGGGTTACTATAGCCAAATGAGGAACATCAAAAACTTGCAACATTGACTTGTTACTCAAAATTTCGCACAAGCATACTCGTTGCTAATCAAGAAACAAAAGTGGAAAATAAAAAAAACTATTAATACAAAAAGAGAGTGGAGCATAAATCATGAGCATTAATATGGAATAAACAAACTAACAATGTAATAAAAAGGAACAAGCGCTAAAAGAAAAAGGAGCATTAGTTTACAGAAGATATGCAAGCTTGTCTCATAACAATCTCCATCATAATCTTTCCACGTTTTAGTTTAGAATAACTCGGTTGAAGTGTAACGATCATACGTCTGTAATGCATTATGTGTCCCATAATAGGTCTCATTCTTCTACCCTTTCCCGGGAGTCGATAGTTATTCATAGCTATTACCTTGACATTAAAGAAGAGTTTGACCCAATGCTTTATTTCCAGCTTAGTTGATCCTTTTTTTTTAGTATTAAAAATTTAACTAAATTTTCATAAACTCTCTCCAAGTCTTTAATGACCTCTTAGGACTTGCAATTAATAAAACTAAAAGCCATCTTCTTCTTTTTTAGCTAGCTCTTAGTAGCAAACCCAATATTTTGGCTCAATCTTAAGAAAAGTGTAAAAAAGCCACCATTCAAGTATCTACATATACTTATTACCACTAAGAGATTAACCTTTGGGGACTACAAACCTTATCAAGGAGATTGAGAAATCGATGAACTTCTTATAGTTAGGGACAACCCAAAACCACCAAGGAGAAAAAGTAAAGTGGCAAGAAGTATGCTTGCCTAAATTAGAAGAATAAGATCAAATTGTGTGATAGCCAATCTCCTGCTATATAAAAGAACAAAGCTAATGGCGAGATCTTCAAACTAGGATTTAATTACTCAATTAACAATTTGGAAAAAATACTGCATTTCTATATCAACATTAAATCACATATTATGCTGGTCTTGATAATTTTGTATGGTTGAAAACTACTTACAAGTTAACTGTATAATTTTCACGTAAATTAATTAGCATTTCTGCCATTCTGTTAGTGTTTGTAAGCCAATATTGCATAGGACGAAATCTCCATATTCAGTATATATACTTGTTAGCGAGATGATTAGTTTCACGTTCACATGCTTAGGTACAAACTTAGTAATATTAGGGAAACGCGTTTAGAATTTTTAGAAAAAGTGTGAGCTACTTTGATAGTGACAAATTTTCTATTTTATGCTATTCAATAATTGTAATGCTTTTATAAAGGGGATGGAACTTGATATACACATATTTACTATGCCTCCCACTTGCCATATTCGAAGCCAAAGTCACGAGCAAGTGGTTGTGTACAAGGTAGGCCAAGATTTAGATAAAGTCATTCTAGTGATGGGTACTTTAGAAACCTAAACGTAGAAAGATCCTGGAGGATCGTCTTCTATATGGATAACCCTAGTTAAAGATTGTTACATACGGAAAGCTATTCAACTCCAAAGAAGCAAAGAGAAGGCATCCCCTCTTTGGTACTGTATTATTTGTTGGTGTTGATGTTTGAACGGACTGTGCAGGTGAAGCAATAGCACCTTCATCCTACAAGCTAATGTCGAGGAATCTGTTCTGAATAAATTTGGCTACAGGTCCTTATTATGTAATATATATAATATATTACTAAAAGACAAAATGCAAACGTCTTTATCACAAGCCAACTTGTCGTAGGTGATAAACATTTGCATTAAAAGAGAGTACTACAACACAGTTAGAGTAAGTCAATGGTGGGACATCGAAGCATAAGAAACCTAAGAAAACGCGTTAGCTTATGAAACAGTGGGTACCGCAATCCGCTTGGTCCAGACAATGGCTGCTAAACCAGCGGCGCCCTCGAATTTGGACAACCCCAATTTGTGGACCTTCAAGGTTCTTCCTTGTCCTTGTCTTTGATGTTTGACACCCATTATTTACAAATAAAAAAAAATGTTATTTCAGAATTGTGGGAAACGTAAACTTAGGTTCCAATTGGTTTTGTTTGTATCTTTAGGTTTTTGTTTTTGTTTTTTTAAAATAAAATTTTGTTTGGTTATTAATGTTAATGTAGATATATTTTTATCACTAATAATAATTACATATTAGATAAATTAAAGATAAACTATTTTTAATTAAATAAATTTATTTAATCTCTTATATAATATTTATTAACAAATTATTAATAAAATTATATTATTTTAATAAATAAGTAATTTTAAAATTAAATTTTATTTATAAATTAATATTTATTTGAAATATATTTTAATTATTAAATCAAATTTTATTTGAATATTTATATATTTTAAATTTAATTATATTTATTCATAGTTATTAAATTTTAATTACATATTAATTTAATTATATAAATTAAATTAAATTAAAATATCAATAATTTTTATTGATAATTTATTTTCATTTATTAAATATATAGTACTGAATTAAATTATTCATAATTTGCATTAAAATTTAAATAATTAAATAATATATTAAATGATAGTATATCAGATTATGAAAAAGAAACAGAAATAGGAAACAAAAACTACTTTTTATGGTTTTCATAATTTTTAAAAACTAAAAAAACTAAAACTAAAAATTCAAACAAACAATGTTTTTAATTAAATTTGAAAACAAAAATAAAAAATGGAAACAAACACCCTCGGACTATTTCGCTTGCATAAAATTTTATGATAGGAAGATTCAACGTCGGTTACTTCTATTTATATTTTTTAAAATAAAAAATTATTTATATAGTATTTGATAAAAATTTGAAAACGAAAATCGATATCTTAATTAAATAGGTAGAATTAACCCAGGAAACTTTAAGAAACCACATGTGAAAGAGTGTGTAAATTGTGAATTTCTCTTCGCTTGTATTTCTTATGATGAGGTTACATAAATGTATGGAGGAATTGATGAGTCCAGTCACATGTTGTTGTTCTGCTTATCATTATAACAACCCACCATACTAATAATGAGCATAAATTGTGGTGATGGCCAGCTGAAGACTTGGCCAATTTAAAACCACAAAACTATGGCTTGTGATTTGCAGTATTAGGCAGAGAAGAGAAAAGCAAAAAAGCTTAATACACAGAAACAGTATTGTGTGAGTCTTGTGCTCTAGATCACATCTACAGAGAGGTGTGAGGTAAAAATAGAGTGGTAAAATTTGAGAGTTGCTAGAATTGTGATCATATTCTAATTGGTGAGAAATTTGAGTCATTGTAAGAAATTTTCTCCACATATATAGTGAAAATTTTACCAGCTTGGCTAGTGGTTTTGCCTTCTAATTATTTAGGGGGTTTTCCATGTAAATCTCGGTGTCCTTATTTTTATCTGACATTTACGATCATTATTCAATTTTTACTGTGGTTATTATTTCTGGTGGATTCAGTCGTCAAGTAATTATTAGAGGTAAACGTGGTAACGATAATTTAATATTTGCCAGCGCTATTACTTTTTTACTTTCAATAATTTTATCTTACTTTTACCATTGGCATTCCGTTGCGGGGCCTACTCGAACTACGAGCATAAATCTCGACAACTGGTATCGAAGCTCTTAATTTGACAGATCTAGGAGCTTGGCATGGCTAAAGATAGGGTAATGATCAAGTTGACGGATTCGAATTACTCCAATTAGAAATCCAGAATGGAGGATTACCTTAATTGTAAAGATCTCTATGATTCAATTGAAGGTGGCAGTGCTAAGCCAGAGGATATGACCGAGAAGCAGTGGCACAAATTAAAAAAATAGACATTGTGTACTATACACCAATGGATAAATGCTAGCCTGTACAACCATGTGAAGAATGAAAAAGATCCCTAAGTTCTTTGAAAGAAATTAGAAGGTATGTACGAGGCTACTAATGCTCAAGGAAAAGTGATCATGATTAGATAACTTATGAACTTGAAGCTGTCAGAGGGATGATCAGTTACACAACACCTGAACGACTTTGAAGGACTTGTAACTGAGTTAGCAATTACTGGTATGTCCTTGGATGACGAGATGCAAGCATGCCCATTGTTAGGATCTCTACCAAACAGTTGGGATACTCTTGTGGTATCTTTGAGCAACTTGGTGCCAAATGGTGTGGTAACGATATCTATGGTAAAGAATAAACTACTTAAGGAAGAACTGCAGAGAAGAGACGTTGCCAGTACTAGTTCAGAAGCCCTTGTCACGGAGGCTAGGGGCTAGAGCAAAAGTAGAGGTCGAAGGCATGGAAAGTTCAGGGATAGATCTAAGTCTAGGGAGAAAAGACAGTGTTACCATTGCGTTAAAATGGGTCATCTCAAAATGAATTGCTATCTTCTCAAATAGGAGAATGCAAACCAAAATGAAGACAATGAAAAAAACACATCTACTACAATTTTGAAGGAAGATGGAGAAACGTTAGTTTCTCATGATGCAGATTATTGTCATATTGTAGATGCAGATAATGAGTGGATAATAGACTTCGGTGCTTCATACCACTATGTTCCAAAAAGAGAATACTTTACCACTTATAAAGCAGGAAACTTTGGCACTATTAGAATGGGAAATCATAGTGTCTCGTGAAGACCAGTGTCGGGTGCACATTAATACTCAAAGATGTGCGACATATTCCTGATCTACAGTTGAACCTGATTTTTGGTAGTGTACCGGACAAGGAAGGTTATCACCATCATACGGGTGACAGTAACTAGAAACTCACCAAAGGATATTTGGTGGTGGTGAAAGGAAGATATCTTGCTCACTATATAAGATGCACGCAGTGATATGTGCAGTTCAACTAAATACAGTTGAAGATGATGCTTCACCAAATTTGTGGCACAGGAGGTTGGCGCACGTAAGTGAGAAAGGGTTGAATATGTTGGTTAAGAAGTCCCTCAATCCACTATCCAATGGTAAAATAGTGATTATTTTTTATTTGGGAAGCAACATCGCATTACATTTCTGAAGAGCTCAAAATGGAGAGACACCAAATTGGAGTTAGTAAACTCTGACGTATGCGATCCCATAGAGGAGGAATCTCTTGGAGGTAACAGATACTTTCTTACCTTTATTGATGATTTCTCACGAAAAACATGGATATATTTGTTGCGCACAAAGGACCAGGTTTTCCAACATTTTCAGCAGTTCCATTCGACGGTGGAAAGGGAAACTGAGATGCCATTGAAGTGTCTACGCACTGACAATGGTGGTGAATATATCTCTAAGGAGTTCAAAGATTATTGCAGTAAGCACAGTATCAGGCATGAGTAGATAGTCCCTGGTACGCTTTAGTACAACGGCATTGCTGAATGGATGAATCACACAATTGTTGAAAGAGTCAGATCCATGCTCAAAATGGCTAATTTAACTAAGTCATTTTGGGGAGAAGCTGTTGGTACTGCCGTCTACCTGATCAACCGACTACCTTTAGTACCTTTGAACTTTGACATTCCGGAGAAGGTCTGGACAAGTAGGAATATTTCGTACTCTCACCTAAGGGTATTTGGCTACAAGCATTCATGCATGTTTCGAAAGAGAGAAGATTAAAACTTGATGACAAATCGGTCTTGCATAGTTGTTGGTTACGGAGATAAAGAGTTTGTCAATAGGTATGGGATCCAGTCAGAAAGAAAGTATTCCGAAGCCGAGAAGTGGTATTCCACGAGAATATGATCATGAAAGATTTAACTGTAGATGATGCAAGATCCTCAAGTGATGGTGTTGTTGATATTACTCCAGTGAGCATTCCAACAGATGATGCCACAGGAGGAGCAGTACCAGAATCATAACAGGAAGAAGAAGAACCAGTTTTGGGGGATCAAGATACGGTTGTAGATGATGATACTGATGCAGAGGGTGTTGATTAGGGTGAGCCAGAGAACCCCGTTCCATTAGAAGGAGTTGAACCTCAATTGAGAAGGTCAATTAGAGAACGTCAACCATCTACAAGGTACCCTAGTTCTGATTATATTTTGATTACTGATGAGGGGGAGACAGAGAGCGTTTAAGATGTGCAATCTTGCAAAGATAGAGATTACTGGATGAAGGCCATGTAAGAGGAGATGAATTTGGTGAAGAAGAATGATACGTACAAGTTGGTGAAACTTCCAAAGAGGAAGAGAATACTCAAGAACAAATGGGTGTACAATCTAAAGAAAGATGAAGGAAACTTAGTGAGATACAAAGCTCCATTGGTCATCAAAGGTTTCACTCAAAAGAAAGGTATTGACTTTGATGAGATTTTTTCAATGGTTATGAAAATAAGTTCTATTCAAGATGTGCTAGGTTCAGTAGCCAGCTTGAACCTTGAGTTGGAGCAGCTCAATGTAAAGACCACATTTTTTCATAGGGATCTAAAGGAAGAGATATCATGGAACAACCAAATGGTTTCAAGGTCAAGGGAAAGGAGGACATGGCTTGTCGCCTAAAGAAGAGCTTATATGGGTTAAAACAAGCCCTACGACAATGGTATAAAATGCTTGATTCTTTCATGGTGAATCAAAGTTACAAAAGGACGAATATAGATCCTTATGTATATGTCCAGAGATACCCTGAAGGTAAATTTACCATCCTTCTCCTATATATTGCAGATATGTTAATTGTTGGATCAGACGCATATATGATTAGCAAGTTAAAGGGTGATTTGTTAAAGACATTTGGCGTGAAAGATTTGGGATCGACAAGGCAAATTCTCAAAATGGAGATTACTCAGAATCGAAAGTCCTACAAGTTATGGTTATCACAGGAGAAATATATTGAACGAGTTCTCGAGAGGTTCAATATGAAGAATGTTAAACCAATTAGCACCCCACTTGTCGCTCACTTCAAGTCGAGTAAGAAATCATACCCATCAACGGAGATAGAAAGAGAAGATATGTCAGATGTACCATATTTTTCAGCTGTCGGAAGTTTGATGTACGCAATGGTGTGTACAAGACCAAATATCGCTCATGCAGTTGGTGTTGTGAGCCGATTTCTATCAAATCCCTAGAAGATACATTGGGAAGCAGTAAAGAGGATCTTATCTTCAAATACCTGAGAGGAACCTAAAAGTTATGTCTAACTTTTAAAGGAGAAAAATCTACACTTGTTGGCTACACAGATACAAATTTGACTGGTGATCTTGATGAAAGAAATCTACATCAGGATATCTATTTACATTCTCAGGGGGAGCTATCTCATGGTAGTCAAGATCACAAAAATGTGTTTCCTTATCAACTACCGAAGTAGAGTATGTTGCAACAACAGAAGCAGGGAAGGAAATGCTTTAGTTGAAGAGATTCTTTCAAGAATTGGGTGTGCAGTAGGAAGAATACATAGTCTATTATGATGTAATTAAGAATTGGGTACGAAACACGTGTTGTATGAACTCATGGATGTAATTAACAATCCCAACGAATTGTTGTACTTGTTTCACAGTGAGATTTTCATCAGAAAAGTGTAACAACTCTTGTGTAATATGTGGACCAGGCTGGTAGAATCCATCTTTGAAATGCATACCCAGAAATTCAATCTCCTTTGTACCAATGATGCTTTTAGAGGCTAAAAGCATGATGCAATACTATTTAGTAAGATCGAAGAATTGTTGAAGTAAGGCCTGATGTTCTTTATTGGTATTTGAGAATAGGAGAATATCATCAATGTAGATGATTACATTGTTGAGGATAGGCTCATAGATCATAGTCATGGTTGTTTAAAACAGTGATAAGACAACTTTAAGCTCAAATGGTATAACAGTCCATTGGTATTGTACATTGGGAATGCAAAATGCAATTTTGAATGGCTCAGCCAGGTGAAAACCCAATTGCTAAAATCTTGCTTTAAGATCAAACTTGGAAAAGATAATAGTTTCTTTTAAAAATAGTACCTGAATACTAATCTTAGGGAGAGGAAACTTGTCATCTTGCAAGAATGCATTCAGAGGCTTGTAATTAATCACCAATCTCTTTTTACCATGCTTTTGCTCTAAACGTTTGTTCATATGGAAAGCCTAGTAAGCCCAATCTGACTTTGTGGGCTCAATGAGATCTTGTTTTAGAAGGATAACACACTTGGATTGTGCGAGTTTGAGGTCATTAGGGCCCTGGATGTGTAGCTTTCGTAGGATTGATATCCTCATTCTTTTTGAAAGACAGACTTATGAAAAAGTTAATATTTTTCTAAAAAGGATATGAATGAGAAAACTGTGCATGTGATTCAGGATAGTAGTCTAACAGTTTATCTCGCAATGAGGTATATGGTGTAGGAACTTGGAAAGTTCAAACACATTTTTCACTTTAGTTTAGGGACTATAAAATAAATGATACTTGAAGCCTGTGGGTAGGATCTGTAAAGATGAGGCTTTGTTATATACATCCATACCAATGAGAATATCTGAGCTAGGTAGACTGTTGTCAAGCACTTTAGTCCGAACTGTACATTGTGGAAAGAATTGTATCCCGATCTTTCCTTTTTTAATTAACCCAATCTTGAATGAATTGCCATCTACAGCAGTAAAGTACTCATCATGTGAGGTCCATGCCTCAGAAAGTATAATGTTGGGCTTCATAATCGTACGATTGGATTCAGTATCCATGAATCCAATAACTTTGATGGGGCGATCATATTTGTCTTGTCTAAAGAGTTGGATTTGGACATATGGTCATTTGACTGAAGTAAGATCTAATTTCATGCAGGTCTACGATAGCATGTATAGGGAATCATCTCCTAGAGAGAGATGAATAAGAGGATTCATCTTTAGAGGTCGTAACAGAAACAACAAACTTGGTGTCTTCATCTTCAATGGATTGTTCCTCAGTAAGTTCTTTAAAGTTATTAGAAGAATGAATAGGAAAAATTGATTAGATTTGCTTTAATAGCTTGACATCTTTCTTGCTTTTGTGAGGACAAGTTCGTGTAAAGTGTCTTGGTTATCTATAGAGAAAACATCGATCAACTTTCTGAGACTGATGGGATTTCTTCTTGAATAATTGAACAAACTTTCTCTTTGTCCCATCTTTTCTCATATAAGTTTTCCTTAAGGGTTTATAACCTTCCTTTTTTTTTTTTGCAAAACTCTCTTCAATGATAGACATGATTGTGCTTAGATTTCTTCCTGTTACTTCAATCACAATTGTTTTTTTCTTTGCACTTAATTTAAGATAAGGCTTCTTACAAGCTTGTTTGAGAAGTGGACCAGCTTTAACGATATTCTTGAATAAGGCATATTGATCACAAAGCTTATCAAGAGAGGCTGAAGCAAACTGATAGATTTCTCCAAGAGATATAATATCCCTTTGTAAAGAAACAATGGTCCGTTGTAGCTTTGGTTGCAGTTGATCTAGAAGGGATGAGATGAAAGTAAATTGAAGATTAACATCATTCCATCTATTCAAAAAATAATACCTTTTCGTCATATGTTGAAAATGCTTCTATAAATCACGTTTACCGAGTGAACAACATTTCATTGCAAAATACTCCTGACAGATTTGCTTATCTATAAGCTGAAAGTCGCCAATGAATTCCTTATGAATTATTCCAAGAAGAGCTCCGGTTGCAGTGACTTGGATATACTGAATCTTTGATAGTCGTCAATACTTTGCCATCATTCTTGTAAAGTACCAGTGAAATGATAAGTAAACTCAGACAAAAATATCTTATAAATGATTATTTGGTTGAGTCATTTGAAGATCTATCCATGCACCATATTCATGCAAGCGATCTATCCATTTCTTTGGGGGAAGATCATCAAAAGTAAACTAAGGTCCTGAAGTAGGCTTGGTTTGTGCAGTTGGTTGAGCTGGGGTTGCTTATGGTGCTGATGTAGGTCTAAATGGTTTAGTACTTGTAGATTCTGCTTCAGTTATATTTGGTTCAATTTCAGTAGGTTCAGGTATAGTCATAAGAACTTGTGCTAAGTCTGATACATCAGCTAGTTGGGATGAGAAATCAAAAAAAGGTTTAGAGATCTGTTCAAACGATGACTCAAAAATTATTGCAGAGACTTCAAAACAAGCTTCTGAATTATCTTACTGAGCAAAGGAATCTTCTACAACAGGTGTAGGTGTAAGAGTTGCTATGAACTTTGTCAGAGACACTTTATCCTTCCCAGTAAAGGTGGAATGTTGAGACGTTGGTGGAGAAGTGGGAGGTGCATGAATCAGTAATGATTTACTCCACTGGTTAACTAGTTCAGGTTTAGTACATGAAGGTGATGGCTCAGGAACTTGTTTAGGATTTGGCTTTGATTTTGACTTTTTAGTTTTAGCTTGAGTTGCCTGAGGATGGATATGCTGCCTGATCAAAGGACAGTTGAACTTGAAGATGAATATTCAGCTTCTTCCTGGTACGTTTGATGTAGAGGAGGAGTGTATACTAGTTATATTTTTGGAAATACTGAAGAGAATGAGCCATATAAAGTCTTAGACGGTGCAGATTGCATACCAACTTCCATACGTTGCACAATTCCTTGTATTTTCTTGAGTTCTCTAGTTTTAACGTTGAAGTCAGGTCTGAAATACTGTGTAGCAGTGTAATGTTGAAGATTAGCGTCAAGTTGTTGGATCTGAGTTTTGTATGAATGGTACAGTTGTTAGATCTATTTATAGACAGTGTTAACTTTTTGTTGAGTAGCATGAGTCTGTCGACTGATTCCATCTAACTTAGAATCAATTCTTCTAAGGACTTTGTTTTGTGTTACTACATTTGATATCTGTCAGTTAAGAACTTCGTTAGAAGGATTTGAGACAAATGTTCCTTGTGAAGTGATTCTTGTGACTCGAATATAAAGGCTAGAGATAACCCTAGTTGTTTCATCTGTACTCTTGTGTAGAGAAGGAAACTCTTTTTCATATGACTTAACCATTATACAAGGTATAAGAGTAGGAGTAATGAGAGGAATTGCTGGCTTAGGTTGACAGGTAGAAGATTTCAACATCTCACAAAGAGATCTAGGTCTGGATCTTTCTGTGGGTAGACTACTAGATTTGATGGAATCATCTAGATCTGAATCATCCTAGCGTGGATGATACAGTTGAAAGGCATACAACGAGTTTTAGACTTTTTCTTCCTCCTTCATCGTCTGGCATGCCGCTCATCATCATCATCACTGTCTGACTCAGGGTTGAGACAGACTTCACAATTTGGTTTGCACATAGATGGATCAACATCCCATACAAAGTGTCCACAATGATGGCTTACATAGGTTAGATCTCCATTAGATTTAAAATAATAAATAGAAGGGCTGGATTTACCTTCTGTATGAGAAAATATGAACTAAATCAAAGATATGGCATTGGATGTAGAAGGTCCAGATGGATCTTCATTGTGCCTTGCATAGATGGACTTCACTATTCCATCTTTTAATGTCTTCAGAATTGGAGTTATATGAAAAGAGTGTCAATAAGGCGCATGAAACATATTCTGGTAATTGATGGTCCATTTAGTAGGTATCAGCTTTTCAAGTTTCACAGCTGGTAATTACTTCGAGATCTAGATGATAGTAGTTTAATCATTAGAATAATCAGCAACTATATAAAGAACATCCGATGTAGAGTTTGAAAAGTTAAGGTCCAAAGCATAATTCTACAAATGATAAATCATCCGGTCATGTAAGGTAAAGAAACAATCGGTAGCAATGAGACCAAATACTGGGCAAAAGTTAGAAGCAATTCATTACTTCAACGGACTCCCAAGTGAGACCAACCGTAGATTTGAACTGAGCAAATCTTTAATTAAGGACCATCCCATTTCAGTGACGAGCATTTTGTAAAAGTGGCATCAGGCTACAGATCAAAGCTAGGAAGGATGCTTCCATCGAAGTTTAAGAAATTATTAAAAAAAGGTTTTGCTTCAATTAATAACAAAAAGTTTGATTCTTTTAAACATATGAATATATCAAAGAAACTTGGAGAAAAGAAAGGAACAACTTAACAGGAGACATGTCAGTGCCAAACTGAAGGACAAAAATAAATCCATACAATACAAGAGGCCAAGGGTCTGCCCTTAGTTGAAAACACGAAAAATCCTAACTTGTCCTTACATACTTTCCACCTAAAAACAGCCTACCAAGCAATGCTTGGATAGAATTGTGATCCCAGCAAAATATAAAACCTTAAAAGTTAAAGAGCAGCAACACCGTCGTCGAAGTTCCAGAGATCGCCGACGACGCTTTCTTGAGCAGTATTTGGTGCCGTCGATTGTCCATCGAGATAAGGAATTTGATAGAATTTCATGTAATTCTCATACGCTGTTAGCTCCTCTGATAGCTTTTGCACTTCATTCTTTACGGTATCATCTTCCACTAGCTCCACTTCCTGTCTCTCAGTCTGTTGACCCGCCAAGTTTTTGTTATTGACAGTGTACACTTGCTCCATTTCCGAACCAGAATTTTTCCCTTCAGAACCATCTGCTTCTTGTTTGAATCCATTCAAAGGATAGGATTCCACTTGGTTCAGATCATAATTGAACCCAAAATCGTAACTTTCAGGAAGATTATAGTTAAAGTTAGAAGCTCGGAGGATTTGGTACATGGGATTATTGGAACATGGGTCTCTGTCTCTGTATGAGTGGTTATCTTCGTTTGGGAAGTTGACTTTGGCTTTGCTTCCTCGGATTTTGCGAGCTTCTCTGTCATAGGCTCGAGCAGCTTCCTCGGCAGTGTTATATGTGCCAAGCCAAACTCTAGCTCCTTTCCTTGGATCGCGTATCTCTGCTGCCCATTTGCCCCAGGGTCGTCGTCGAATTCCGATGTACAAGTTCTTTCCCTGCCTCTTGCTGCTTGTCTGATTCACCTTTTGATCTTCATCTGTAACACAAGCTACTTACTCAAAAACGTGTGCCTTCCACAAGTAAGAAAAAGGAGCAGAAAAAGGTACAAAACCTGGAGAGGGTTGACGTGTCCTTTTACGGGAATTGGCATGGTCACTTGGGGCAGGATAAAATTGAAAAGTGCTTAGTTTGTTGAAGGAAACGTTAGGCCAGATGTCAGGCGGAGTGGCACGTCGATTGCGGTTTAGAGGGATGACATCACCGAGGATAGCACCGCCACACATTTTGAGTGGAATCCGAAGAAGTACGAGATGAGAAATCGAGCGAATAATTGTGGTTTTGAAAATTGAGAATTGTGAGTTGTGACTCGAGATGTAGGGAGAAGGGGGATTTATGTAGCACGCACGAGGGACCTACTCGTATGTGCTTGTGACTTGTGGGTGACGGCCACAAGCGCATTACTTACTTGTATATTTAATTCTATATATAATACTTACGTGGCAGCTAGGACTAGTCAATTTCAATCTTATCCGAATTTAAAGTAAAAAAATTGTTCATTGTTTTTGGTAAAAGTATTGCCTCGATCTCGTACGAATTGTCATTTTCTAATTACCTTATCGTATGCATACAATTGAACTGGAAAATGTCGTTAGTTCGAACCATCTAATTTGTAAGAATTCTTATAAATGTCTCTGCGTGTATAACTGCTAGAATTTAACCGTGATCAAATCATGGTGCAGCAATAAACTTTACAAATTTTGAATGGACCCTAATAATTGAATAAATTTGAATGAAACATAAAACGATTTAGAGATCGTATCTTGTTCGCTTTCTTGTTGAAAAAATCTTTAAAAACTTTTTCCAACTGAACAATCACGAGCTGTTCAGATATCCAGCCTCTTATAGTATTCATAGAGGAATTCTCAAACTGATTTTAGAGGAAGAAAACAAAAAGTACTAGCTTCTAAAAGCTCTTCCCTTTAAATAAAAAAATTATAGGGGTCTTTAATTAAAATTGAATTTCTTTAATTATAATTAAAATCAAATTCTAATTATAATTAATTTAATTTTAATAAAACCAAATATCTCTTATTTGATCCCCAAAGTTTTTCAAACTTATAATTAAGTCAAAATTAATGAAATTGATTTTTCTTTCACAAATTGCTCTTTAATGTATGATCCATTAGGTTCCTAATAAATTGACAATGATTATAAATTATAATTATAATTTACAATTACAATTACAATTAGATAAATTAAAACTTCTTTTAATTTATCTTTAATTCTCCAATTAAACAATTCATAATCATAAATCATGATTGACGTCTAGCAACAAGTCATGATTATCCAACTATCAAGAATGTCAAAGTGATTGACTTAACCTGTTTATGCATGGCTATGGAGTATAATTTAATCATTTCGTCATTAAATGTTCTAATTGGACAGATTATGAATACTGTATCTACTGTTATCATCCAATCATATTCGTTTTTGCTAATAAGCAATTGATTTATTATCCAAATTTGAAAACAACCTTTTCAAATATCAATTTACTCGGGCTAGAGAATTTCATAAATCATTACTAATCAAGAGTAGTAGAATATTCTCTCTAATTAGTTTAAAGTGATAAATCCTATATTGACTTAAATATTCTCTCTAATTACTTTAAAGTAACGAATCCTATATTGACTTACTCAACTATCTACATATGGTTCATATTGTATCCAATTACTACCAACTAAATTACCTTAAGATGTTTCATAAGTAGCATCAAAACACAGTAATTCCCACACTAGATACCTTGGTAATCTCAAGTTTGAGGAGCAATTATACAACCATCATTATGAGATAATCCATAAACACATAAGTAGTATCCCAATCGGAATTCTCATATTTAGGTTAGTTCAGTTACTTATTCTCTAATAATCACCCACACATTAGTTTAAGTATCTTTATACTTTATTTTACTTTCTTTATAAGAAAGAAATATAATGTGTGCTAATTTTACCGTTTCATCAATATCCTGTCTTGATAAAACTATAACTAAGAACATTTAGGAATAATACATAAGTGTAAACTGAATCTCATAATTATGATATCATCATAATTTCAATTACACAGTAATTATTCCAAGGATTTTATCTTTAGTATTAAAACATAAAATATTAATTAAATTAAAACATAAAGATAAATAAAGCCTTTTCATTAATTCAAAATAATGTAATTTGCATCCAATTGATTGGCTGCAAGGGCATAAACTAACAATCTCCCACTTGCACTAAAGTCAAATCCCTATGAATCCAATACCATATCCATCCATATGTCGATAATGTCTCTTTTGAGACAATGGTTTAGTAAGAGGATCTCCTAGATTCTCTTTATTGGGAACTCGCTCAAATATTATGTCTTTCCGCTCCACTATCTCTCTGATCAAGTGAAACTTTCTGAGTACATATTTGGACCATTGATAAGACCTGGGTTCTTTTGCTTGCGCAATAGCACCGTTGTTGTCACAATACAATACTATGGGCTCAACAATGCTAGGAACCACTCCAAGTTTAATGATGAACTTCTTGATCCAAACTATTTCCTTTGCCACCTCTGACACTGAAATGTACTCTACTTCGGTAGTTGAATCTGTAATGGTTAATTGTTTGGAACTCTTCCAACTTACTACACCACCATTTAGAATGAAGATATACCTTGGCTGTGATTTACTGACATCATGATTTGACTGGAAATTAACATCTAAATATCTTTAAACTCTCAGTTCATCTCCTCCATAGACCAAGAAAACATCTTTAGTTCTTCTCCAGTAATTTAAGATGTTTTTCATAGCTATCAAGTGACCCTCACCAAGATTAGACTGAAACATGTTTGTTATGCTCAAAGCATAAGATACATCTGGTCTAGTACATAGCATCGCATACATGTTTGATCCAATTGTCGAAGCATATGGAATACAATCCACTTTATCTCTCTCCACTTCTGTCTTTAGACACATACTCTGTGAGAGAGAAATCCTATGCGATATGGGTAAGAATCCCCTCTTGGAATTCTCCATGCTAAACCTCTTTAGCACTTTATCCATGTAGGTGGATTGAGACAATCCAAGCAACCTTTTTGATCTATTTCTATAGATCTTTATTCCTAGAATATAAGTTGCTTCTCCCATATCCTTCATAAAGAAGTTCTTGGATAACCAGATCTTTACAAACTGTGGCATAGATATGTCATTTCCAATTAACAATATGTCATCCACATATAGTACTAATAAAACGAATGCACTCCCACTAACCTTCTTATAAACACATGGTTCATCCACATTTTTGATAAAATCAAACTTTTTGATTGTCTCATCAACATGGATGTTCCAACTTTGCGACACTTGCTTAAGTCCATAAATAAACCTTTGCAACTTGCATACTTGATTAGGAAATCTCTTGGATTCAAAACCTTCAGGTTGTATCATATATACATCATCCAGTAAATTCCCATTAAGAAATGCAATTTTGACATCCATCTGCCAGATTTTATAATCATGATATGCTACTATAGCTAACAAGATTCTGATGGATTTTAGCATAGCTACTGGCGAAAAAGTTTCATCAAAATCAATCCCTTGTTTTTGTTTGTAACCTTTAGCCACTAACTTTGCTTTGTACGTGTGTACATTACGTACCATCTATGTCAGTTTTTCTCTTAAAAACCACTTGCATCCAATAAGTACAATGCCAATAGGGGCATCAACCAAAGTCCATACTTGGTTGGTGTACATGGATTCCATTTCAGATCTCATAGCTTCTTGCCATTTTAAAGAATCAATATCAAACATTGCTTCTTTAAAAGTGGTAGGCTCATCATGTATAAGTGATACGCTATCCTTTTCTTGCTCAATATGTAGATCCAATCTAGTGGAAGGATGATGTATCCTACTAGTTCTTCGCGGAATATGTGTCTCTTGAGCTATTGGCCCCCGAATTTTTGTTATTGAGTTAAGCATGATTTAAATAAATTATGAGGTCATGATAGAATTATTATTGGAGTTTAATTATTTATTACAGTGTTAGTAAGATTTTATTTCACTGGTTAGTGAAATTAATGTAGTAAGAATGTATTGAGAGCAATTTTGGCATGTCACTTAAGTATAAAAGCCATGAAGCATTAAAGGAAGGGTAAGTGGATATTTACCACTCATTAAGGGTAGAATTGGAAGAGGAAAAATGTTTTCTTGTACATTAGAAGGAGAAAAACGTGAATGAAGGGAGAGAAGAAGAGAAAAACGTGAAAAAGGGCAAGAAAGGAGAGAGAGAGTCATCCATGAGAGAAAAAGAAAGAAGGCAAAGTTAGAGTTTCATCTTTTTTTAGTTTTTAAGAGTGATTTTGAGGGTATTCAAGAAGAGAAAAAGAAAGAAGAAGAGAAGAGCTTCCATTTGAGCCAAACATCTCTTTGTTTGGTGAAGATTCAAGATAAGCTCATTTTTAATCCTTTGGATTTTTAGAAGGGTTTTGGTTAATGAAGCTTAGGAAATACATAGGATTAAGTATTCTAGAATCAAATTTTAGTGAATATGCTTTTTGGGTTCTCAATTTGTATTCCTATTGAATTGGATTTTTGCCAATGTTAAAGGGAATCAAAAGAGGCAAGAGGAGTAAGAGGAAGGGCATTTTTAAGCAAGAAATCCAGGTGGGTTACATATTATAGTTGAGTTAATAAACTATGAGTATTTTTTTGAATCAAAAGATTTAAATGATTTCAATTGCTTTATAAATGTTGCATTTAGTATTTGTTATATAGTTAGTACATGAATCTTGATGATGATTTATATAATGATGATAGAAATTGTATTTGAAATATATCATACTTATGGAAATCATGTTTCCAAAATATGCATTTTGTGCTATATGTTGACAAGTCATGAAACTCATGTTTGTGTGTGGGTTTGTGGTGGTCCATCATGTTATGTCACGTGCACGTTGACTATATTAAAAGCTTCTCCCGCCTATCCGCTAGTGGCATGAAGCTCCTTCAAGGACTCCCTCATGTTTACTATAGATTCATAAGAACTCCCTCATGTTTATTGGAGTTTGCAAAAACTCCCTCATGTTTATCAGAGCTTCTCAAGAACTCCCTCATGTATACGGACTACCCAAATCATTATGATTGCTTATGTTGTGTATGAATTGTTGACGAGTTTGAGAATTACATGTCTTATGTGGGCTATGATTTGTTTGACAAGCTTGAGACTTAAGCAAGTGTCTTATGTTGTTTATGAATTGTTTGACAAGCTTGAGAATTATAGAAATACATGTTTTATGGTTTCAATGCATTTTACTACGGCAATGAATATTTCAATGGTTTTGCTTGTTTTTCCACTATAAACTTGTTACCTACAAGCTTTTTAACTCAGCCCCCTTCCTCCCCATCTTCAAGTGAAGAGCAGGAGATCGAGTGATCGAGCGTCAAGGCATCACTCCAATGCATATTTTGTATTTAAGTTAGGATAGGAAAACTCAAGGCTTTAGCCTCATTTCAAGTATAACTCACATATATATTTTGTATTTTTGGATTATGAGTTCAATGATGTATTTGGGTCTTGAAATGCCCATTAAAGCTTTGTAAAACTCTTTTCTTTTGAAGTTAATGAAATATATTTATGTATTACTCATGACTTTCTAAGCTTCTGCATTGCATTTTTCAAGCATTCATAGAGGTAAAATCAGTGTTCTGACTTCAGGGAAAAAACTTTATTAATCTAGGTTGTTTTATACCAAGTTGTCTTCTTCTAAGATATGAAACTTTCGTATCTTTTTTCTAAGATATGAAAGTATTTACTAATCTATTAGTTCAAAATAGAATGTCATACATATGTTATATAAGGGTTAAATTGGATAATTGAACAATAACTGATATATAGTATACGTAAAAGATGGTATATATCATATAGATGATTGCACTGCATTTATTACATGCAAATGTTGCATTAAGCTCCTATATATTTTAGATCTTTTCTGGCCAAAATTTTCCGTTAGCTACCTGTTAAATGACAGATAAAGTCAATGTTGCGAATACCGTACCGGACTCGGTATCGGGTTGAGTTCTGGTATGGTACTGTACCGGCACTGATCAATACTGAGTACCGTATCAGGCAATTTTTTCTATTTATAAAATAGTCCCTGAAATTTTTTAAATTTGCAAAATAGTCCACTGATATATTGTACAGTTATATACTGTACAATTTACTGTTTACAAGTTTACATCAACC
>JAOSBN010000009.1:18290344-18337277 GCA_027563595.1 Erythroxylum suave
ACATGCCACCAATAATTATTTCACTCTCTTCACTTCATATAGCTGCACTTTATGTTTATGATTTTTGTTCCTATAGCTTTTTATCCATGACAATTGATAACTTGAACAGTGTAAATTACTGTTACATTTTAGGTAATTATTCCTAAGGGTTCAAAAGATCCATCAGCTGTGGTGTCTTTTGCAGTCGAGCAATATCTAGAGGTAATTATCTAGCTTTAAATTTCTGAAGTTGTTTACATATTATCTATTGTTCTGGATGCTTTTATATGCCTCATCTATCTCTACAACCCGTATCCTTGTATTTATTTTCCCAGAAAAGGACTGCTAGTATGAATTGGGTCTTATCATAGACTTCATCATCAACTTCCTCTACTTACCAATTTAAATAATTTAGATTTAATGAACTGAACATGAACAGAGTTAAAGACCTTCTTTATTCTCTTTTAAGATATAGTAAGTGTATTTATCTAAATACAATTATTCTTAAAATCAGTTGAGTTTGTGATATTATATAAGAATATTTATATTTGTAGGTAAGAGTATGTGATATTATACAAGAATAATATCACATACTCTTAAAATCAGTCAAGTGACTCATATATTATTCCTTGCATTAGGCTTCAAATTTTGATCTAAATTCAATCCAACTTCAATCAGCTCTAGAAGATTTTGATCATTCTTCTTTCCTTTAGTGACTTAAACCCATAGCAATCTTAGGTATAAGTGGATCTTCTAGAAAAGTACATTTAAAAGCTATTTCAATGGCAGGTTTTTAACGTCAGATAACTATCTACATTAAATGACCATTAAATGATTAAATAGAGGCTAAACTTAAGGAGATAGATGCATTGATAGGTACAGAAGGAAACTGTACAGATTTTGGACAGAAACAAAAATTCATTTGTCAAAATCGAGCATTGGCTTCTTGAAAAATCTAAATCTTGTTGGGAAAATGAAGCGGAAGTGCAAGTAAATACCCAAACCCTAGTTTCAGTTTGGTTGTGTATTGAAATTTGATGACTTGTGGTTGTGATAATTTAAAAAATGAGTAAGACGTCACACCAAGTCAGCTTTCAAGCAATTGGTTTTAAGGTATAACTTCAAATAACTATCTCCTGAAAAAAAAAAAGGCTTCGTACATCTACACAGATTGTGGATACAAGCTTCTTACCTTAAAATTCCTTGAGCTGACCAATCACATAGTCATCAATGGCCTCAACCATATAGATGACTTCATAACCCTTCTTCTTCATCTTCTCAAGGAACTTATCTAAATGTGGAAATTACAGAAGTTAGAAATTATAAAAGTTAAAAAAAATGTGGAACTTGGAGGAATAATTACAGATGTTAAGAAAAATGTGGAAGTTTTTGACCCTTCTAAAACTTGGGGGAATAATTTACGGAAGTTATAACAAATTTGTCAACTTAATGCATTCATTTGTTGGGAAACTAAGATTAGATCAGTGTTTGACGTATATGTTCAACTTGTTACTAATCCTAATTTGAATAAAATGCTATATAACATCTCTCTATTTTAAGATTTAGGTTAAGCTTTAAGAAGAATCATGCATTACCTTAAATGTGCAGATGCTTTTATCCTTCAAATAATGTCTGTTCAGCCATTTTATCCATAGTAAATCCTTTTCATGTATAATTCTCTATAAACTTTTAACCAAAAGAGTCCTAGTAACTAGTTGTACAAGAAAATGCCATATTTTATTTTTTTGATTTAGCATATGGACGAAACAATCCTTAAATTCATGTGTATTTTGCATCATCAACCATATCTTATAATCGACTATTGTTTTTGCAGATTGTATTAAAATACAAAGTAAGAGACAATCATCTATCTCTTCATTAATCCACATAGAAGGTAATAGACTGTCATTATGCTAATTGAGATTTCTATTTACTTTACATTGACAATGATTTGATTTACAATTTGTCCCAAAATGTGATTGTATAACTATCCACCAAAGATGGTGTTGTTGAGCTAATTTAACAACTATGAAAGTTATTGTCTTAGAGTCTAGCTGACACAAATTCCTGCTTGTATGCTTAACTTTTTTATATTTTGGATTGTTTTATATTTTATATTAATAGTTAAAGTTTAATTTGTGGGTTGCTTGTAAACTACAATCAATTCATTTCCATAAAATAGTGACTAACTTAGTTTTTGCTTTGTCTAACATAATATTATATTATTATGATGAATAACCCAATTTGTCTGTAATTTAAGATCATGTTATGATTGTTCTTCATTACATTATTTGGTGTTCTTTTTTACTTATTTGGGCAAAAGAATCTCAACACTGATCCTATTAGAAGATGTTCCCTTGTCCTATATAGCACTCCTATTATGTGTGTACAAGGAATGTTGTCACTTTCATGTCTAGAAAAAGGACAAGTTTTGCACATTTCGAGCCACTAAAGTCTGAAACTTCGTTTATTTTATGCTTCTAAAAAGTTTGAGACTACATTTTCTTCTAAATAATACACTTTTTTTGGAAGATGATAAGAGACTTGACAGCCTCTCAATCCTTCCAGCCTAAATAAGTGTGTGAATTTAAAAGTGCAAAATATTGTTACATTTTAGGTTGTTTTGCACTTCTAAATTCATCAATAGTAAAAGTTATGACTATGAATGTATTATAAATGACATTTTTAAGTTAGCATTTTTATTTCACTCTCTTTATAACTAAGTTATCACATAATGTATAGTTAAACACATTATATGTTATGAAGAGAATATGTTATGCCAGATTATATGTCATTATAGACCTAAATAAAGAGCTACTATAGTATATCTTATTGATAAAGCTTAGAGATAATGATTTAATGTTCGAAAATATGGTTGGAATCTAATGTTAATGGAGACCATTACTAAAGTGAAACAATGTAGGCTAATCATAGAGGAGATTAATATAAACTTCTAGGATTGGAAAGACTAAATTATTACAAGGTTATTGAAGGAAGGACAAAGAATGAGAATTTGCAAGAGCTACTAAAAACAATGCATTAATAATTATGTTAAAATAAAAGGAGAAAAAGGAATATTTAAAGGACTAGGAGCAAATTTTGGCTTTGTGTTATTATGATTGGTTTTCATAAGACTATTAATTAAATTAACTGGGATTTCATCATGGATATCTAAGACACTTTTAGTATTCTTTCAAAATTTAAACAATAAATTGAACAATGCATCTCTACAACTTCAAAGAGAAGCATTTAAGATTTTCCTAATGTTTGGTAGAAGTTATTTAGATACAATATGTATAGAACAACAGAGACAAGCTATTTCCCTTTCCAAGTTCCCAGTTCATAGGTTGCACCATTTCTTTATATGCAGCATCCATGCTTCTCTTTGACTCCAATGCATCTTTTCTTTTCTGCTTTTGATTGTTAGTGATTCAAACTCTTTTTAGTTATATGTGTTATCTTTTTGTATTGAATTATTCAGGTGTTTTCTGCTTTATCTGCATTAGTAGAGCAAAACTAAGGGGTTTAGACTGATCCATATGCATGTAGCTTATGCCTAAATCATCCATGTTTTCGCTAAGTGGTTTATGGGACTTGTTCTATTGACTTGATAACAAGAATATCAGGTTGATCTAGGAATGTTTCTTGGGTTTACAAGAACCTGTTTTTAAAGATTTTGATCACTTTTGCCTGTTAACTGTTTTACATAATGGTTTTTTTCTGTGCAGCAATTGGATTGAAATAGGCATCTTAGAATATTTGGTCACTGGATTCAAACCTAAACTTAAACTTAAATATTAAGTCTACATTAAATTTGATTTGACTTATTGATAGTAAATCATATCAATCATTGATCCTGAGTTCCTAAACCCGAACATATTTAATTACTGCTTCAGGAATGAGGAATCCAAATAATGATAGCAACTTACTGCAGTTTCAATGTCTAACTTAAAAAGCAAGCATATGTACAAGGTACTCTTCAGGGTATGCATAAAAGGGAGTCATAACACGAGTAATATTCACTAATTATATGTTTCAATCTCAATTTAAAATTCATCTTTCATCTTCATGTTGGAGAGTCACTCATTTAGTTTTTTCCAAAAATGAATCATCTAAAAGATAGAAGGTATTTAACTTCATGTAGAAATCTAGTAGGTAAGCATTCAAGTTGACACTTTTTACTGTTATTTGTACCTATAGTTGCAAAAGGAGAAGAAATTTGGGTATTCCATATACTACATTTGAATAGTATTGTTTCTAGGGAATACGATTGATTCTTGTCCAACAAACAAGATAAACTGTATGAATTCTGCTAGGTTTTTGTGAAACTTTAACTGATCAGAAAGGATTTAAGCACTTTTATGAGGCAAGAATTTGTGGGTCTCCTAATTTATCATTTCCTGAACTAGGAATTTCCTTGTTGAAGCCAAATTCATACAACCAACAAACTGAGTAATCCATTTTGTATTCTATTGATTGATGATGTTGTCATAGTAAATGAAACAGGATGAGTCACAATGATGATTACTGAGGATTGCCCTAGAACCTATTGGTTTCAAGCTAAGCCTCAGAGAAATAGAGGACACTGGCTACAATTTTAAAATATTGGTTGCATAGACCAGTACAATTAGAAATAGCTATTCTTATGCAATCTGGAGCTGAAGAAAATGAGATTATTAGGACATTATTAACTAATCAATAATCATGATAAAAGTGAATGCAATAATGCTAAGGGCCAAGAACCCCTTCTAACCTGCTACACTATTACAGTCAAATGAGAATATGTTAGGGATAGATGGATGTATGCAGAGACCCATCAGATTTTATTCTTCTCACTTGAATTCCTATCATTCTACCAATCTTTTATTCTTTCATGCAACCTTGTAAGCTAGTTTCACATATGACTTTTTTATTGCTCTTGCATCTTTATCATAGGAATGAAACTCCTTTAAAAGGGAATTTGTAGTCATTTTGGATGGAACGCGTATACAATGCATATGACTATTAGGCTATTAGCTTATCAATTGAAAGAGAATCATATTGTAGCTACATGTGGAGTGAAATGGAATGGGATTTAGAAATAAACAAGTTGTGGAATAGAAGTTTAATGATATATGGTAATCGATACCAACTAAAGATCCCCATTTATCTTGTTTTGTTTCACATGAATGTAAAGACTAATAAACTTCTTTAATAATTGTGGTTCTTATCTACTTAGTTATATTTGCTCTCTTTCTCTTAGTTTTATTTCGACATTCAAAGACTCAACTAAAATTTGTTAATAGCTTTCTCTTGTACGATTAAAAATTCGTTAAGGAGGATTGCATTCTTTAACACAAATATCATCTACAATAATCATATATGAGAACTTGATGAAATTCACAGGGCATTATGATAGGATTCTTTGATTTTGGTTAGAAAATCACCCAACAGCTTTCTTGGCTTGATAAGCAATAAAGTAAGCTTATAGAAATATTATTTGGTGAGTTACTAGATGTTATTAAAAACCAGGTTTGTATGTGAAAGGAGGGGATAATTGAACATAATGTAATCTAATGACAATTGAAAACTGAAAACTCTTTGATCCATACCACAAATTGTTTTGGAATATTGAAAACTTTTACGACATTATAACAAAAGTACATAGCTGTTATGTAGTTTTGATCTGTAGTCCTCTCCTCTTCAGGGTTTCGGTATATGGATTATTGGGTTCATTTACCTTCTATTTTGTTATCAAAATACTTAGAAATTTACATATCCAAATTTAGTCACATACTTGAAAACGCAATTTGTTATCAAAATACTTACGAATATCTGAATACATTTATGAAATTTACATCTGCAAATTTAAATCTACACATTCTATACTCTTTTGTTATTAAATGGAAAAGTTACGAAAAGTTAGTTTATTCACGTTTCTTCCTTGGAAAGCATGTTCGCGTGCATGGATGCACACATTAACAAGAATATAGGAGAAAATTTATGCAAAATTTTCTAGATTCTTGATCTTTCTTTGTCATCCATCAATTTTTCCTGACAAAACCTTTTATGAACAGTATTATGAATTTAGCCATAATTTAATCAAATCCAATTTCCATCCGTTTTTACTATTTTCTTTAAATATGGTTGATGAATATTACTTTGAAATCTAATGTTGATGTGAATGCAGGTGGTCCACATGGGACCTGGTCCACCCAAGAAGAAGAATAAGGCTGCACCAAGTAGCTTAGTACCAACACAACTACAGTTGCGATACCATCAACTAATTGGAAGTGTAGCTAATGAGCCATGTGCTCGTACACAGCCATAAGATCACACACCTGCACGTACACAAGCACAAGATCACACAGGTGCACCTCCTGGGCCTACTTCAGTTCCAAGAGAAGTCACATCTACGCCTAGTATTCATCCTAGAGATAAGTATAACCAAATTTTGAATATGCAACGCAATATTAGTTCTCCCTCAACTTCTCAAGAGATGCCTCAGCTTCTAATTATCAGACACCAGTAAATCACACTATTCTTCCCACTGTGGGCTCTTCTTCTACAAACATTGTAGGTATGATCTTTCATATCACATTGGTTAAATTAATTAAGATTAATTATCTTTTTATCTAACCAATTAAGAGTATATTATATGCTAATTATAAATCATTCCTTTGTTATTTTAGGATCCACGACTGATAAAAAAAAACAAGGGGTGTTACAAAAGGACACAGATTGGCAAAGATTAATAAGGAGATAGGTAAAAGATTGGACATAAAGATCTCCCCTGCTTAAGGATGACCAACCAACTCCGTACAGTCTGCCAAATTATCGAGTGAGATTGATGTGGTATCCCGAACTTCCTTATCTTTAAGAACAAAATGGAAAAAAATTACTAATGAGGAATTGGACATCGCAATTGATAAGTTAGACGTAAGTATTCTAAACCTATCTAATTTGTACGTGTTTTCCGTATGCCTAAAGCGTTGACCAATAATTTATAATTTTTTGCAGCAAAAGTTGGAAGTCAAGGGAACGAGGACTGACAACAAAGTACATGCCGCTGTGAAGAAGTTTCTTGCTTTAAGGTCTAAATATCAAAGATATAATTCAAAAAAGCATTTTACCGAGCACAGAAAGGATGTTAAGTCGTATAATGTCACAGTGGTGGAATGGATGGATTTATGCGAGTATTAGGAGCAATCAGCTATAAAGGTTAGTTTATTTGATAAAAAGACCTAATTTCACAACTTATTTGACAACTGATTATATTTTAATATTTATGAATTATGATTTATAGATGTTATAATAAGATTTTGCTACGTGTATGATTAGCAAAAAAAATCAAAAAGGCAAATTGGCTAGGAGTCAGGTCAAATGTCAACCAAACTCCGGCTCCAAGGCATTTGTAGCAATATGACATGAGATTGTGAGTTATTATCTTTTTAATTATATTTTACTTTGATTGAAATTTAAAATTTTATAATAAAAATTACTAGTAATATATTTTTATACGACAGAGTGACATTAGAAATAAAATTTTGTTGTTTGGTTATAAATTAGAGGAGTTAGTTTGTACCTATGTAGTGTTATAACAACAAAAACGTATTCTAATTTGCAAGTTTATATTGCTTATTTATTTTGATAAAATTATAGATGTATGGGACAGCCTACACAAGTTTAATACTTCCTCTTATATATATTTGGTAAAAACATACATTAGTTAGATAATTTGGAAAAAAACATACATTACTTAGATAGCTAATACACCACTGGATCTAGAAATTTATCCTTGCATATATGATCTATCATACATAGATACTTCTCATGAATTTATAATATATATACAACCTCTAAGCAAAGTAATATTGTTCATTTAGTTTAAGTAGCAAAAATATGATTTGGTTGCAAAATAAACCAAATCATTTGTCACATGTTGAAATACAATGATACACTATATCAATTGTTTAGTTTATTAACTTGGTGGTTACTATACTGAACAATATTTGTTCATAAGATTTTATACATTTAATTGCTGAAGTTTAGTTCTAATTTTTTGTGCCTTATGACAGATACTATTTCCAAGTGTAAGGAGGAGATAGTCGGAGGAGCCATTAGAAAACAAGAAACAAGTATGCTAACTTATAAGTATCAAGTTGCTAGATTGTTAATTGTTTTGTTTGCATTCATTCTCTAACTGTTGAATTTGCTCTATGAAATGCCATATTTTGCTCTATGCAATTCCGCTAAAGTATTAGCTAAATAATACAGTAAATAAATTGCTAAAAGTTGATGTATGAACTACAGAGCTATTGTGTATTAGGTGATTGTATGTTTTTATTTATTAAGATCTTTGATCAAAAAATAATTATGCAAAATAATCCATATTTATTAAAAAGGTCTCATTTCATGATTCCTTTTATTTCAATAATTTATATAAATAGTTTTGGTTAAATATTAAATAGTTGACAGGCAGATATCTCCTTTTTTTGTTTTGGAGTATGGCATTAACGAAAATTAAAAAAAAGCACCAACAAACCATAAAGTACTTGAGTAATAGGACAAGCAACAGCTTATGGCAATAAGAAAATTCACATGTCGACAATATATGAACTAGGACAAATCATCGCACCTAACACTTGTACCCACTTAAGTTTGCAAGTAAGTTAGGGTCCATGGAAATAGAATTTACTAAACAATTAACAAAGGGAAACTAGCCATGTTAGGAGTAGGTGAGATGGCTAAATCAGTTGAAGATTTTCTCTCCCCTCATTTCAAATTGCAGCTTAGTTTTATCTCACTTTTAAATACCAAATGTATGTCCAGAAATAAGCCTCTAAAAGTATTCTAACCAATCATAGTCCTATCACCATCCACAAATCAATCACTCATCTTCTTTCGTAATGTGTTGGTATACATGATGCAACCTAAGCATTGTGACAGCCTTTGGAAGCTGCGTTGAAACTAGTTTTCAGGTTGAAAGTTACTGTGCCTCAAATTCTCTAAAATTGACATCATATAGCAACTAAAGATAGGATAAATCAAAGATTGCTAAAGTTCTTAAATAATCTAATTAGTGTCATTCATAGACAATGATAAATTTACGGTCTTCATATGCTTGGCATCGTCTGGGAAATTGCATCATCTTAGCTTTGACTCTAACTAATCCTTATATGCCACATTTAACAACAAAAGCCTTGTCTAGCATGGTGCTTAATTTCGTTTTGAAGTAGGTTTATTCCACATTTGGCAACAAAAACCTTGTCTAACATGGTGCTTAATTTTGTTTTCAAGTAGGTTTGAACTTCTAAATCATCCCATAAACCTCGTCCTTTGGCCCTATAAATTTTTACGGATGGTGACATCAATTTAAGGAATCTCTTCACATCTATATCTGACAAATGCTAGTAATTAGTCAAATTAGGAATCATAAATGCAATTATGAGTAATTTGTCTAAAACGCAATTATAAGTAATTTATCTAAAAGGTTAGTTCTAGCAAAGATTTAGTGCAATTCACTCACTAGTATACTACATAATAAAAAAAGGAATTAAAATAAGTAGAATATATAAAAGAGAATTTTATAATAATTACATAAATAAAGGAATAAAAATAAGTGATAATTTTTAAAATATAAATATTTGAAAAAAAGTATTCCCATGTATTAAAGCTTGATAAAATATTCAAACGATTTTATAATCACTTTAATTCAAGGTTGGTCAACTTTAAACAAGTTAGATGTGCAAGAGAAAATAAAACATATAAATAGTGATATACAATTATTTGATGATAATATTCTAGCTTTTAGTTGAAGAATTTGTTTTTTTTTTAAGTTTATTATGTTTCATCTCATTTATTTATAAGAAAAAAGTAGTTATTGTCAAAAAAAAGAGGGAGGCAAATGATTATACTTTAGAGTCTCCTACAAAAATTGAGAAGAATATATGTGTGAAAGTGATCAACATCATAAACCATATATAAATATCGGAATGCCAAAACTTAAACCAAAATGTGGTTTGGCAATTGCAATTGGGAAGAATATACAAGAATTGGAGGAGAATTCTTTCTTGGTGTTTCTTCACAGGTAAGAATGAGTGATAAAAAGGATAAAAAGAGAAACGTAAAGCAATCACTAAGCAATTAGCATTTTCATGACATCAATGTCAATAAGGATGAAAGTAGTAAGAGTGGATTAAAGAAGTAAAAACTTAGAATTTCAAACACTCTAGTTAAGGAGTGTATCATAAATGGTGAGAATAAGAGATTTAATAGGAAAGTTATCAGAGCCCAAGCTTTATCATAGGCAGTAAAGGTTATCCAGTCAAGCGTACTAAGGGCGTTGGATGTAATGGTAAGGAACAACATCCTAATATATGTTAGCAAGGAATAAGAAACGTTCTAGTGATACGTCACCACTTATTATTATTACAATTTTCATTTCCCTGTCTTTACCAATCTCTCCTCTTTTTTTGGTTGTTACCGTCTGATCAAGAAGTAGCTTCATAAAAACTAGAAAGATTGAATCTTTCTACTATTAAAGCACTAGATTTTTTGTTTCTTGAGTTTGGTAATCAAAATTATTTCCCTTCTCTTTTTAGATTCTTCAAGTTATAGTTAAATTCGCTAAGTTTTGCAAATACCAACTTATCTTCTTTTATTAATATTCTCTTACTTTCTACTAATATAAAATAGCCTACTTTGCCTTTGGTTTTGGTCGTATATTCTTTTATCTATTATTGTTTACCTTTGTTTGTTTTAGTTGCCTTTAGTCTTAAAATAAGCTTTTAGCCGCAAAGTCTCAAAATTTTTTATGCTTTAAAAAAGAATTTTGGTTTTTGGGATTTTTTTGGCTCGAAAATTTTGTCTCTAACTTTGTAGGTTTTTTCGATCTTAGCTGTTCAACTTTATTGAGCTAGTTTTGATTTCTTCTATTTTGATTATGGTTAAGTGCGGTCAATTTTTGATTTCTTTTATCAAAGTTTCAAACCAAACTTATAGTCATTTAATACTTTAGAGACTTTTTATGTGTTATTGCTAAGATACACCCTAATCAAAGGAAAAAGGTATATGATCAATCATATTGAAGTGTTTATGTTATTATTGATAGCATATGCATAGTTCTTCCCATCCACCATAAAGCAAGATCAAAGTGTTTGTTCCATAGTCTATTCATGATCCTAGACTTTAGATGTAAGTTAAATTGACTATATATCTAATTAGAGTTAATTGAGTTACTATAATTTATGGTTAATTTAAGTGAGTGGAACCGTAATGCCTTATGGTTACCATTTAAAATAAAAATAAAAAAAGTACGATGTAAAGTGCTAATGTGAAATTTAATTGGTAAAATCTTAATGTACTATTGTGACATCTAACTGACAAAATCTTAACCATGTTAAGGATTTCATTATTTTAAGGTTTAATTTGAATGGTTTTGAAATGTTAGGACTCCTTTTGAAAACTTTAAAAATGTTAGAACTTGGCTTATATTTTGGTACAAATGTTATGGTCAAAAATACACCTTTTGCCTTCTGAACATTTTAAAACATTTTAGTGGTAAGCATATACTATAGGAGGCTGCAGTATGTATTTGGGAGGTGAGGACCAGAAACAGACTGCAACACCTAAGACTCTAAATGATAAACATGTTAAATTTGAATATGTTTTATTTTATTATTACGTTAGATAAACAACAAAATTAACAAAAGTTTTTCTTTTCATAAGAATTAGCAGAGGGACATCAATTGTATTTAACATTTCCCTTGTACTTTACAAAAATGATATTTTGTTATATCATAAAGTTCTTATCCCAAAAACCTATCAATTAAATCTATCGTGTTCTACCCTAATAAAGTGGTTTACTTTTATGGGTTAAATGTTTCATTAAGAACATTAAGGAAAGATAGTAATATGTTTCGCTACTTTTTACTTTTTATTGTTGAATGGAGATACAAAATTTTGTGCTAAATTTTATTCAACATTGTTTTGCTACTAAAAGACAAATCTAGTCAAATGTATTTTGTTAAAACTCATAATTTGGTAAAAACATACATTAGTTAAGTAACCAATACACCACTGGATCCAGAAACATCATTTATCCTTGCATATATGATCTATCATACATAGATACTTCTCGTGAATTTGTCATATATATACGACCTCTAAGCAAAGTAATAATGTTCATTTAGTTTAAGTAGCAATTCGGCATGGACCAATCATATACCTGCTGGGTTTTACATAGTGAACTGCCAGAATATAGATTTATCTCTAGGAAAGAAAGGCTTGACGCTGCAAATGTAGACATTGATGGGATGGGCAATGATATTAATGAAGGTGATGGTGATGAGGAGGATGATGGCATGCAAGATTTGTTTCATGAAGTGGGTACTTTCTTAAATGATTGTCTAATTGATCAGGATGAAAGGAGTCCTCCTATAGGCATTAGAGATTCTATCATGGGTGCCTTTCATGAATTGTTGAGTAAAGCAACTGAAGAGTTGTACCCCGAATGTGCAAACTTTTCAAAGTTGTCGTTTTTAATAAAGTTGATTCACTTAAAAGTATACAACAAGTGGAGCAATAAGTCATTTGACATGTTACTTGCTCTACTAAGGGATGTATTACCTAATTGTAAATCTTTGTTGAAGTCCTATTATGAAGCAAATCAATTTCTAAGGAGCCTGGGTTTAAGTTATGTGTCGATACATACATGTAAGTACGATTGTTCCCTGTTTTAGAAAGAGTATGGGGACTTGAAAAGTTGTCCCCAGTGTGGAACGTCAAGATGGAGAATTAATGATAGCAGGGGTAAGAACATACCTCATAAAGTATTGCGGTACTTTCAATTAACGTCTAGATTATAATGATTATTCATGTCAAGTAAGACCGCTAAACAAATGACATGGCATAATGATAGGCCTAAAGGTGACAGTAATAACATAGGTTCTTCCTTCCGATGGAGAAGCTTGGAAGAGCTTTGATGAGCTATATTCTAAGTTTGCTAGAGAACCACGTAATGTTAGACTTGACTTAGCAACAGATGGATTCAATCCATATGGCAATTTGTCACTTTCATATAGCGTATGGCCTATTGTTCTCTTAGCATACAATTTACACCCTTGGATGTGCATGGATGAGTCATTTTTTATTATATTGCTGGTTATTCCAGGTTCGAAAGCAGTGGGTAAAGACATTGATGTCTATATGAGGCCACTAGTAGATGAGTTAAATGAGTTATAGGAAGATGGTTTTGATGTTTTTGATGCTTCAAAAGGAGAAAATTTTCGAACGCATGCAACTTTAATGTGGACTATTAGCGACTTTCTAGCCTATGGTAATATTTCTAGGTAGAGCACTAAAGGCTATAAGGCATGCCCTATTTGTAACAAACACACTCCTTCTTGTAAGTTAAGAAGTAAGATTAGTTACGTTAGCCATCGGCGTTTTCTTCCTTACGATCAACCATGGAGAAAAAGCAAGAAGTTTGATGGCAAGAGTTATCATCAACCTATAGCTAACTTACCAGATGGAGATGATGTGGTATATCATGAGCAGAATATATGTTATGGAAAGCACCCCAACAATAAGAGGAGAACAAGATTAGAAGGAGAGTAGAATTGGAATTTTAAAAAAAAGCATTCTTTTTTATCTACCATATTGGCATAAGTTAAGATTGAGGCATAACCTTGATGTCATGCATATAGAAAAGAATATTTGTGACAATATCCTTGGTACATTGATGAATGTTGAAGGTAAAACCAAAGATATGATTAAGGCTCGACTTGATTTGAAAGATATGAACATTCGAAAGGAATTACACTTGAAAAGAGCAGCTAATGGAACTATTGTGGCAAAACCTCCAACATGCTATACAATGTCTTCCGATGAGCAGAAAAAGTTTTGGGAGTTTGTAAAGCAAGTGAAGTTTCTAGATGGTTACGCATCTAATATATCTAGATGTGTTAATATTTATGAAAGGAAGATTACCGGACTTAAGTCTCATGATTGTCATATACTATTACAAAGCATTCTTCCATTAGGTATGCATGCCATCTTGAATAAAGATGTGATAGGCGTTTTAATGAAGTTGGGGGATTTCTTTCGTTGAATTTGTAGACGAAGTTTGAATAAGGATGACATATAGAAGATGTGTGATGACATAACTTTAATCATATGCTAACTTGAAATGATATACCTATTGACATTCTTTGATGTCATAGTACATTTGGCCATTCATTTGCTAAATGAAGCCTTACTTGGTGGACTAGTTGCATATAGATGGATGTATCTAATTGAGAGGTATTATTTAAATTTATCCTTTCACTCTTAAAAGTTAACTAAATAGTATCCTATCTAATTATAGTTAATCATTTGTTAAGATTCCTAGGTACACTAAAGAGATTTGTTAGAAATAAAGCACGTCCAGAAGGGTAAATTGCTGAAACGTTTGTTGTTAAAGAGTGCATGACATTCTGTTCAATGTATCTAAAAGGAATTGAAACAAACTTCAACGTGCTAGAGCGAATCAATGATATGGTTGATAGTAGTGACATATCAATGTTCTTCCAACAATGTAGGTCAATTAGTGCTGGCAAAACAATTGCTCTTCCTACAGATGAGCTAGAGATTGCACATTGGTATGTGCTTATGAATTATCATGAGATAGGCCCTTTATTGAGTAATTTTTTCTAACCTATTGTGAAATTAAGATATGTAATAAGTAGAGATATTTCATATAATATTGATTGAATTTTTTTTCATCCATGGTAAGCACATGGATGAGTTGAGGCAACAAAGTCCCTTATATGTTGACAGGAGACATAGAGAACAATTTTCTTCATGGTTAAAGCACCAGGTGAGAAGAAGGTTTGTATGTGGAAGTTAGTTAATAATTATATATTATTAACAAATTTTCATTTATTGTTACAGATGACGACATTAACTACCTCCCGTGAAGGAAGAATCTTTGAGTCTTTGTATGCATTAGCATGTGGACCTCATAGTTTGGTGCAGAAATATATTATATGCAAATCAAATGCCATGCGATTTAGCTCTAAAGCCCGTGATCTGCATAGGATTACGCAAAATAGTGGTGTTACAGTGTTAGGAAATTATAGGGAAGATAATATTACATTTTATGGACTACTGACGGAAGTTATCATGCTTGAATATGTTAGGGGTAAAAATGTTGTGCTTTCCAAGTGCAAATGGTACAATCTTGGAAATTTGAATATGAGGGTCAACGGCATTGTAAAAAGTATCAACGTAACTAAGTTCTGGTTCAAAGATGGCCCATTTATTTTGGCAAACCAAGTGAAGCAAGTCTGTGGAAGATTTGTTATTCGGTTTGAATTGATAGATTGTGTAAGAATGCGAAGTTAGACATGTGTATCATATCCCTTTGCATGGTAATGAAGAAGGTTCAATATGTAATTTTATTCAATGATGATGAATAAATTCTTATTATGCAATTGAACCTTTGTTGTTTTCTCTTCATTGTTGTATGCAGATTTTATTCAGCCCTTTATTTCAACATTATATTTGACTCTCTAAATGTTGTTTTTGGTTAGAATTGGAGTTTACCCTGTTAAAAATGAAAAACAAACAACTCCCTTAATTGAGAAGCACTAGTATACACTTATGTAAAACACATCTCATATAAGTCAAAATCATTAACAAAAACATTGAATACATCAATCAATTTCTCATTATTGAAGAAAATGCTATCCACAAGGATTGCAGAAATTAGGCAAGTGTCACTACTAAATTTTTCTTCCCAATAACATTAAATAACTCTAACTCATTGTTTCTATTAATTTAACTAGAAGTTCGAGCTTCGAACTTCTCTCTTGTCTCTAAGTTGAGACAAGAACCAGGAGAGATATGATAGATGATATATTGAAAAGAAGCTTAATTAATCAATTATGTTGAAACGAAGCAAAAGACATTCTTTTTGTTTTTTCATTTTGTCGAGAGATATGATAGATTATTTGTAAATGAACCTTACTAAGTGTTGCTTGCTTTTGTAGTCGAATTGAAGAAGCAAAGCACATGTTCAGCGTAACTTACCTATAAAACATTTCATACTGTGGCTTTCAAAGTTTGTAGTTGTGTTGTTGTGGCAGTATTTGGTTATTGAGTTGCTGCAATGTCTTTCAGTTGTCTATTCTTATTCGGTTATGGTCTTTGCAGGATAAGACTACTTCACCCAAGAAATACTATGTCAGACCTAACGTTGGAATTGTTCTGCCTAATTCAACTTGTGAATTTACTGCTATGCTGAATTTTTCTTTTCAGCTGGTCAACTCTGATAATGGTTGTCTTCATATGCATTTGGATTTTTTCCTTTTTAATCGTTGTTTAGAAAAATGTATGTAGTAGTATGAAGTTTTGGATTTAATATGGAATTTTGACATTAATATTTATCATGTTTGGCCTTTATTTGCCTGTTGTTATAATTAGTTAACACCTTTTTCCCCCTTTAAGTTACATTCAACATAAAAAAAATGATGACTTTTTGCCTTTTGGGAAGGTTAGGGCTAATGTAGTGGAATGCTAGATTTGGATCCAACAAGTTATATCTTAAGAAGAGGTGTTTAGGAGAGAGTAATTATTTTTTGGAAGATAAGAAAATTCATTAGAAGGATAAAGTATCTACATATGAAATACAACTTAAAGAGAGATCAAGTTGGAAACTATCTACCAATTTGAGGTGCCCTTTTCTCTCCTTCCACAATTCTTCCCATTTCATAGCGGAGTCACTTCCCATGTTTTATTCGATCAAACATGGAAATCAGACACTATGTAATGTATGATGAAACAATGACTTGAAAAAGGTTTGCATTACTATTATGTAAATCCCAAGTTGTTAAAATGTCGATTGTCTTTTGATGATTGAAGTCAATGTTGTTACCCTTGGTTAGAAATTAAATTCCCTTCATGATCTGTTAAGATGGTTATCTTATTTACATTTCTTCTCACTTGCACTGTATTGCAAAAAAACATGGTATTTAAATCACCATCTTTAATCCATTTGATTCTTTCCTTCTGCTCAACTTAAGAGTTAAAAAACTCTAAGGCCGTATAATACTCCTTAAGTGAAGATGTTTCTAAAGTCCTTAAACTTTGGTTGGTAGGATTAATAGTCAAGTTAAGTTTAACTTCCAATAGAGAGCTTAAAGATCTTACGTTCCATTGAGAGATTGGTAAGGATTCACAATTGCTTAATGATATTAGAGCTTGTTTAAACTTTTCCAAGGTCTACTGGCAAGTATAAGCTTTGGATCCAGTCATTCCTTGCTTCAATTCCTCCTGGATCAAATATATGAAGTTAGGATGCTAAAGCTAAACATTGAAGAATTTAAAAGGAGCATTCATTTTTGGTCCAGTACAATTCAAGGAAAGTGATTATAGGGGTATGATAAAAGATTAGACAACTGTGGAACTGGAACTAAAGGGAACTTGTCTTAACCATTCAAATTTTATAAGGCTTCTGTCTAACTTTTTTTTTCGAATGAAGTAATTTCCATTTTGTTTGTTTTACAAAGTGAAGTGACTTCCTAAATATCTCAGAACCTTTATTCCCAGTGAGCTGACAAGCTTAAGTAAGGAATTATCTCTAAGCTTGACTTTAACTAGAAGGCCATTAGATTCATTAGCATACATACAATAATTGAAGTCCTTGACAATGATCCAGGGAAATATGATCCCTATATTTATTCTTGACAAGTCTTCCTATAATTGTTCCCTTTGAAATTCAAAGTTGGAATCGTAAAATGTAGTAATAGTTATTATAGAGTTTAAAGAGGAGCACTATACCTCATAATGGATGTATTGGTCTGAGCATTCCTAAGCATGAAGCTAGAAAGTGTGAGGATTGAAGGTAGTGATGATTCTACCATTGCAGTGTTTACTATGATTGTTTAAAGTGATTCATTCTTTGTTAAGGAACCATAATCCCTTAGTGAATTGCTCCAGCTTTATTTTTGTCTCAATTAAACCAAAAAAAAAGAGATTTTTTAAGGAATAAAAACTCCTTTAAGGTCTGCTATTTATTTGGGTTGTTTAAACCTTTAATTTTTTTTCTTCTTTGGCTTTCTCTCCTTAACTTTCCTTATTTGGTTAGAGGTAATAGTAGATGCAATATCATTCTTTGTAAGATTCTTATCCTCCACATGTTTACCTTTTTCTTTCCCTTCTTCTAAACATAAAATGGAGTCATTTGCTGAGTTTTAAGGGATGCCTGTTGATGTTGAAGCTCAAGTAAGGATGAACTTGGCTCTGATTGCTTCTTAAGGATCATAGACTTTAAGGCCTCAGAATTCTCAGCCTTATGTGGCTTCGCAAGCACTTCTTAAGGTTTCTTTTCCAATTTAGGTATCTCCTTCTTATTGGTTATTTCCTTCACAATCTTAGCGGAGTCCTAATTTTTAGGAATCCATTTCCTACGTAACTTAATTTTTAGGCATAAGATAACTTCTTTATGTCTACAACTAGATTGCTCATTTCATCCAGTCTCAAGTATCTGACTTATTTAAGCAGCTATTTTTATAATTCCACTTAAACACATACATGTGCATATCCTATACAGTTTATATTAGCAGTATGTTCATCCAAAGATAAAGGTTTATCTAGCTTACTAGGAAGGTAACTTAGGCTTTCAGTTAACCAATATTCAAAGGGAACTTTGTGAAAGTTCACCTAGAGTGGAATGTTCTTCATGCATAACTTGTCTAAGTTAACTCCATGTTTTTATTTCTGAATGAAGAAAGGCCTATCTTGTACATGCCACGAACCTCCCTTAATGATCTTATTAGCTTGTTCTTAAATGGAGAATTTACATAAAGAGCTAAATGAATTCACGGGAAAAAAAGAAAAAGATAATCATACAAAGAAGATGTTGATGATAGACAAAAGCAAACATTCTAGTCAAAGCTTTCTTTTTTTCTTTCTTTCTATTACATCAGTTCATGTTTTCTTATTTTTAAACCATCCGTTCTGCTGGTTAGAGAGGAAGGTCTCATGTTGCTAATTTTGCTGATGGTTATGATGGATTAGGCAACATATGCCTACCTTCTCCTAAAGCAACGAAATCTGAGAAGACTACTTCTGAATTTTTGGCTGATAAGGTATTCTCCTCAAGTAAAACATTTTAACTAAAAATATATAAGCCTATGTCCTTTCTTATTTCCTTATAACACTTACAATTATTTGTTTTTGACTTCTTAAGTTGGAAGCTTCATATTTTCCTTTAATTTCTGAAAGAAAATTTGATATTAACTTTTTCGTGAAAGAAACTTCACATATTTAATCCTATAATTATTTTGAAGTAGATACACCACTTTATTAGTTTAACCAACTTTGAGTCCTTTTCATACAGTGAAGCTTAGTTGAATCATCAGATCGTCAGTTCTAGGAAAATCAAACTGAAATGGAACCAAGGGGATAATATGGAATCAATTGAATTTTTGATTTTTTGAGAGAAAAATGACAAGCAAGAAGAAATAATAAATTGATCATTGGTTACCGGGTAAACCCATCTTATCATCTTCTTAAGATTTTAAAAATATACTGGAACCTCATCCATTGTCCCTAAATTCTTACAATGTAGTAGCTTAGAGACCAATTAATGTTTCTCTTATAAAAAGAGACTATATAGACAAATTAAAACTTTTGAAAGGAGCTGTAATTTCATCAAGGGAACTTTTCTCACTTCCTAGTCTTCTTTCTAAAATGATAAGAATGGTCGAAAGAGTTATTTCAAATAAGTATTTCTTGTTAGTTTTTTATGGTTCTTTTGTGTGCTTCTTACAACCAAACTTACTTCGGTAGTCATTTGTTTTTTCTTCTCATTCTCTCTCTGATGCCATTCATATATTGGTGCGAAATCACAGTCCTGTAATTTTTGGATTACATGGTTCCTTCCAAGTATTTTACGCCAATCATTCCAAAAATTATCTTCAAATTACCATTTCTGCATATAGTCGGTATCTTTCATTACAACAAACATGGTTACAACCTGTTGATTGAGCATAGAATAAGTATAGTAGTTTCCATCAAATATGAGATAAAATTAGTCTGTAAACAACATAATTATGACAAGAATAACATTTTCTGCAATATTTGAGGAAGAAAAGAAAAAGAGACACCTCTTCTTGTTTAGGAGTCAAATCAACAGGCTACCCCTTATAAAGAATTTTAATCCTATGAGGCTTGTATGGAGGAGGGAAAATGACACCATTGTGAACTAGGTAGTCCATTTCTTCTGACCATCACTGGAGCTAGGTTGAACTTTTATTGGCATTGTTTTTCAATTTCCTGAGAGGTAGCAAAAAATAATTAAATTTCTATAGTTTACATTTCTTGATGATTGAGATTTATTAGTTTTGTTTTACAAATTTGGTGGACTTTACACGAAATGTCAAAATCGGCACGCTTATATATTTTACTGTTAGTATTGCTTTCTTTCACTTAGTTTTTGGATTGGATATTATGCCTCTTAATACTATCCATAGCTTATCAATACCCTTAGGTTGGACTGAGTGGGATACCCTTGGATAAAGATCCACATTCCTTGAGTGGTGGCATTTTGAAAATTTTGAGAAATAAATGAACGCATTTTGGACATATACATTTTGGAAATAGTACACAGATCTTTAACTTTACCAGTATTCAAATGCGAAAATTCTGAGAAGTAATTGAATGCATTTTGGAAGTATACATTCGACAAAGTATCTGTAACTTTGTGATGTGTTGACCTTTTTATGTGAAAATTCTAACATATGAAAATTCTGAGAAGTAAATGAAATTCTACTTTTGTTGCCTTTCTTGCTGTGTTTCTTAGTTACTATGCTACAATATTATAAATTACAGTTAAATTTATGTAAACATGTAGTTGATTCATATTGGACCTAGTCTACCCAAGAAGAAGAATAAGGTTGCATCAAGTAGTTTAGTACCGACACAACTGCAGTCGCTGTACTGTCAGCTTCTTGGAAGTGTAGCCGATGAGCCATCTGCTCCTACACAGCCAGAAGTTCACACACCTACAGCTTGTGAGCCTACCCCAACACCAAGAGATGTCACACCTGTGCCTATTAATCATCCTAGAGATAAGTACGTACAACTTACAAATATGCGACACAATATTTGTTCTCCATCAAATTCTCAAGAGATGCCTCTAGCTTCTTATAATCAGTCACTAGTAAATGACACTATTCTTCCCAGTGTTAGTGCTACCTCTGCAAGCACTGCAGGTATGATCTTTCACATCACAATGGTGAAATATATAAGTTTAACAATTTTTTTATCTAACCAATTAAGAGTATGTTACATGCTAATTGTAAAATATTCCTTTTATATTTTAGGATCCACGACTGATTCGAAAAAGACAAGGAGTGTTACAAAAGGACATGGATTGGCAAAGATTAATAAGGCGATAGGTAAGAGATTGGAGATAGAGATTCCCCCTGCTGAAGGACAACCAACCAATTCTATACAGTCTGCCATATTATCGAGTGAGATTGGTGTGGGATCCCGAACTTCCTTACCTGTAAGAATAAAATGGAAAAAAAATAACTAATGAGGAGTTGGACAATGCATTTGATAAGTTAGACGTAAGTATGATAAAACTATCTAATTTGTACGTGTTTTCCATATGCCTAAAGCTTTGACCAATAATTTATAATTTTTTGCAGCAAAAGTTGGAAGTCAAGGGAATGAGGACAGATAACGAAGTACATGCTGCTGTCAAGAAGTTTCTTTCTTTAAGGTCTAAAGATCAAAGATTTCATTTTAAAAAGCTTTATACCAAGCACGAAAAGGATGTTAAGCCGCATAATGTGACAGTGGTAGAGTGGATGGATTTATGAGAATATTGGGAGCAATCAGCTACAAAGGTTAGTTAATTTGATCACAAAACTTAATTTCACAATTTTATTGACAACTGGTTATATTTTTGTACTTATGAATTGTGATTTATAGATGTTATAATGGATTTTGTTACGTTTACGATTAGGAAAAAAGTGAAAAAAATCAAATTGGCTAAAATTCAGGTCAAATGTCGATCAAACTCTGGCTCTAAGGCCTTTGTAGCGATACGGCATGAGATTATAAGTTATTATCTTTTTAATTATATTTTACTTTGATTGACATTTCAAAATTTATAATAAATATTACTAGTAATATATTTCTGTACAACAGAGTGACAAAGATGGAAAAGAGTGTGACCCGCTAAAGCTATAGTATCACACTCATTATGATGAAAGTAAATGTCAATGGACAACTACGGAATGTAGAGAAAAATGAATGAGTACATAGTTCATTTACAAATATTTCTTAACTGAGGCTGTGTATCTAATTAATTCTTAATTTTTCAGGAATTAATGTGTAAGGAATTCGCAGATTCAACAGAAAAAGGTCATCCGATGACAGTGGATAAAGTGTGTGACAAAGTGTTGGGCACTAGATCAGATTATGTTGTTAGCATGGGAGTTGGGTCTCGACCATAAGGGAAGACTTCGGTCAGAAAGAGACTTTTGAGACAAACTAGAGGAGTCGAAGAAGGTTGATAAGTAGTTACAGTCTCAAGTTGATGAATTGATTAAAAAAGTCGAACAAATGCAGGATCGATTAACTATAGAAGTCGAACAACAAAAAATTGAATTTGAACAACAAAAAAAGCTCTTGGAACTATTATGTTCTACACATAATATTCGTTTAGGTTAGATATATGTACTCATATTAATATATTATACACTTATAAGGTATTTTTTATATTAATTAGTATATTATAACATGTTTGCGAATTGCAATTAAATAATAAATTGTCTGCACGTATGAAATTCTTCTGATACATGAATAATTATTAAAATTAATGATATACTAAAATTTTGAAGAATTAAATAAATAAAATTTATAAATAATATTGAATAGTTATTAAACAAATAAGATTTTTAAAATGTTTTATTTAAAAATAATAATTAAAATTGAAAAATAATTAAATAAATTATTTTCAAAAAATGAAAAAATAATAATTAAAAGAAAATAATGTTATTTTGCAACGTTTTTTTTAACATTCCGCACGTGTGGATTTTTGTGACATTTTTGGAAACATTGCGGAATGTCACATTCCGTGACGTTTCCATAAAACGTAGTGGAATGTGACATCTCTAGAAAATGTCGCAACAAGACCAATCTTTCTGTGATGTTTTTAGAAACGTCGCGGAATATCATTGTTTTCTGTGATATTTTACGGAAAACGTCGCATAAACCTTTTATCTACACTACATTCCGCGATGTTTTTTTTACATTTTTTTAAACGTATCAAATTATATTCTGTGATGTTTTTTAACATTCTGTGACGTTTTTTAAACATCGCAAATAATGTTGTTTTCACAAATTATGCTATTTTCTTATAAGGTGTCTGAACAAGTCTGAATATCCCAACATAAAACGAAACCCTGCCTTGAGTTTAGACAGCCATAATTTTTTGTTTTTGTCATTTTACGCTGAGGATTAGAGTTTCCCTAGGACCTAGGAAAGAAACACCCAGGTTTGAACGTTGAACAGAATTGACGCGAGTGATCTTCTGTTGAAGTGTCCCTATAAAACGGAGGGAGGAGGACCGGATCAGACAGCGGGGGAACCAGGGTTTTCTGGGATTCTCTCTTTTTCCCTTTTTTTTTCTCTTACCGTTGCTCCTTTTGCTTCCTCCTTTTTTTTGTCCCTACTCCAGGCCTATCCTCCATATCCGATGACTCCGCTAAGATCACGCTTTGCCTTCTGATGATGAAGACCATCACGACCCCTTCAGAGCCCATTATTCATATATACTCAGGATCTCAAGCATAGAATCATCAGAAGGGCCAGTATTCTTGTCTAGTTTACAATCAAAAGGATCTGTTTATGTGTGATTGATGTTCTTTCCTCGATTTTTGTAAACGATCATTTCTTTGAAGTCTGGACTATTTTCCCACCTTCATTACTTAATAGAACAATTATGCGGTGGCTAAAACTTCCAGAAAAACTTAGCAACCTTATGGAGCAACTTCTTTAATGAACTAAAGATTATCCGCTTACACATGCTTCTATATATACCTAGTCATATCTCTTAAATAAGGATTCTTGTTTCTTGGGGATTCACGATTAGTACACTTACTGCTTACCCCAGCTTAAAGGACTGCTCTTAATGTTTTTTACTTCTTTGGAACATTTACGACGACCAGAGTTGTAATATTAAAATGTGCGATACAGTCTGCCAACACTATATAATGGTGAAAAGTTTCTCCTATCCCATTGTAGATTGCAAGTGATGCTTTTAATTTCAGGTTCCTCTTCAAACAGGTTGCTTATATCTTGCGTGTGTTTTGAATTCATTGCAGTTCCTATTTCAGTTAGAGATTGAGTATCGCGGGGTAGTTTTCCTTTTTGGATAAGAGCCTTTCTCTTCTTCTATGTTAGAATAGGATGCTCCATATTTTGGAAAACGCCAATGAAGTTCTCCTTAATTTCTTAGTTCCAAAATCTGTATGTTATAATATTTAATGTCTATAAAAAGCATTTCCTGTAAAAGAAATGTTAGAACTTTTATAGATCGAACAATAACAAAACAAACCTGAATCCATGTCTTGTGCAATGTTCTTGATAATGTTTTATCCACTCTCACCTTCAAACTTTTCTGTGTTCTCTCAAGGGTGTAAGAACTTCTTTTCTTGATATGTTTTAATGTAACTCTTGGAAGGGAGACAAAAGGTTTATTAATAAGTAACCCTTATAACTCTAATTACCTTTAACAAGCTCAAATACCATTATTTTGGACCCACCTTTATGTTAAAATCCATTACAGTAATATGGGTTACATTAAGTATTAAAATTAATCTAACAATCTCCCACTTAGCCCATGTTACGACTTGGGGATTCAACAATAAAATTTTCAGTGCATACAATACATTGAATCAATCAACTCATCCTTAATTGAATTAAGATGATAGGATTATGGCAGTCACAAGTTATACAACATGATTCCTTCCATATATCACATAATCAACTCATATAACATTAAGTGGGTAATTCTGTAATTTGTTATCAAGGTAATTCTATAATTTGTTATCTCACATAAACAATTATTATATACAACATAATATAGATAACAAGCAAGTGAGCAAAAACAAATGTGATTGTAATTCAATTCACATGTGTCATAACAATTCGAGCAACACAATTATATGTATATATACATGTCAAAACTCTATGCTAACAAAGACTTATCTACAATGTCCATCCGTTCAACATGAACAATAAATGTTTTGGGCGGTAAGCCTTTAGTTAATGGATCTGCTATCATTAGAGTTGTACCAATATGCTCAATTTACATTTTATGTTTTTGCACTTCTTCTTTCACAGATAAGTACTTCAAATCCATATGTTTTGCACCCTTGGAATACTTGTCATTTTTAGAGAAGAAAACGGTTGCGGAATTATCATACTAAATTCTTAACAATTTAGCAATACTGTCGACAAGATCAAGACCTAAGATAAAGTTCTGCAACCACAATCCATGAATTGTGACGTCAAAGCATGCCACAAATTCAGCCTCCATAGTCGAAGTAGCAATGACGGACTGCTTTCCATTTTTCTATGAAATTGCCCCTCCAACTAATAGGAACATATAACTAAATGTAGATTTCCGTGAGTCTACACAACCGGCATAGTCTGAATCCAAGTAACCTATCACTTAGAGATTTGTTGATTTTCTATATGTGAGCATGTAGTCCTTGGTGCCTCGTAAATATCTAAGGACTTTCTTTGCAGCTTCCAGTGATCCATTCCAGGATTGCTTTGATATCGGTCGAGCATTCCAATAGCAAAACTGATATCTAGCTGAGTCCATGTTTGAGCATACATTAAGCTCCCAACTATTGACGCATAAGAAATAAACTCCATTTACTTACATTGCAAATCGTTTTGTGGACAATGCGTTTGACTAAATTTGTCCCCTTTCTAAATTGGAACTATGCCTGCGGATCATTTTTCATTTTAAATCTTTCTAATATTTTCTTGATATAACCTTTCTGAGACAATCCTAACAATCCTTGTGATCTATCACGAAATAGTTCTATTCCAATCACATAGGATGCCTTACACATATCTTTCATTTCGAAATTATTAGTAAGAAAATTCTTGACATCATGTAACAAAATCATATTATTCGCACCAAGAAGGATATCATCAACATATAGGACTAATATAATGAACTTGCTCCCACTAATCTTCATATAGATACACCAATCAACAGTTTTCTCTATAAAACCATAAGATGTAATGGTATCATTAAACTTAAGATACCATTGTCGGGAAGTCTGTTTCAGTCCATATATTGACTTCTTTAAGTTACACACTAACTTGTCCTTTCCTGTGGTTTAAAAACCTTCTGGTTGATTCGTATACACTTCTTCTTCTAAATCACCATTTAGAAAGGTGGTCTTTATGTCTATTTGGTGAAGCTTTAAATCATAATGAGTCACCAAGGCCATATTAATTCTTAAAGAGTCCTTCTTTGAAACTGAAGAGAAGGTCTTTTTATAATAAATGCCATCCTTTTGAGTATAACCTTTGGCAACAAGTCTGGCTTTATACCTTTTAATGTTGCCTTGTGAGTCACGTTTGGTCTTAAAGACCCATTTACAACCCACTTGCTTTGCACCTTCCGGTAACTTAACCAATTCCTAGACTTGGTTGTCATCCATTGATTTCAACTCTTCTTTCATAGCATTGAACCATTTTTCAGAATTGTTACATTTTATGGCTTGTTTGAACGAGACTGGATCCTTATCAATGCTCAAATCACATTCATGTTCAAGTGAGCAAACTTCATAGCCACTTGAAATAGCTGATCTTCTTTTCCTTACAGACCTTTGTATGCTACTTCTTGTAACATCACTTAATCATTTGTAACTTAAACATCATTAGCTAGTTTTTCATTAATATGGTCAATTTGTGGAATTGGAACATTAATTGGTTGTTCCGGTATGTTGCATATCCGTGATGCAATAAATGGAATAACAACTGGTGGGATCATGTTTGATGTAGTAGTTTCTACCTAACTTGGAGTAGTTTCTACATGATTCTCGTAAATATCCACTTTTCGCGGTTCTCCACTCCCACTGATTTGACTATTTTCAATGAACCGAGCATTACTAGACTCAACTATTCTCATACTATAGTTAGGACAATAAAATCTATACCCTTTTGACTTTTTAGGATAGTCGATGAAAAAACCACTAACAGTTCTCTCATCAAGCTTCTTTTCATGTGGATTATACAGCCTCACTTCTGCCGAACAACCTCAAATGTGAAGGTGTCGTAAACTAGGTTTCCTTCCTATCCACAGTTCATAAGGTGTCTTAGGAACTGCTTTACTATGAATCATATTAAGCAAATACATAGCGGTCTTTAATGCATGCATCCACAAAGATAACGATATAGTACTATAACTTAACACACTCCTAACCATATCTATAAGAGTATGATTCTACCTTTCAGCTACACCATTTTGTTACGGGCATTGTGTATTGTGCACATATGCCTCGACTTGCAATAAACTTTGCAAATGGACCTGGACGTGGTCCACTTTCATCAAAATTTTTCATAATATTCACCACCTCTATTAGACCTTACTATATTTACTTTTCTATCTAACTGCTTTTCTACCTCATTAACAAACACCTCTAGGATGTCCACAGACTAAGATTTTTCTTGCAGTAAATAAATATAACCATATCGTGAGAAGTCATCAATAAAGGTAATAAAATATTTTTCGTCGACCTAAGAAGAAACGTCAAAAGGACCACAGATGTCAGTATGTATTAATTCCAATAATTCATTACTTCTTATGGCTGGACGCTTTGATATATGTTTGGATTGTTTGCTTTTAATGCAATCCAAACATATATCCCTATCAACAAAATCCAATAGAGGTAAGATATCACTTTTCACTAACCTTTGTACCCTTTCCTTGGATATATGACCTAATCTTTTATGTCACAAAAAAGAAGAATATTCATTTTGTACACTACGTTTACTTCCTATAATATGGTCGACATGAAAAAGAGATGCAGTAAAATCAACATCAAGATTGAAACGATATAAACAATCAATTAAAGTACCAAAACCATAATAGTACTTGTGTTTATACAATGAAAAAACATCGTTTCCAATCTTAAATTGAAATCCTATAACATCCAACTTTGCAACAGAAACTAAATTTCTAGCAAATTCAGGAACGTAAAGACATTTTTCTAGATCTAAGTAACACCCAATGTCCAAGATCAATCTGTACGTCTCAATGCCCTCTATCCGTGCCTTCATTATATTCCCATATTTAAGAACTTTTCAATTTCGTTTATAGGTTGGATTGAAAGGAATCCCATGTTACATATGAGTAGTTGCATCAGAATGTAACCACCAGATATTATTAGGCACTTCAATACGATTTCATTCAAAACATACTGAGACATAGTATGTACCTTTCTTTTTGAACCAAGCCTTTCGTTTAAGGAAATCCTTTTTTAAGTGACCAGACTTCTTGTAGAAGTGGCACCTTTTGTTTTTATGGATTTGGCCCTTATTAACTTTACTGAGAGCTTTGTCCTTATCTTTGCCTTTCTTCCCTAGTTTGTGTTTGCTGCTACTAGCTTCTGGATGAAATGTGAGATGAACAGAGTGCTCCTTCATTTTCTTCAATCTCCCTTCCTCCTGAACCAACATGGCCTTAATTTATTGAAGGTTCCATTTTTCTTTTATGGTGTTAGAATTCACTTGGAACTGGGAAAGCTTCAGAGGAAGTGAGTTCATAATGAATTATACTAGAAAGGACTCACTCACATCCATACCCATAGATTTCAGTTTTGCAGCTAGGTTTGACATATGGGTTACATGGTCATGAATGGGTTATGACCAGTCAAACTTCTTGGTCGTTAGCTCACTTATTAAAGTCCCTACTATGGACTTGTTAGCTAAATTAGATTGGGAGTATTCCTTAAGCTTTAACATAAACTCCTTTGCATTATCTGTCTTAGGCATTGATGGTTTCATGTTTTCACATCCATATTGTTGTGGTACATCATAATATTTAGAACAACATAATAGTGTATCTTCATGTCGGAGTTTTTGAGATAATTGTTTTTCTAGACATTTCTAGAATAATACTTCTGCAATTGCTCCACCTAAATTTAAGGTGACTAAATTTTGATTATTTTTTTGAAAAAAATTTTCTTCGATAGTTTTATTTAAAGGGTATGGTAATTTTTGAATAAAAACTTGAATATACATTTCTTATTTTGTTCTTGTTAGTTTATAGTAATATTTTTAAAATTTACATTATATTCTTCTGAATAACAGATATTACAAATACTCATATTATTTAAATGCCATAAAGCTATTCGTCATTCTTCATTTTCAATTTCTTGTTTATAAGAGGTGATATCTTTTCCAATAAATTATTTGTAAATCTCATTTACAACTACATGAAAAGCATTTACTAATTCAATAGAATTTAAAAATGTAGTATTATTTTTGATTCGTGTTTCATTATCTAATAAAAAATTTAAAACGATACCTGTAGTTTCATAACATATAAATTCCATAATAAACTAATATTATGTAATCCTTCAAATGGTTTTTCAATCTGTATGGCTAATGCTAAATAGTTAGACCATTCTAATAATAATTTTTCAAGTGAAATAACAACTTCCAAATTCAAAATTCCATCTGGTCCTAATTATACATGTTTTAGGACATATTCACTAGGGAGTTTTCTATATTTTTGGTCCTTTTTATAATAAACAAAACGAGTAAAATCATTGGTTTCAAAAGGTTTATATTCCCAATTATATTGATATTGTACTGATCTTTTACATTTTTCTCCTTGATGACTAGTTCAGGTTGTTTTGTAGTTTTTTCTTGATTAGTATATATTTCTTGATTGGATTCATAACCATAAATAATTTCATCATGATTTGTAATAGGTTTTATTAGTTGAGTAGTAGATTTAAGTTTTGAACTAGGTTTTTCCAAGGTTAATTTATTAACAAGTTGTGTAAGTTCATTTAATTGTTCTTTGATATCTTTGTCTATATCGTAATTGGTTATATCTATATCATAATTGGTTACAGCTACCATGGTTTGCTTAGTGTTAAAGATTTGTTAGGCTCTAATACCACTTTTTTATGTTGTTGTTGTTGTTGTTTTATAACTTGTTCAATATTTTGTTGTTTTATGATTTGATTCATTTTTATTCACTGTTTTTGTATAAGAATCATTTGATTGATTATATTAAGAAAATTATTGTTTAAATCATTGATTAATTTATGAGTGTAATTTTGTTTTTCCATAATTTCTATTGTTTGATTTTCTAACAAAATTTTTTTCTAATATTTCAGCTATTTATTTTTGTTTGACAAAATTTATAAGCAATTGTTATGGTTTCGTCTAAATTTTTAAAATTAGAGGTAGTCCAATTTTTAAACGAGTATTAAATTTGATTTTTCCATAGGCTAGATTTCCGTTCATAATTCTTATGATTTGAACATTTAAATCAGTCATTCTTTCATCAACTATTGCCATTCATATAGGTGAATCAATCCCTTCTTGGAAGGTGGATTATAGTAGTATTTGTATAGTAGAGAGATATATATATCCGATTTTATGTCTTTTGTCACTAGTTATTTTTTGTAATTGTCGAAAAAAAATTTCTTTGTTGATTAAATTAATTCTAATATGTCCATTACATTGGTCTATTCTGATTGGAGTTTCATGAATTAATTTACCATAATAGATAAGATTTTGTCTGTTAATTAGATTTTTAAATAAAGATGATCGAATATCTTGTCCTGCTTTTAAATATAATTGTGTTTTGGCTATTTGTTTCTGTTTTTCTTTTGAAAGTAAAGTGGTAAGATGAAATATTCCAAAATTTTCAATAACTTCTAGATTGTCTATATCTAATATGATTTGTTTATTTAGATGATTGTCTTCTGTACTTATTTCCTGGTTTTCATTATAATTTGGTTTAGCCATTAGACAAAAGAATGATGATGAATATTATGATCATATTGTCTTTGTATTAAAATTTGTAATTCTTGGCTATACCATTCATACATACTTTGAGCTAATTCTAATATTTCTTTTATAGGTCTTAATCCTTGAGAATTATTAACTATAAACGAATGATAATTATATCAAGATTCAAACTGTAAATATTCATTTTTATATTGTTCTTGTAACTGAGTAATATATTCTAGTTGATTATTAAGATAAGTACGGTAAGTACAATGAGTGCTCACTGTAAATATATTTCATAATGCTTATAAAACCGTTGATATGCTTCTTTTTTATCTTTGATTTCTGATGCAAGAAGTTGTTCATTTCTTTGAATGATTTCCTGAATGTTTTTAATGTATTGCCAGTGGTACGAATAGATGGAAAGAAATTATAAATATTAATGAATTCTTTAACACACGCATGACTTGCCTAGATTTTAAGATCTAAATGATACATAATTCTACGTAGATTACGACACTGTGAATAGGTAGACATTTGTAATTTAATGATAATATTTATAATATAAATATTTATAAAAAGATAGAGTAGTTTTATGATTTTTTCTATCATTGATATATTCAAATAGATTTTGTAATAATAAACATCTAAACTTATATATACAACAATCTTATAAAATTTAAACATATCATGGGAGTTAAATATAGAAACAAATACTAAAATAGTTAAAGATTGGTAGACATGAATAAATAATCTTAATATAAAGATATGATATAATAATTGAAAAGAGCATTAAAACTTGATTCATGCTATTATCAGAAATTAATAACTAATAGATGAATACTTAATGATGAAACAAAAGTCAATTCGCATACCGTGTGCTGTTTCTCAAGAATGCCAAAGTACAAGCGAGAGAGAGAGGAGGCTAGGTAAAACACAAATAGGAAGCTTATTTCATATTGACAATAGAAGACAGGAGGCCTTATATAGCGGCCAAAGTAAACACATTATAGGAAACTGAAGGTATCTGTTGAAAGTAGACATGGCAAAAGAAAGGCTAAAAGTAAAAAGTAAAAGCTAAAAGCTATGAGAGCTGACAAAAAGAAAAGATGTGATATTTAAAGTGTGTCAGTGATTGACAATAATTGTCCTTCGGGGATTACATTATTGATGTTGTTGGTTAATGGTTTATTCTTCATTTATTGCATCTGTAAAGGTAGAATCGTCTTTGTCCTTAGCGTCTGATGTAGTTAAACAATACATACATTGGTGTTGAGGATATAGGTAAAGCTGCTGATAGATAGCATATTTCCATTGTTCTAATAATTCGGAGAAAATATCACCAATAGTTAAAAATGGATGTTCAAATTGCTTAATAAGATTGAAAGCTTCTTGAGAGATAACTGCCCGATATGCTAAAATCATAATCATATTTGGTCCTTTATAATTGATTTTAATTGTGAGTCTTCCTCGATTCTTGTGCACTAATGATAAATTCCTTCAAGACATTGTAAATTAAAGTTGTTGATTAGATCCCAGTGAAATTCATGCTTAAGAGGGTCATCAATTGAAGGGTAGAGTCCGTTGCTAACTCCATTTTGGATAAACGTAGTTCTTGCAAGTTTTGTTCTGCGTTTTTGACGTCATCAGTTTCCTTGAAGATAGGGTAGCTATTAAAAATTTTGATGAATATTTCTTTCTCTTTAGCAAATCGATCAATAATTCTTGATAATTTGAATGACAGTTGGAAACTCTTATAATAGCTGAAGATGATTTATGTGAATGGTGTCTATCAATCCACTTTGAAAAAATAGATAGGTAGTTAATGGATCTGCTTTAGGGAAAATGATAGCTTTTGGTCCATATTTGCTACGATTCTGTAGGTAGTATTGAAATATCTTTGGTTCCTCTATCACCAATAGTTGAAAATGGATGTTCAAATTGTTTTTTATAATACTTAATAGGACATTTTTTCCATTTTCTTTTATATTGATATTTTCTTAGTTTTCTTGGTTGTTTCACAACAAATTCACATCCATATTATTGTGGTACATCAAAATATTTAGAACAACATAATAGTGTGCCTTTATGTCAAAGTTTTTGAGATAATTGTTTTTTTAGACATTTCTGGGATAATACTTCTTTTGTAATTGCAATTACTCCACCTAAATTGTAGGCGACTAAATTTTGATTATTTTTTTGAAAAAAAATTTCTTCGATAGTTTTATTTAGAGGGTATGGTAATTTTTGAATAAAAACTTGAATATACATTTCTTGTTCTGTTCTTGTTAGTTTATAATAATATTTTTAAATTCACATGTATGTTCTTCTAGATAACAGATATTACAAATACTCATATTATTAAATGTCATAAAGCTATTCGTCATTCTTCATTTTCAATTTCTTGTTTATAAGATGTTATATCTTTTCCAATAAATTCTTTGTAAATCTCATTTAAGTACTGATTCAATAGAATTTTAAAATGTAGTATTATTTTTTATTCGTGTTTCATTATCTAATAAACAATTTAAAACAATACCTGTAGTTTTATAACATATAAAATTCCATAATAAACTAATATTATGTAATCCTTCAAATGGTTTTTCAATTTGTATGACTAATGTTAAACAGTTAGACCATTTTAATAATAATTTTTCAGATGAAATAACACAATCCAAATTCAAAATTCCATCTGGTCCAAATTGTAAATGCTTTGGGCTATATTCAATAGGGAATTTTCTATATTTTTGGTCCTTTTTATAATAACCAAAATGAGTAAAATCATTGGTTTCAAAAGGTTTATATTCCCAATTATATTGATATTGTACTGATCTTTTACATTTTTCTCCTTGATGACTAGAATCAGGTTGTTCTGTAGTTTTTTCTTGATTGGTATATATTTCTTGGTTAGATTCATAACCATAAATAATTTCATGATGATTTGTAATAGGTTTTATTAGTTGAGTAGTATATTTAAGTTTTGAACTAGGTTTTTCTAAGGTTAATTTATTAACAAGTTATGTAAGTTCATCTAATTGTTCTTTGATGTCTTTTTCTATATCACAATTGGTTATATCTATATCATAATTGGTTACATCTTCCATGGTTTGTTTAGTGTTAAAGATTTGTTAGGCTTTGATACCACTTTTTTATGTTGTTGCTGTTGCTATTTTATAACTTGTTCAGTATTTTGTTGTTCTATAACTTGTTCCATTTTTATTAACTGTTTTTGTATAAGATTCATTTGATTTATTATATCAAGAAAATTGTTGTTTAAATCATTGATTAATTTATGAATGTAACTTTGTTTTTCTATAATTTCTATCGTTTGATTTTCTAATAAAAGTTGTTTTTCTAATATTTCAACTACTTGTTTCGTTATACTCATAAAGTATTCTTAATATATGTAGTAACATCTGTTAGTTGATTTTTAATATCTATAATGTTTGTACTTTGTTCATTATTATTGGTAGTTGGAATAAGTCTTGGTTCTGTGACTCTAATTGGTTGGTTAATGCCGGGTTCTGTGAATCTTATAGGTCTTTCTAATCTAACAGATTGGGAGTGTTACAAAGATATGTTTTTTAGAGATGGTTGATTTAAAGATAATCTAGGAAGATTTTTATAATTGGATGTTGTATACTGGGTAACTCTCTGATAGTTGATTTTAAATTCATTCCTACTTTAGCAACATCAGTAAATAATTGATCAATATATATTCTATCAGTATTTTTAAATTCAATACTATGATGTGAATTTGTTAAGGCATAACTAATTTGATAAGTAATTGAGAATGGATATTGTCCATTATTCATTAAATTAGTTCGATAAAATTTATAAGCAACTGTTATAGTTTCGTCTAAATTTTGTGAATAAGAGGTAGTCTAATTTTTAAACGAGTATTAAATTCGATTTTGCCATAGGCTAGATTTCTGTTCATAATTCCTATGATTTGATCATTTAAATTAGTCGTTCTTTCATCAACTATTGCCATTCGTATAGGTGAATCAATCCCTTCTTGGAAGGTGGATTTTATTAGTATTTGCATAGTAGAAAGATGAATATATCCGATTTTATAACTTTTGTCACTAGTTATTTTTTGTAATTGTCGAAAAAAAATTTCTTTGTTGATTAAATTAATTCTAATATGTCCATTACATTGGTCTATTCTGATTGGAGTTTCATGAATTAATTTACCATAATAGATAAGATTTTGTCTGTTAATTAGATTTTTAAATAAAGATGATCGAATATCTTGTCCTGCTTTTAAATCTAATTGTGTTTTGGCTTATTTGTTTCTATTTTTCTTTTGAAAGTAAAGTGGTAAGATGAAATATTCCAAAATTTTCAACAACATCTAGATTGTCTATATCTAATATATTTTGGTTATTTAGATAATTGTCTTCTGTACTTATTTCCTGGTTTTCGTTATTATTTGGTGTAGCCATTAGACAAAAGAATGATGATGAATATTATGATCATATTGTCTTTGTTTTAAAATTTGTAATTCTTGGCTATACCATTCATACATACTTTGAGCTAATTCTAATCTTTCTTTTATAGGTTTTAATCCTTGAGAATTATTAACTATAAAAAAAGATAATTATATCGAGATTCAAAATGTAAATATTCATTTTTATATTGTTCTTGTAACTTAGTAATATATTCTAGTTGATTATTAGGATAAGTACAGTAAGTATAATGAGTGCTCATTGTAAATGCATTTAATAATGCTTATAAAATTGTTGATATGCTTCTTCTTGATCTTTGATTTCTGATGCAAGAAGTTATTCATTTCTTTGAATAATTTCCTAAAATGTTTTTAATGTACTATCAGTGGTGTGAATAGATAGAAAGAAATTATACATATTAGTGAATTCTTTAACACACGCACGACTTGCCTGGATTTTAAGATCTAAATGATACATAATTCTACATAGATTACGACACTGTGAACAGGTAGACATTTTTTAATTTAATTTTAATTTAATGATAATATTTATAATATAAATATTTATAAAAAGATAGAGTAGTTTTATGATTTTGTCTATCATTGATATATTCCAATAGATTTTGTAATAATAAACATCTAAACTTATATATACAACAATCTTGTAAAAATTTAAACATATCATGGGGAGTTAAGTATAGAAAACAAAGAGTAAAATAATTAAAGATTGGTAGACATGCATAAATAATGATAATATAAAGATATGATATAATAATTGAAAAGAGCATTATAACTTGATTCATGCTATTATAAGAAATTAATAACTAATAGATGAATACTTAATGATGAAACAAAAGTCAATTTGCATACTGTGTGTCGTTTCTCAATAATGCCAAACTGCAATCGAGAGAGAGAGGAGGCTAGGTAAAACACAAAGAGGAAGTTTATTTCATATTGATAATAGAAGACAGGAGGCCTTATATAGTGGCCGAAGTAAACACATTACAGGAAACTAAAGGTATCGATTGAAAGTAGACATGACAAAAGAAAACGCAAAAAGTAAAAAGTAAAAAGTAAAAGCTAAAAGCTATGACAGTTGAAAAAAAGAAAAGATGTGATATTTAAAAAATGTCGATGATTGACACTAATTGTCCTTCGGGGATTACATTATTGATGCGGTTGGTTGATGGTTTATTCTTCAATTATTGCATCTATAGAGGTAGAGTCGTCTTTATCCTTAGCGTCTGATGTAGTTGGACAATACATGTATTGGTGTTGAGGATATAGACAAAGCTGCTGACAGATAGCATATTTACATTGTTCTAATAATTCGGAGAAAATATCACCAATAGTTAAAAATGGATGTTCAAATTGTTTAATAAGATTAAATGCTTCTGGAGAGATAACTGCCCAATATGCTGAAGTCATAATCATATTTGATCCTTTATAATTGACTTTTAATTTTGAGTCTTCCTTGATTCTTATGCACTGATGATAACTTCCTTCAAGACATTGCAAATTAAAGATGTTGATTAGATCCTGATGAAATTCATGCTTAGGAGGGTCATCAATTGGAGGGTAGAGTCTGTTGCTAAGTCCAATTTGGATAAGCGCAATTCTTGCAAGTTTTGTTTCTGTGTTTTTTATGTCTTCAGTTTCTCTGAAGATAGGGTAGCTGCTAAAAATTTTGTTGAATATTTCTCTCTCTTTAGTGAATCGATCGCGATAATTCTTGACAGTTTAAATGAACCCAACTGGAAACTCTGATAATAGCTAAAGATGATTTACATAAATGGTGTCTATCAATCCACTTTGAAAAAATAGATAAGTAGGTATTGGATCTACTTCAGGGAAAATGATAGCTTTTGGTCCGTATTTGCCACGATTCTATGGGTAGTATTGAAATATCTTTTGTTCCTCCTTCCACTCGTTAAGTGCTTGAAAGCATTTATAAAACATTTCGGAGGTAATTTTCCACATTTCTTCCTTGAAAGCTTTGGTTGGTAATGCATTGATTTTGTCCATACTGAGAGGTTTTCCTAAGGGTTTTAATGTAGTTGCAAGAGCAGGTTGTTCCAGAACTTGTTTATATTGAGGCTTGAGTGATGGGGCAGATTTAAAATCTGAAAGAGTTTTTCTCAGCTTAGTCTTTTACAGAGAAACTCTTGTGTAAAATAGAGGGTTATCTAATAATATATGTTGCAGCTTTATGTTATGCATCATAAATACCTACAATGGGTCAATTAAAAATTACATAAACCCGGTCTTCTTTCAAATCGTCCTTCTTCTGTGATTGTTGATCTGGTGATTAGGCTTGGTTTGGTGGGTGGTGAACTGGTTGGATAATTTATTGGGGAGTAATTGGGATTGGAGTAGGTGTAGGTGGTATTGAGATTTCAGGAGAAATATGTTTTTCTAATAAGGTAATGGCACTTCGGAGTTGGTTAATTTCTTTAGTGACTAGTCGGACTTGTTGCTGTAATTCAACTAATTCTACTTCCTTCTTGAGTAATGAATCTTTAAGACTCATAATGGCGGTTTTCATTCTCTGTTTAATATATCTGCAAGACTGATATTAATTGATTTGATATAATGAATATTAAAATTATATTGATTTAATTCTAATTTCTATCTAATTAAACGTCCTTGATTATAATTGATTTTGATATTATATCTGACAAATCCACATAAATACTTTGAATAGATTTGGACAATAAAGTCAATAGGTAATAAATCAGTTCGCCATTTTCTCAAAGTTTTGAGACAGGCTAGTGTTTCCTTCTCATGAATTGGATATTTACTTTTAACAGAACTGAAAGTTCCATTTATATATTTTCAAAGTAAATACTTCTTTTGATTGAGTGGTTTTGCTAATAAGCAACCTGCCCATGTGCCTATACTAGCATCTGTTTGTACTAATAATGCCTCCTTCGGATTGTAATTATATAAAACAGGTAGCTGTGTACAAAGTTGTTTTAATTTCCGTATAGTAGCGTTATCTTTATCAGTCAAAGACCATTGATTTTTAGTGTTGCATTTGAGTTGTAAAAGTTTTCTTTCTTAAGCTAAATTTTTTAAGAAACCTTGGTCAGAAATTTAGTTTAATAATCCTAGAAATTTTTGTACGTGGGTTTTATCTATTAATTGATCAGGAAATTCTTGTAATTTAATAAGAATTTTAGGTTGTAATTTTAAAAATCCATTATTGAATTCAATACCTAGATATTCAATTTTTTGTTGTGTTAATTTAATTTTCTTTTTTGATAATAACAATCCTTTTTGTTTACATCGTTCTAAAACTAAAATAACTTTTTTCAAATGATCATCTTCATTGTATTTGAAAAGATAATAATATCATCTATATAAGCAAGAGCAAATTGTTCAAAGTCTTCTAAATTATTATTCATAAATCTTTGATAAATACTGGGTGCTTGTTTTAATCCAAAAGATAAAACATTCCATTGAAAATGTTTTTGTGGAGGACAAGTAAATGCAGTCAATGGTTTAATGTCTTTAGCTAAATGTAATTGCCAATAACCAGATTTTGCATCTAATGTTGTAAACCAATGTGATCCATTTAATTTATTTAAAATATAATCTTTCCGCGGTAATTTATAGGCATCTCCGATTGTTGCTTCGTTAAGTTTTTAATAATTAATTACCATTCTTCTTTCGCCTCTTTTTTGTTTAGAGTTATTATTAACATAAAATGTTGGTGCAGAATGTTTACTAGTACTATGTGAAATTAGTTTCTTTTCTAATAAATCAAAACATTCTTGAATAAATCCTTTTACATCTTGCTGAGTGGAAGGAATATTATTTTTAATATTTATTTCTTGTGTAGGATCTTTTAATTTTATTTCTATCAATTGGTTGTTAGTATTTTTGATTTAGTGCGTGTATAATAGGTGTTTTTAATGTAATATAGTGTAAATATTGACAAAAAGGATAATATAATTTTAAGAAATTATTTCCTAAAATTAATGGTAAACCTGATTCTTGTTGATATATCGAAGGAATTGTAAAGGCATAATTTTCAATAATAATATTATTATAATAACTTACATACCAGATAGATTTAATACTTCCATCAGCTATTCTTATTTGTAGGGGTTTTATGAGTTTTTTCCAATTGTGTAAGAGAGTCTTTGTAGCTATACAAATTGTTGCTCTAGGATCGATATAAGCATTAATAGTTCTATTCTGAATTTTCACTTGAATAAATGTTGTATTAGGATTCAGTTGTTGATTATGAGGCTTGAGAGCTAAATTCATAACAATATATTATATTGATTATAGAATCTATTTCATACTCTGATTCAATAGGTTCTAAATTGGATATATTAGCTGAATTAAGAATATGAATTTTTCTTTATATATTGTTGTATTTCGTTTAGGACATGCATTTGCATAATGCCTTTCTTCTTTATATAACCAACATCTACATTGCTTTTTGCGTTAAGGACAATATTTTTGTTTAGGTTTAAATTGTCTACAATTTTTACATTTAAAAAACTTGCGTGTTTTTGTTAGAGCTTACTTAATCCATATGGTAGAGGCCCACTTCACAAAATGTACTCTTTGAGGTGGGTTTTCAAGCTTTCATCACACCCAGTTAAATCCCACACCAATGCGGAGTCTAGGAAGGTTTGATAATACACAACCTTTTTGATAATACACAACCTTACCCTTTCAAAGTAGAGAAGTTGTTTCCGATAAACCCATAGACAAATGTGACATGAAAAGTTGAACAAAAACTTCAAGTATGTGATACAAGTTTAGAAGATAAAATAATAATAATAAGAATAAGAATAATAATAATAATAATAATAAGACAAATAGGAAAACAAATATTAAGAAAAAATAATAATAATAACAACAACAACAATAATAATAATAAGCACAATAAGAATAATAATAAGAAAAGAAGAAAAACTCGACCAGTTGATTAAGCAGATGCCTAGTTGGTCAACCAGATGCACACAGTAGGGGAATCACATACAAATCAAATCTAACAAATAGGCAGAAGAAAGAGACATACAAGAATTAACAAATTAAAAGCAATAGTCAGAATGCAGTAAAAAAGATGAGACAATCAGACAGTGATAGAGATACCGTGACCAAAGCTTTTTTACACACAGAACCTAGATATGGGTAGCAGGGCTGGAAGCATAGGCGAGCTCGTTTGTTCATCTTGGAAACTCCATTGCTTCACCTACCAGAAGAGAAGAAGAAGATGAAGAAGAAAGGGAAAAAAGAAGAAGAAGAAAACTCCGAAAACCTAGTGATGCATCAACAATGGTAAATGCAGCAATGAATATGCACCAAAAATTGTTTCTTTTCCTTGTATCCTTCTTCTATATGCAGTAAAGCTAAAAACTTTGGTTTCAATGAAGTCTTATAGGTTAATGTGAAAGGATCCGATCTAAAAGGCTGAGTTTTAAGTGTTGGTTATGGTGGTGAAGACGATGGCTAGAGAAAAAATTTAGAGAAATGAACAATGACAGGAGATCCTTTTAACTTGGAGTAACAGAGAAAAAACATAGAAAAACCTTTTAAAAGATTAACAAATATCAATATTTTATAGAACTTTGTTACTTATAAAACTACAAACTATAGATATTGTTTTAAACTTTTTATTAGATAATGAAATATGAATAAAAAATACCACTAAATTTCTTAATGCGTTGGAACCTATAAAAGCTTTTCATGTAGTACTCTATAATGAGAGCTTTGAGTAACAAAAAGAATAGTCTTTGAACACATAATCGCAATGAAGATTTGTAAAAAGCTAAAAAATGCACTAACAATGATAAATGCAGCGTAGATCTAATAACAATGGTAAATAAAACAATGAATATGTAACAAAAAAATGTTTATTTTCCTTGAATCCTTCTTCTATTTGATATTAAAGCTAAAAATTTTAGTTTCAAATAAGTCTTCTGAGTTAATGTGAAGGGATTTGATAAAAGGTTAAACTTGAATTCGTATATACTAAAAACCTTGAAAAGTTACCCTAAAAAGAGATCCGTGGGCATAAATGATTCGGATAAAGAAAGCATCTCAAAACAGTCCTCATATGTTGGGGTATTATTGTGATCCAGTTGCCACCACTTATCGACTAAAATCTGGCAAACAGGAAAAGCTGCGTATATAAAGGATTCAAAAACACGAGCGCTTTTCCTTCTCTGCCACCATCACCCTACTGTGGCCGCAAGGCCCAGGTTCTTCAACAGATAGATGAAAATATGTGCTGGCACAGGCAGAAATCGTCCCAGGTCGACACCCAGAAAGGTGGCGCAACATTGTCTGAAAACGTTTCAATCAAACGGATAAATGAAGATCAAAAATTGGGACGGCCCAGGTCTCAACCTGCGACGTTTGCGTTTGATGATCTGTTCAATTCTAACGAGGGCACAATTGTCACGCTAACCAAACAAACAGCTAATTACTTTCAAAAGGCTAAGCTGGTTGGCTTGACCCGCCAGCTACTAACCAAACAAACAGCAAATTACCTTCAAAACACTAATATATTATTTATGGCTTTTCGGCCATCTACCAAACGGGGGCATATTCTTGTGCCTTCCGGAAATTCCAAAGCAAACAGAAACTGCGCTTGTAGTTGACAGTAATTACATAAAATTATCATATTGAGGAAGAAGCCAACCAGAAGTAGAACAACCAGCTAACCAGCCTTCTTCTTCTTCGTCTCTTAATTCCATAAGCCTTCTATTTTTTATTATTCATCATGCGATCTCTGAATCCCTACGCTCCTCGTCTCTTCTCGTCTCGCAACCGCTTCTCTCTCTCTCCCTTCCCCATTCACTACTCCAGCCGGCGTCCGTTTATCTGTCACGAGGTTTGGTGAATGAATGAAGATCGGCTTCTGGTTGGTGGGATTGTATCTGTTTGCCTTCTCAGAAAATTTGTTTGTTTGTTTGTAGGCAAGGAGATCATATGTTGGAGAATTTAGATGTCGATGGCGGTTCCCAAACGTCCACGTCAAGGCCTTTGGTGATGTAGTTCTCATAAAATCTCAGTTTCTCTTTTCTTCTCTAAATCATAACTTTTTAGTTTACAAGCCTTAATTGTTAAGTGTTTGTTTCTGGATTTTAGGACTCTGGCGCATCGTTTCTTGATGATTGGGGTAATGATGAAGCAGCCACTGGATACGTGCTATCATCAAGTGACGGGGAAGACAGTGATGCAGAATATGTGCTAAATCCGCTAAGTGATGTTGATTTGCCTGCTGGTTCTATATCAAGCAATGATGCTCTTACAATTACGGCTCACAGGCTTGCTATGATTGGAAAGGGCCGCAAAAAGTATAGGCAAGTGCACTCTCATACTTCTTTTTTATTCTTCTCTTTTTCCGTGCGATATTGACTTTTAAAATGTGTCCTTAGGATGAAGTAGGAAGAAACTGGAAATCCTTAGAAATGGTTGTTAGAATCTTTTGAATGTATTTTGGTATAAATTTGTATCAACTTAAGAAGATTTGACGCTTAAAGCAATAGGTGCTGATTTCATGAAGTCAACTGTAGTTATGATTTTCATTTTTGAAAATAATTTATATTTCATTCTGTAAGTTGTATACTATGATCGACATGAGAGACTTTATTTTGGCGATTTGTTGTCGTTTCTATTTGATTTTGCCTAGTAATAGTGCACTATGATTGCAGGAACAAACTTGGGATGCTAAGTACTTTGGCACTTGTAGCATTCCTAACTCTGCTGCTTATATTTGTTGATTGGTGTGCGTGGCGTATTGTCAGACTACCTTTGACACCATTTTACTTGTCCCGACCTTTCTTTATATCAGTAGCTTTAGTCTCCTTTGCTGGTTATTTTTGTGTCCCAATACTCAATGATTTGAAGATTCATCAAGAAATTAGGAAAGAGGATTCCATCAGATACTCCAGAAAGAGAGCAACTCCCACAATGGGTGGTTTATTTTTTGTGCCAGTAGGTGTTGGTGTTGCGAAATACATAGCTGGATTCTCTTCTGTTGAAGTTTCCGGAGTAGCATTTGCTACACTAGCCTTTGCTGTAATTGGTCTGCTTGGTGACGTTTTAACCCTTACCAAAAATTGCAAAAGTGGATTATCAACTTGTATAAAAAATATTTTGGGGGTAAATCTCCTCAATTGCTTGCTTTAACAGTATTCTTATTCCCTTTTCTTTTAAGTACTGACCAGCTTGTTGATTATGAATCTTATGCTTTCCAGGTAGCTGTTGGGACTTGGTTTTCTTTTTGGTTGGAAACCACATACATTTCATCACCATACAGCATGTATACATTCTTGTAACTAATCTGAACACCATTTATCTGATGGTAACTCACATATCTATTCTTGCAATAAAAAGTTGTTCACCGGCCATTGCCATTGATTAATTTTTTCTGCAAAGATAATTTAGGTTTCTCCTACATAGATGCTATGTTGATATACTATTTTGCAATGTACTTTAAAGTTTTGAAATGTCTTGGTCATTTCTTAGTGGTTTACACGCCCTCCACTTTTTAACCTTATCTTTAACACTTGAATCTAGAAAAGGGCTAAGACATCTTTTTGCTGTACGAAAATTAGATCAATAGTATCCTTTCCTCAGCCAGTTCGTGTTCATAATGCAGGAGAACACTGGTTCCTCTTCCTGCTCCTGTGGGCCTTGTGTGCTTGGGGAACTGTTGCTATTCATGGTTGTCATCATTTTGCTTTGTTTCAGTGGGAGATGCCATTAGATTAACAGATGGTCTTGATGGCCTAGTCAGTGGAACAGGTGCTCTGGCCTTGATAGGAATGTCAATAGCAGTGCTGCCAATATGTTCTGGTTAGTACTGTGAGTCGATGACATGCTGTGGTACTTAATGATTAAATGAACAATGTAAAATCATGTTCTGCATGCTTTTTGTTGCATTGGTATGTGGGATATTGTTGTAATGATATTATGTATCATAACAGTTGGTGGCACTGGACAATAGGTTAATTCGGTTCTTGACATCAAAGTTGAGTTGGAATCATAAATGTCCCATACTGTTCTGTTGACATCCTTCAGGGAATTTCCAAATAAATTTCTCAATTTCTTAGAAAACAGATTTCTGAAAATTTTATTGGAACAGGAAATTGGAAAACTATGCCCTTCATCCTGAATGTGAACTTCACATGTGCTTGAACTTCCCTTGCTAAATGTTTTGACATTGATGGACAATGTCCCACAAGACACTGAATGGTTTCATTGATTGCTGAAGGCTGTCACTTGATGTAAATATTTAGTTTTGAAATACTAGATTAACTATGTCTACTATTCGTCAGTAAGAAAGAGATCGAGATTTTTGTCTTGTTTACTAACTATTCCTTTTTTTATTATGTCCAACCAGAACTTTCTATATTTGGAGCATCTATGGCAGGGGCCTGTGTTGGTTTTTTGTTGCACAACCGGTACAAAGCATCTATTATTATGGGAGAGACGGGGTCATTGGCTCTGGGTGGAGCATTAGCTGCCATGGCTGCTTCTACCGGCATGTTCTTTCCATTATTTGTTTCATCTGGAATCTTTTTCTTGGAAGCTTCATCATATATTTTGCAGGTACAGTAAGCTGCTGCTGCTTTCTTATTAGTTTGTTGGTTGTCATAGCAATGGTTTATAAAGGAATTTTTGGCTTCGGTTGTTGTTATGGTTACATTTAGTGCTTTTGGCAAATTCCTTAAAAATTAACTTAATATGTATTTTACATAATGAATCTAATACTGTGTGATTATTTGTGATTTAGATGTTAACTGCCAAGGCAACGCGACGACGGTTGAGAATTGCTCCATTTCAACAAGGACTAGTAGTCCTATGGGGGTTGAAGGAGCCAGTCATTGTTGGTGGGGCATATGTTGTTTCCAGCATATTGGCTTTACTAGCTGGGTACCTGGGTCTGATATCGGCGTAATCACCCAATTGATTAGAAATGTAGCATACTCAGGAAGCTTTTGTTAATTTTTATTGATTACTAGCAAATCAATAAATAGTTTAAGGTTAAATTTTCTAAATCAGGATGTGACTTTAGAAAGTCTTTTTAAGATTATAAGCTGTGTGAATTATAATTTTTGTTCTTAATTTGTGATTGATTTAGTAAAATGATCAATTTGAACTTTAGTGTATTTAGTAAATTTTAGTTTAAATTTAAACATTTTTAAAATTTCAAAGTGAGTCTTAATATTTTTAAAATCTTTAATTTAAACTTTAATTTAATAATTCCGTCAAAATTAAAACTTTAATTTTAATATTTTCAAAATAATTTAGTTTAAACTTTAATTTAATTTAGGTCCTCAAGAGCTAAATATCTATTAAATGCTCCTCATATCTCTCACGCACTGCCTACAACTGGGACGTTGACCCTTTGGCAAGGAATGGTAGTTATGTGGGATTATGTTCGACACTGTATTAGATAGACATTGGGTAATGGGCAATGGTTTGACCAATGGTTAACTGGTTGGGGTCTACTAGTAAATGAAACAGTGAGCCTCCTTCTTGAAAGGCTGCTGTACATGTACGTGGTCGAGTATGTGGTGGAGGATAGTGATTGAAAATAGGATTGGATCACTCTATTTCTTCCCGCTAATTTATGCATGATCCTCGCGACGATACGACCTCCATTAACTGAGGAGGAAGTTGACAAACTCGTCTGGGGCCTCGGGCAACAAGGGAAGTTTACGATGGAATCTGCTTATGAGTTAATTACTGCAGCCGACTCAGCGACCCAAAACCTAATATGAAATATCATTTGGAAGTGGTTAGGGTCACAATGGATTCGCTCCTTTCTGTAGTTCTTAGCAAACAACAAACTTCTGACAAATCACTAGCGTGTTCTTAGACACATAGCCTCCAATAGTAATTGCCCGCACTGTGGTCACGAAGAGACCACATTTCATACATTTCGTGATTGTTGTAGGGTTCAGCATTTTTGACAGAAATGATCCCCTGTATTGCAAGCGGCATCTTTCTGCCAAGGCATCGTAAAGCAGTGGTTACAGTCCAACCTAACAAACCAAAGCACTATGCCGGGGGTTGACTGGGCAGTCATTTCTGGGGCTTCGTGTTGGTACCTCTAGTAATGGCGCAACAAACATATTTTCGAGGAGGGCTTCGAGTGGCCCGAAGCAGGGACATAACTTAGTCTTAGGTAGGGATGTCAAAACCGACCCGGCCCGCCCGACCCATGGATCGGTCAATGAGTTTTGACTCGGTTTGACCAGGCCATGGACAGGGCCACGGGCCAAGAATGTATGGCCAGCGGGCCCGCGGGCTGAGATGGACGAATTGCGGCCGATGAAATAATAGATGAGTCGATCGCGGGCCGGTCGGACAAACCCGGTCCATGACCCGTGGCCTGCCCACCACAAATTTTTTTAATTATTTATTAAAATAATTAATAAATAATTTAAATAAGTTAAAAATTTGTAATTAATGTAGTTCATA
>JAOSBN010000009.1:18343117-18368247 GCA_027563595.1 Erythroxylum suave
CATGATCAGAAAACAAGTCCTATAAAACCCACTGCTTCCTAGTCCTGCTCATCAACACCCCGCCCTCCTCTCACATCCATAACATGGCTCTTACCCGTTTCTTCCTTGCGATTTCTGTTCTTCTATTGCCATTGCTTGTCTGCTCCGCTAGGGATTATGGCTATGGCTATGGCCATGGTTCAGACAGTGTAAAGTCCGATTATGTGCCACCTTCAGTACCAACCCCATACACAGCCCAACCAGTGTCTGTCCCAACACCAAAAAATGATCAAGTCAAACCAGACTATACCCCCAAACCATCACCAGATGCTGAGAACTCATATTACACCCAAAAACCATCATCAGATACCGTTAAGGCATATCATAGCCCCAAGCCATCTTCACATATCAAATCAACTGATTACACTCCAAAACCAACTCCAGATGTTGCTAAACCAGATAATGGCGTGAAACCATCATCAGATGAAGTCAAACCAGCTGATTCTACTCCAAAACCAACCCAAAATGCTGCTAAGCCAGATTATGGGCCCAAGCCATCATCAGATGAAGTCAAACCAGGCTATAACTCAAAACCATCTAAAGATTTTAAGTCAGATTATAGTCCCAAGCCATTACCGGATGCCGTTAAGTCTGATTATAGCCCTAAACCATCATCGGAATCTGTCAATCCTCGTTACACTCCAAAGGTAACACCAAATGTTGCCAAGCCAGATTACGGCTCAAAGCCCACACCAGTTGCCACTAAGCCATACAACAGCCCTAGTACAAATGCTGATGTTGTCAAACCAACTTATAGTCCAAGTGCTAAACCCGATGTGGCCGAATCAGAAAACAAGCCTACCCCTCAACCAAAAGCAAACAATGACAGCTCTAGTTACACTCCCACTCCCCAAGCTGAAGTTATGAAACCGGTTTATGACGCGAAACCAACACCCGACACTGTCAAACCATATCCAAAACCAGACACTACCAAGTTAGATACTTATCCGAGCTCAAAGCCAGACACTGCCGAAACAAATTATAATTCAGAATCAAAACCTGGCGTTGCTAAACCCGACCAAGCTTCTAGTTCAAAGCCTACTCCTGTTACAACAAGCGACAATAACCCAATATCAACCCCAAGCTCTGCCAAAACAAATTACGAGTCAAAACCAGAATCAACTGGAGCACCGATCTACGGGAATGGCGCAAACCCAACGTTCGATTTACAAGTAACTGCATCAAAGCCGGACAACTATGTCCCACAGGCAGAGAGCCCTCTCCCAATTGGCATTGAAGGGCTTGTATTGTGCAAATCAGGCGCCAACTATGTACCGATCCAAGGCAATTAATATCTTCACATGTCTTTAATTTATGTGTTGACATTCCGTGAATGCAAAAGAATTCTTGCTCCATGTTAAGGGGACAAATGCTTCTTTTATCTCATAAGAATTGCACCTTTTTGGTATGCAGGAGCTGTGGCAAAGATAACATGCTCGGCTGTGGGCCAAAATGGGTACGAGGCAACATCATTCTCATGCTTGACTGATGCAAAGGGCTATTTCTTTAAGACTTTGCCAGATCTTGACGACGATCAGTTGAAGCTTACAGATTGCAAGGCCTTTCTTGAAAGCTCCCCGTTGGAGACCTGCAAGCTCCCAACTGATGTTAACAAAGGGATAACTGGTGCCATATTCTCCAACTACCGCATTTTAAATGACAAGAAGATCAAGTTGTTCTCTGTCGGACCTTTCTTCTACACATCGGAGCCTGCATCAACTCCTGGTGGTTATTAAGACGTGTTCTTCATTCAACGCTACTATTCTATTATTCATTTGTTGACATATACTATACCATGTCTAATTGTTTCTTTGTTTTGAGCTTCTTTTAATTAGCGTCTTTGTTTTGAGCTTCTTTGCACGGGGAATTGAATTGGTTCTTTTTTGTTGCTTCTAAGTACTGATCCCTGTAATTCTATGGAAAGATTTATTATACAATTTGTTCAGGCTATAAAAATATTTATTGTTTATAAGTTTAATTAATTTGAACTTGTATATTATTTTTGCACTTTGAATTGGGTAAATAACAATTAAAATTTGAATTTATAATAAAAATAATATATCGTTAGCAAGTTTATTCAATTTTTAGTATTGAACAAAATTGTCAAAAGTAATAATAAGATATTTGAATTTATAATAAAATAATATGTCATTAACCATATAATTAACAATATTAATGTGGCATGCTATCTTAATAAAATTATTTAATATGAGCATATTTACGTAATGCGTAATTGGCTGGTCATATTAAAATGCTTCCCTATTCTCACAAGTTAATTCTCAAAAAAGAAAAACTTTTATTTCCTAATTTCTCTCCACCCAAACACGTGTATCCTTCTCCACTCAGCAGGAAAAATTAAATATATTTTCTAGCTAATAGCTATATCTTTGAAGGAACCTCAGAAGGTACGTAAGGCCCGTTTGGATGATGGCATTTCAACCAAAATTTATTTGGTAGGATGATATTAACTGTTTCACATGGTTAAATAGTTGATATATTTTTTTGGTTATCAGCTGGTGGGTTAGCTAGTCAAACAACTAATATCCTCCTACCAGCTGATTTTTACAAGCTCCATATCACTAGCATTTTGTCTTTAGCTTTTTGATAATGACCATTGTGGCCTATTACTTTTGACTGTTTCACGACGCAAACTTACATGCAGGCTACTTGTTTTCCCTTTTTTACTTATAAAAGGAAATTTTTATCATATTTGAATTATTTATAATAACTACAAAGACGCTTAAAAGGAAACAACACATTATCCTCATAATAATAGGGTAAAATATTTAAGTAGATATAATATTCATATTCTTATAAGTTATTTAAATTCACGTCCTCGTAAGTTATTTTACATAAAAATAGTTAATACTAAATAGCTAATTTTGTCAAACATTTTTAATAAACAGCTAATGATATCCGCTATTAAATTAACTGATATAATCAATTATTAACTAACCGCTGATAGAATTAGCTAACAACTACTGCAATTCGATTTTTGCCAAACATGACCAAAATGTTTCTTTGGTGAATATGGATTGGCTAGTTGAGTATGGATTGATAGACAACATCCCTGTACCTGACCCTAATTTCGTTGCTCCTATTTGTAAGTTAGGTTTGTGAATCTTCAAATAATGTATGTTTTCAGAGCATATGAATTTCATGGTAATTGCAACATGTAATTGGAAAAAGAAAACTTGGGTTATTTTGATTTGTGAAAACTTTTTTAAATATAAATATAAATTATAAATATTTATATGTTATGTGATGTGTTATGTTAACAATGATAATTATAGAGTTAACGGTGAGTTATTTTTGTTACAAAATAGTAATTTGAATGTTTTATTGTTATTTTATTATTAATTTTACTATTATAACAAAATTAAGTAAAACTAAAAAAATTTATGGAAAACTTCCCTTTCGATAAATACACCAATTTAACATTGATATAAATAGCAAAAGTATTAATACAAATTCAACAAAAGGAAGTTTTCTGAGTATTAGAAGTGTCACACAAACGTCGACCTAAGTAGGTATGTGTTTACTCTTTTCACGTTAATTCTGCATTACTGTTGGGTAGGACAAGTCACATTTCTTTGGCCTTTAAAAGGGAATCCATTCATCAGGTATGCTTTTATCTTTCGCTTATCTAATTTTCGGTGCAAGTTTGGTACCTATTGACAGTGTATTATTCATGTTTTTCATCTCCATGAGTAACTTCCGTTCATTTGTGGAGGTAATGGGTGGCAGTTCCAACCATCCTTATAGTTGCTTTTGGTATTTCATTTCTGCTGATGCGATCTTTGTTTTTAGTATGTAGTGTTGTTATTTTAATCATTTTTCAAGTCTTCTATCTGCTATGAATCTAGTGGTTATAGATATTAGTTGAGGTTGGCAGCCTTGATCAAATGAGTTTATCCCTTTTCTTGATTTCCATGACCATTATCCATAAGGTCTGTTGTTTAGACGGTGATGTGCGGTGACATGTTCTACAATAGATAAACATATCTCTACTTTCGTAGAGTTTTTGGCACATCACACGTCTTCTCTATTAGCTTTCTTGATGAGCATCCTGACAACTTTGTTGTTGTCCACGATAAGCTGTCAGTCTTTTTCCTTTTGTGAATGGTTGGGACTCCACTTACTAATCTTGCGCCTCTACGAGTATAAAACAAGTCATTTAGAATTTTTTTATAATGAAATACATCAACCTTTTCTTTTCTTTTATTTTATTTATTTAATTACTTATTTAATTTTATTTACCTACTCTTTTAGCATATCTTTTTTTTTCATTTCTTTGTTACATTTGTATGTGGGTCTACTGGAAACAACCTCTCTACTTTGTAGGGGTAAGGTTACGTACTATCAGACCTTCCCAGGCTCTGCTTTGATGCAGGATTTCAGACTGAGTTGATGATGATGAAGATTTTAAATATAAATTCATATTCTAATATGCCAATGAAGAAACTAAGGAATATATATATAGGTTCTAAGCTTCAGTCTTCTAAATGGAGTTGAATATATATATTTGGGTTCTAAGCTTCACTCTTCTAAATGGAGTTGGTTACAATTCCAACCAGGTTTATGTACAACTACTAAGCTTTAAATAAAAAGATTCACATTACTCTATAGTCATTGCAATAAAAATAAAGGATTTCTTCTTTCTGGCATCTCTTTTAATTTTATCAGGTACAAACATTAAGATAACTTAAACCAAAATGTAAAAAATTCTACAATAAACACTAACAAATGATCCTTTTACACATAATAATAAAAAAATTAAATAGCTTACTTAAATTCAGATAATTGTAAATACAAAATTTTATTATATTTTTTTCTCTTCTCTTTCTAGCTCAGAAAAATGACTTGATTGACATTAATTATTAGTTCGTTTGAGAAAAAGGATAACAATTATTTAAAAATTCAAAATTTATTCAATTTTGTAATATTACTAAACTTTACAAAATAGTACTAAAATGCTCTAACTTTTAATTTTTAGCAAAAATAACCAGATATTAAGTTCTCTATAAATGAGGATGATTTGGTAAGGCATGTTATATTAGTGTTTCTGTCATATAAATATCATATATTGTATTTGTGATATATACGAATTTTATTATTTAATAAATTAAATAATTATAATCTTCTTCACATGTTTAAGGAGTTTGATATTTTTAATTTATTAATGATAAAATTAATTTGTGGAGAAAATACAAGATATGCCAGCCATGTGATATACATACTATTATGATGTGATGATTAACTGAGAACTCACCATTGAACTATTTTTGTTAAAAATTGAAGGTTGGAGCGTTTTAGTATTAATTTTTAAAGTTCGAGTTAGTTCAACAAGAAGTTTGATTAAGAGCTAGGAATATACTCCAAAAGAGAGTATGAATTATTGAGTAATAACTTTATTATAAAATAAAATTAAAGATACTTGAATGATTTAAAAAAAGAGAGGAGAAACAATAATGTTTGATATAAAGGTGACATAATTGTTAAAGATTATAATAATTTATTTATAAAAGTTATACCATAATCTAATGTGTGTCAGCATTTTGAGTGTAATATCGATCAGAGCATCAAGGATGAGTTGATATCAACTATTACTGCTAATGATATAAGACGAACTCTTTTCAGCCTACATCCCTCTAAATTAACTAGACCGAATGGATTTACCTCTTTGTTCTTCCAATAGATATGTGCTATTATTGGGTAGCTATTCACTGCATCAATCCTCAAATTTTTTGAATCATCTAAACTACTTTAAGAAATAAACCATTCATTCGTTTGTTTGGTTCTAAAAAAAAAGAAGAAATCCTCGTACTTTGTTCGATGTTAGGCCTATTTCTTACCATAACACCATCTATAAGGTTATCTCAAAGTTGCTTGCTAAACATCTCAAGTTGGCACTTTTAGGTATAATTAACACTGCATAAGGTGCTTCTATTCCTAATAGAAACATTGGCGATGACATTTTACTAATTTAGGGATTGCTTAAAGAATACAAGTCTGGGAAAAAAAATCAATAGTTGCTTAATCAAGAAAGATTTCTTTAAGGCTTTTGATAGTATTAGTTAGCAATTCATCCCATTATGTCTTGAGGTGTTACAACTTCCTCCAAAATTTGTTCAGTGGATAATGGCTTGTATGCAATCCTCATAATTGAGTGAGCTAGTTAATGGTATTCCTTTTCCAAGCCGTTCAGAATTGGAAGGTTGATTAGTAGGGTGACCCCTTGTCCCCATATATATTTACCCTTGTTATGGAAGGATTTTCCAAGTTACTAAACAAGCTTATATTATGTAATGGTGGCTTTAAATTCCACCATAAATGCAGGGAAGTCAACATCACACACATAATATATGCTAATGACTTGATCCTTTTATGTGCAGTTGACCTTTACTTCTATCCGCCTAATAATGAATGCTCGTGATGTATTAAGTTAATGGTCAGGCTTACACCATAATCTTAACAAGAGCAGTCTATGTATCTTTGCAGTAGTGAGGATTCTGTATGACATGAAAAACCTCACTGGCTTTCAAAATGTCTTAACATCCTTTAGCTATCTTGGAGTTCTCATTACAACATATAAGCCTAAGTTTCAAGACTATTCACCAATTATTGATTGACTCAAATCTCAATTGATGCCATAGCAAAGTAGATAGTCATTGTATGGAGCCTGTATTACCCTCATCTTTTAGGTGCTTTCTAGTTTACATCTTCATTGGACTGCATATATTGCAATACCAAGGAGAGCCATAAAGGAGATGGACAGAATTATGAAAATGTTCTTAGGGTCTAGTCAACTTGGAAACTTTAAGAAGGTTAGAATTAAATGGAGCGAGGTTACTCTCTTGAAAAAAAGAGGTGGCTTTGGGATTATCTCAATAACTAACATGCAAAAAGTGTTAATGTGTAAGAGGTTGTGGAGGCTATATACTGACTGTAATGCCTTATGAATCAAATGATTGCATGAACATTACTTTAAGAATACAAATTTTTGGCAGGTTGATTTCACTAAAAACGACTCTTCAATTCTTAAGCAAATGATGAAGATGAGGGAGATTATTTATCCTTGCATTAAACACTAGATGGGAAATGGAGAAAGGATATGGATATAGTTCAATAATTGGTTCGATTTATTCCTATTTTTTAGCACTCTACTTTTCAGCAACTAAGGAATCGTATGCCTCGAAAACATAAAGTATCCTCACTAATTTTTAATAGAGAATGGAAAGGTGAGTTCAGAGGTTTTTTTTTATCCCTCTCAGTACACCTATCTCAACTATCTTTAGTTGAGAATGAGGATAATATTATATGGATGTTGAATCGGAATAGCCAATTCACCGATTGCTCATGTTATCAACCTTTTTCCAATAGCTATTTTACCATCCCTTGGTTTGATCTATTATGGAGAAATACCATTGGCCTTAAGTCTGCATTCATCATATGGCTTACGATCAAGATTCAACTTCAAACCAAGAGCCAATGGCACGGTAATGTAGCTGATAATATTTGTGTACTTTGTAACTAGGAAATGGAGGACAGGGACTTTTATTCTTTTAATGTAGCTATTCCAAAGTGATTTAGAGTCGAATATTGCATTTGTTACCATAAAATAATTGCCAATACGACTGGTAGCATGCATTACATTGGATTAGTTGAAACTCCAAGCTAGGACAAGCTAACACCTCTCTTTATAAAGTAGCCTTTATCTTTACCATTTACACAATTTTAATGGAGCGTAATTATAGATGGTTCACTTACAAGAAGGAAGTGAAATATTTGGTTATAGATAGGATTGTTAACCAGATCCGTGAGTGCATCTATGCTAAAAAAAATGCAACATACTCTCTCGATGGACATGCAACGAAGATGGAGTTATATCTCATCTTAGCTTTACTATCTGATGATGTATTCCCTATACTACAATTAAATTCCTTAGAACTTTTGTAATATGACATTTAGGCTAATAACCTAGAACTCATTGTAGTGTTTGTAATAGTTTCATCTATAGTATATTCGTAACTCATTTTCCAAAAAACAAATAACAGTTATTCAATCATAAATTTCTATTAAACTAAATGTTAATGATTTATCCATTTGCATTAACTAGTTAATATTTGTACTACTCAGAGAAGAAATATTACTCCCACGATTGATAGTAAAAGAATTAAGTAATTATAAAAAATAGAAAAGATATTAGATAGTGTCCTCCATATATGTGTTAGTGTCATGGATTAGGGCAATCTAAATTACTAAAGAATATGTGAAAGGACCGAACTTTATGTTTGGAAATATCAAAGTTTAGTTTGGTAGTTTGGTGATATCTATAGTTCTTAAAGGTAAGTGTATCTATCAAAATATAATATATTGATAGTAATATTGAGTGTTGATCTTATAAGGACTACAAGTAATAGTAATTGCTTCTTTTCTATTATTTAGCTAGGAAATTATGGTAGTGATTTAATTTAACAATAATACTAAACTAAAATTCAATACAGTTGATAACTAAGAAAATAAATTACTTAAAAATTATCGAATTGAAATAACAGTGCATATGTAATAAATCCCCTTAAGATTTCTTAAACTATTAATTATTTATCATACAATTTAATTAAATATTATTACCCAATAGGAATTCTTATCTTATGTTAATATTTTTTAAGACTATCAACTCCTAATCCTAAGTTAATTACATGAAATGTTTTTCTAGTTAAAAAGTTAAGATTGCTTTAATTGATTTGTGAATTTCACAAATCAATTTTGACCTTAACCTAAAGGATTTATGTTAACCTTTCTCTAGCAATTATAGTAGATATATTATAAAAATAATTTCGCAATGTCATTATTAGGTTTGACCATAGTCTAGAGGATTTATATTGACCAATCTCTAGGTTTGCATAAAACTCTTTTCAACTATGATATTCTATTCATACAAAGGATTTCTTAATCTTAATTGCATAAAATCATATATGAAATAATTTCTATAAATATTAATTCAAGAAATAATCAAAACACATAATTGAGTCCAATGAATCAACAATCAAATTGCGTTAATTATAGTGTCAAAAGACAAAGTCCATCTTGAAACTCATCCCACCAAGGTACTAAACAAATTTAGTTCATAAATATTGAAAATATGACCAAAGGTTCAGAAGAAGAATTAAAAACAAGAGAATCTGTTTTATATATATATATATATATATCCCTTTTCTATAATGAAATCCACTGAAACTTTGCTAGAAATATGATATCTAATCAAATCCCTAAGTCAATCTGTAAGTCTCTGCTATATTAAAGTTCAAAATTGTGTTTAAAACTAGAACTTCTTTGATTACCCTTCTTAATTGCCTTCTATATGTTAAAATTGAGGTTTCTGCACTAAACACAGTTATCCACGTCGTCATGTATAGTGACTATGTCCCTAAAAGTCACTACAAAACTTAATAGTTACATAGAAACATAGTTCCAATAAATTACAAAGGTAGTGGACATGGTCGTGTCTATCTTCACACTAACATGTCTGACCATAACACTGATAAAACATCATCCTCCAACCTGTATACGATTATAGGAACTTACATAGTCTCTCACAAGGCTATGTTTAAGTACAAACAGCTGTGTCTTCCAAAAATAACTTCAATTTTTCATTTTTTTGCCTCGATTTTCCCTGAATCCCACTCTTTTTGATCTATGAAAGTAGTTAGGACCTAAAAAACATGCTAGAAATGAATTAAGTATTAAAAATAATATAAAAAAACTCTTAAATAAACAAACATAATGCACTACTCATGGGACTAAAAACATAGTCTATTAATAATGTCACTTCTCCACCAATAATAAGTAAACCAGAAGCAAAATGTAACACCCACATACCCCCTGGAAGGATATGTAGATGTTATGCAGAACATAACCAAAATAATCCAGAACATACCAAACAATCACTTACATGCATTTTTAGAAACTCAAGTATTCATATATTATAGATCATTAGATATTAATTTATAACATAACATATCTTACACATTGTGCTTATCATAATATAAGCCATGAATTCAAAAGCCAGCCTGACATAAAAATAAATTATATTTCATTACAATTAATACAACTTAAATATACATCTTGTCAAAACAAAACACATCCTTCTTTGGTCATTGCGGTTGTCTTTGTCATAGTCTTCATACCCTTCTATTTGAACCTACACAGAGGCAAAACGGTCATGTTAAGTATAAAGCTCAGTGGGGAATAACTAAAAAAGATATCATTTTGGTGACGGTTTCTAACAGTCATCTAATAGTCACCTATATATAATCAAATCACATTTCAAACAATAATCGTTCATATAAAAGCCTTATCCAAACAATATGTATCTCAGAAAAAAATATGCCAAATCAAAACAAAATATGTTTGCATTAAAGCAAAACTTAAAAATATCAAAATTACAAAATTGAACTTTTAAAGTATCAGAATAGAATTTGTTTGTATCAAAACAATATTTGATTTCATAATAGAATTTAGTTATTACATAATAGAGCTTGCTTATATCAGAACTGAATATGTAACAAAATATAAAACAAATTAGCCCGCTAATCCTTTCTACAAAAGTGGGTAACAGGATCATAATAAAAGATACCATGTTTGGTTTTTAAAACAGAAGAGACTTAAGTATCTGAAATAAAAGAAACAGAAGTGTCTAAAATCAAAAGACACTAGAGTGCCTGGCATAGAAGACACCTTAGTGTCTAATTATAGAAGTAGTTACTAACCTTTCTAGGCATTCCTAGTTACCCACGACTAGGACTAAGCAGTTTTAAAACAAAACATTTTAAATTTCAGAATTTTATGCAAAAGATATAATCCATATCATATGACTTATTCCATTTCGCTCACATAGGATATAATCATTCACAATTAATCAAACTTAACATGCCTTGTGAACATAAACATTTGTAATCATGCACCAATGAATTCATTAAGTAATTACACATTATATGTAATCACACAAGTTCCCGATTGACAAACATTCATAACTATCATATTACACTTGTTCTTTAAATCACACTAACTTTATAAGTAGACTTCATTTCGTTAGTTCCTTATAAGTTCCAAAATTAGATACTTTATTATTTAATAAAACCTTCCTTAAATTATTACTTTAATTACAAATCCAAATCATATTCAACCTTCATGGTCCAAATCTGCCCACTATTCTTTTCCTGCACTTCTTTCCATATTTTTCTCAGGCAAAGTTTGAGTCAGAATTGTATCGCCATTGTGACCTAGAAACTAACTTTTTTAGAATATAGGTTCTGCTAAACAAATGTTCCTCTATGTGTTAGGTTTCTATAGCACTAACCATCAGATCATTTGTACTTCTAAATCATGGGATATAAGCAAAATATTGCAAGCTGCTCTAAAACAGGGGCAGCATCATGTCACCCTTTTTTATCTCAATTTCCAAGCTCAAAGAACTAGAATTAAGTCGGAGTCTCTTCTAGAGATATTTATCTCTATGTCTTAAGCTTCACATGAAACTAAAATCACACAATTAGGGTCTCTTTAGGCTGAGTTATGACTCAAACAACGTGACTAACTCAAACAAACCCTAGACAGAATTCCACTACACAATGCTCTCTTGTCATATTCAACCAATTCTATCCAAGACAACTGCAAAATAACATCAACTCATCATCACAAAAACAATTACACATCCAAACGAATCTTTATATCCATTCAATCATACACAAATACAGAAATCGACTAAGCGAAGTGCCAAGCCGTAAAATTGGCAAAGTAGTTCTTCTAAAGCTTTTCCTTCCCTTTCTCTTTGATTTTTCTTGAATCACCAAGTGAAAAATGATGGGATGAAGAAGGTGAAATGGAGAGGAGAAAAACATGAAGTTAAGCCATCAAATTTTCGTCCTTGTCCCCTCTCAATATGCCTTTTAATGTATTTTCTAGTCGTAAACACATGTTTCAATCTCATTGGTCCATATGTCACAATCTTATTAGACCATATGTTACAATTCTATTGGACCATATGTTACCATGATTCAATTCTCATCATCTTAATGCATATTCATGCCAATTCAAATCTCATAACACCTGTATTAATACATACCATCAATTTCAAAATTCCCTTCCATTTAATTTCTAATTCCAACTTCAAAGAACAAGCCAGTCTAGCCTTCCAAGCAAGTAAACACAATTCCAAATCAAGGTGACCAATAAGATAACAGCATAGAAGATCATGTGCTCTACTTCCTTAATGCAATATCTTGCAAGAATTCTAAGTGAAATTGAAGCAAAATTCATAGTTAAAAGAGGGTGAAGGGTTTCGGTGGTGATTCTTCAATGAAGGTTGCATAAATTTCTAGTAAGACATCTAAGTTGCTAGGTGTCCTAATCTTAGAGGAGCACATGTCACCAAAGCATTGGTCACACTTGTCCCCCCTTTTAAGCTGGCATAAGTCACATATCTATTAGGCCATATGTTACTTAATGAATGCTGTCATGTGTTACTAAATGATTAGGCCACATGTCACTATAAGATTGATCCACTTTTCACTCAACCAATGATGCCAAATGTTAATAACTCATAGGCGTAGTCATTCAAATTTAACTTATCTCTTAACCATTGTTCCTAGTTCAAAGGTACATGTATATACATGAATACTCTAATAGCTTCAATTAATTCCAATTCACTAACTAGGGTCCATCAATACCAAAATTCAAGTCACATGTCTTTCATTTTCAAATCATAGCACAATTTTACCTCATATCATACGTGTACTTTCATACATACGTGACATTTTATCTAGGGTATATTTTGGGGCCTTAAACAAAAATCAAAAATCAAAAGGTCTTTTTAATTAGGTTGTAATAGGCCTTGGGTAAAGGTATGGAAAGGATAATCAAAAGGTAACTAGGTGATGGAAATTCACATAAACAAGACTTCACAAAACTTAATTCTTTATAGCATAGATCTTACAAACGTAGATTTAAACTGGCACAACAATATTTTTTCTCACTCTCTAACAAATATCACAACTTTTCTCTCTTTTGTTTTCAAATTTAGCTTTGATTCACTTTAGAGAGAATATAAGGTTGTAATAATAATGTACTTGAGAAGATATAAATTTACAACTAGTATGCACCATTAATCATAAGCATAACATATCTTCTCTTTAAAATTCTTTAATATAATCCAATTTTTATGTAATCAAATAAATGCAAATCCTTTAAGGTTTAAAAATAATTGAAAACTCCATAAGAAAAATAGGGTAATTGGCTTTTAGTATCACTATTATCAATTAAAGAAAAGGCTAAATCTCAAATTTAGTTTTTCCTAAAGGATAAAACAAGGTAGATAATAATAAAAGAAAATTAGGCTAAAACAACTAGTTAAATCCAAATGCCTTTATTATTTTAATGTCTCTAGTTTGACATATGATTTCAACTTGAATAATAAAAGCAAGTTCTATAATCATCCAACTTTGCATGATAAACACATCAAAGAATAAAAGAGCATACTATGGTGAATTGTCTTAGGCTCAAAAGCCCACATTTATGCTTAATGTGTAAATAATATGCAATTTGCATTTAGATCACCATATCATTGATTACTAAAAATATGGCTTACAAAAGCAAGTTTATTCTAGCTTTCATCCTTTTTCATGCTAATTTAACTTAGTAATCATTAATAATCTAAAGTGTTTTGAACAAATTTAAACTAAGTTAACACGCCATTTAATAAGAATAAATAATAATGATTATAATAAGCTTACTAATTAACCCAAAATTGAAAATTATCAAAATTTTCATAATACCCCTTCCTCACACATAAAGTTATGCATTGTCCCTAATATATACAATAAAAACATAGAAGATTATAACAGAAAAAAAGTGAGAAAGGAATATTAATTTGGTACCTCATTGAAATATAATTATTATAAGTATAAACTTATCACAATTTTCATCCCAAATTAAGTTCAGTAATCCTTACAAAAGAAAATAAAAAGGAAAAGGTAAATGAAATAGGAAAGAAAATAAATTACGATTGAATAAAAATAAAAGGTATTAATAATTTAAAATAATATTTTTAGTAGGGCCTTACTAATTATTATGATAAACCAAAATAATAAATAAATAATAAATGATGCACAAAAAATAAAAATGAAAATGGAAGAAACAAAGACACTGTACTGAGCATACTTGAACACCTCTGTGTCTGTTCATCTATTAGTGTGGCAATGATGATGTGGCAACTCTAGTTAATGGAGGTAGATCGACACTCTTAGGTGTCTAGCCATTTTGACCAACACCTCCTCCATCCATCGGTCATATGGCTCCAACTATGTCATACGCTCCAACTGTGCCATATTCTCCATTAGCTCCCGCTATTCATTCCAAATGGTGTACTACACTCTTAAGATTCACCCTATATATTTGACCACCTGAGCTATCTTTAGTTGGTCTTGATTTCTAGGTAACGTTGGAGTCCTAAGCAAGCCTTTATTATCTGATGAATCATCCTAATGCTCAGCTTCTCTTATTGACTATTGAGGGAAGTCTAATCGTAGCTTGTGCTTTTATATATTGGGTAGATCCATAGCTAGCTACTCGTCTTGAGTTGTAACCAGTCTATATATATCCTCTACTGGTCCTCGTCTCTTAGTCACTAAATACTTATTCTTTACTATATCTAAGCTCAAGGAGATTATAGTGTGGAGTAACTTTATAAGTGGTAATTAACTAAATAATCTAATCCTCCTAACTAAGCAATTCATATATTGGGCTAATGTATACCCCAAGTGGATCAACATTTGCTCACTCATACTATAGAAATATAAAACATCTATATTCCCTACCACTACAGTGCTTGTTTAACGTTCTTAGCTAGACGTTTCTATAAATAATTAAGGTGATCTGTTTAAATTATGCTCCTCCCTACTATTGTCAAGTCTAACTCCAAGATATAATTTCAAGTGACGGTCATTCACTTTAAAATTACCTTTATATAGATGACTTTCCTTGACTGTGACATAAGGAAATACCTTCTCCACAAAAAAGGGACCAGGCCATCTTGATTTAATCTTATATAGAAACAATCTTTAGAAAATTTTTTATAAAAGCACTTGGTCTCCTTCCTTAAATTGCTTAGGCTACTTAATATTTCAATTATGATGTTTGTTGATTTGTTCTTTAAATAACTTGGAGTTCTTATAGGCCATCAATCAGCATTCTTCTAACTCATTAACTTACAACATTCTCTTAGTACCTATAAGTTGAAGATCAAAATTCATAAGTTTAATGGCCCAGTATGCCTTATGTTTTACCTCCACAGGGAATTACCATGCTTTCCCAATGACAAATCTATAAGGTATTGTGCTAATCGATGTTTTGATTGTTGTTTTATAAGCCCATAGAGCATCATCTAATTTAACTAACTAATCATTCCTTTGGTTCTCTATATTCTTTTCCATAATTCATTTAAAATCCATATTAGCTTTAATTTGGCCATTAGTTTGAGAGGGGTGATATGGGGATGTAATTTTATGTGTGATTCTATAATTTTTAAGTTCCTTTGAATTGCAAATCACAAAAATGTGTGTCCCTATCATTAATAATTGCTCTAGGTTACTAAAGTGTGAAAACAACTCTTTCTAGAATTTTACAACAATTATAACATCATTTATAGGTAAATTTTAATCTTCAAACTATTTAGGGACATAATCAATAACAACTACGATGTATTTATTACAAAAAAAATTTGAAATTGACCCATGAAATCAATACCTCAAAATATCAAATAATTCACAAACAAGAATGAAATATTGAGTCATCTAATCACGATAAGAAATATTACCTGATTGTTGGTAATTATCATATACAGCTATATACCATTGGGCATTCTAAAAAATTGAAGTCCAATAAAAACTTAACTCAAGATTTTTGTGAGTCATCCTATTTATACTATGGTGCCATCTAGCTAGTCCAATATGATAATATCCTAGGATCTTCCACCCTCAAAGTGAGGTACACATCTACTCACTATTTATAAACTAAGTGATTTTAAGATTGCCTACCTTCTCCAAATTGTAGAGGGGTTTTTTTGAGAATGAATTATTAATGTATTCTTCATTTAACTCCTCTAAACTTAGGTTTTCTAGGAAAGATAAATGGTATACTTTCAAGTTTTTAGCTCCCTTCTTCTCTTTAATCTCTAAATCAAATTTTTGCAATAAAAGAAATCCATCTAATTAGTATAGGCTTAACATCTAGTTTACTTAGCAAGTATCTTAATGCAAAGTGGTTAATATAAACAACAAATTGATATAAGTCTAGGTAAGACATAAATCTATCAAAAGAAAAAAGCAATGCTAGTAGTTCTTTCTTTGTGGTAGTATAATTCTTTTGGGCATCCTTCAAAGTCTTGTTAATATAATAATTTTTTTGAAAATGCTTATCCTTTCTTTGTCCAAGTACTGCACCTACTGCAAAGTTACTTGTATGACACATTTTTTTGTTTCAAAAGGTAAATTACAATATAGGGCAACCATAACCAAAGCATAGGTTAATTTTTCCTTAAGAATGTTAAAGGCATCTAAACACTATTGAGTAAAGTTAAAAGGTGCATCTTTTTTCATCAACTTGGTTAAAGGCCTAGCAATTTAAAGAAATCATTAATAAATATTCTATAAAATCTCACATGCCCTAAAAACTTCTTATAACATTAATCAAAATAAGGATTAACAGTTTCTCTATAGTTTCGATTTTGAATTTATCTACTTCAATAAGGTTGTATGAAAATTTATGGTATAAAACATGCTCTCTTGTACCATAAAATAGCAAAATTTCCCAATTCATCACCAAATTAGTTGTCTCACATGTATCTATTACTTTTCCTAAATTATGGAGTCATAATGCGAAAGAATCACTAAAAATAGAAAATTTATTTATAAATAGATCCATTACATCCTCAACAAGATCATCAAATATAGCTATCATGCATATCTAAAATGCAGCAGGCACATTGCATAACCTAGAGGGTGTCCTCTTATAAGTGAACATACTATAAAGATATGTGAACATTGCTTTTGCCAATCTTTTGATGCAATAGGAATCTAGAAGTAGCCCAAAAGTCCATCCAAGAAATGATAGTACATCTGTTCGGATAGCTACTCCAAAATTTGGTCCACAAATGGCAAAGTAAAATGGTCTTTTGTGCAGGATTATTCAACTTCTTCTAATCCATGTATACTCTACACCTAGTGATAGTTCTCATAGGATCAGTTCATTCTTCTCATTAGGAACAACAGTAATTCCTCATATCTTTGATACAACCAATACAGTACTCACCCAAGCTTTGTTAAAAGTTGGGCAAATCACACCAATATCTAGGAGTTTAATTACCTCTAACTATACCACTTCTCTTATATTGAGATTGACCATCCTTTAGGGCTGTACAAATGGCTTGAAATCATCCTCTGTAAATCTTGTGAGAACAAAAAGAGGGTCTAATTTCACCAATGTTAGAAATCTTCCAAGCAATGGCCCTTTTATGCTCTTTAAGCATATTTAAAAACTTTTCTTTTTGATCTGCCTTTAAATTTAAAGGAATAATTAGTGGAAACTTTGAATTTTTCTCTAAGAATGTGTATTCTAAGTGATCAGGCAACTTCTTTAACTTTAACGTGGGCAAAACATCCTCAATAATATCCCTAGGATACTTACTAATCTACCTACCAGTTAAATGCTCATCCTAGTGGGTTTTAGTTCCCCTGATCTAAGTTTCTTGAATAATTTATAGGGAATTAAATTAATAATAGCCCTCAAACAAACTAAAGCCTTTTCTACTAACAAACTATCAATTAAAAAAGGAATAGAAAAATTCCCTGGATCTTTAACCTTTTCGAGCAGCTTGTTTTATAGAATTGCTAAGCACTCCTAACTTAATCTTACCATAGCTAACTCCTCCAACTTCCTCTTGTTAGATAACAACGCTTTCAAGAACTTTTCATTCTTTGGAATATGCAGAAGAGCCTCAACAAAAGGTAAGTTAATATGGACTTGTTTAAAAATTTTAAGAAATTTACCAAACTGCTTATCTATGCGATCTTTCTTCAACTTAGGAAGATGTTGGATGGTCGATTGTAATTCCTTGACTTTTGGAGAATGTTTTATGTCTTTTTCTTTATCATGACTTTTAAGTCCATCTCCTCCTTACTTTAGGTTTTGTTTTTAAATTGTAGTTCCTTTCTACTCATAAGGGTGACCACCTTCATATGTTATTTAGGATTTATCTTGGCGCTAGTTACTAGGCAAACTCCCTTATTGTCTTTCAGAAACTACCTTTATAAGTTGGCCAATCTAATTTTCAAGTTATGGTTATAAGTCTTCTAATTTTTTAGTGAGGTTTTAGTAGCTTAAAATCTTGCCTATGAATTCTAGATAAATTTTGTCATGAGATCTTCCAAGCTTGCCATCTTTTCCTAAGGTGGCTGCTAAAATCCTAGTAGAGGTTTATTACTTTGTTGTCAATGATTCCTAAAGAGAAATTTAGGAGATTTCTCCATCATAAATTATAAATATGTTGTATAGATTATTTTAGGGTCAATAAGCAATCCCTATGTAATCCATATACTTAGGCTTTGCCATAGAATTCAATACATAACATATTTGGCTTGCATACGGTACCTCACACTACATCAATTAGGAAAATTAAGGATTCATGTTAGTATGTCTATCTTTCTTCTAAAAGCTTCAACCTAGCTTGCCAATGCTGTAATTTCAACTACATCATAAACTCCTATTTACTTGCTAGGTTTTGCTCAATAAAAATACTAATGAAAGATGTTTATTGCCATATCCTTAATAAGATCCTAAGTTACTTATGGTTTTTTATGGTTTAGATTACCACAAGCTACTACATTAATCATCTACCTTATTATTTGATTAGGCCCATTACTGAAATTCTGGATTATCATCCATTACGATTAACCGTTATATGGGCACTTCTTTAGCAACTCCTTAAATCTCTCGTATATATCGTATAAGGTCTTTAAATCAAACTAGGCATATGAAGAGAAGTCATTTGTTAGTTTGACCGTCTTGACTGGTAGGAAGTACTTTAAAAGGAATTTCTTTGCTAGTTGGTTCTATGTAGTGATGGATCTCTCAATCATAGAATTTAACTATTGTTTTAACCTTTTTCGAAATAAGAACATAAATAATCTCAATCTTATCATGTCATTAGTGTCACCATTAATCTTAAAGGTGTCACAAATCTTAAAAAAAATAGTTATATATGTATTAGGGTCCTTATCCAGCACCTCATCAAATTGGATATACAATTGCACTATGTTAATAATTTTCAATCTAATCTCATAATTATTAGCATTAACAGTTGATTTCGTAATGTTGGACTCTATCCTAGTGAAGTATGACTTAGCATAATCAAACATTTTCATTGGTTGGTCTGCTATGATTTTCAATATTTTAGTATCAATCTAATGTTCCAAGTCCTCTATATGGTGATACAGTCTAACTTATACTCGAAGATAGCTAAGAATTGTCCTCTCAATTTCTGGATGCTCTTTAACACAGTTAGATGGATTTCCTTAAGTTATAAACTAACCATTGACTTACATAAGTGATCAAATACAAATGCCAACAAAATAATTTAACAATTTAAAGTAATAAATGAAAAGAAAAATACTGATAGTGTTAAAAAAATTGGGTTTCCTAATACTGTAGTCCCTAGAAACTATGTCAAAAACTTAATATAAGCTAAGAACCCTACCTTATAAATCTCAATGCCAAGTGCACCTATCAAAATATAGTATAATGATAGTGAATATTGAATTTTGACCCCACAAGGACAACAAGTACTATTAATTACCTCTTTTTTATTATCTAACTAACAAATGATGGTGATGATTTAATTTAACCATAAAAAGAAACTAAATTCAACACAAGCAATAACCAAGAATATAAGTTACTTAGGTTATGTTTGGTTGAACGTAAGGTTTTTTATGGAATGGAATGATTTATAATCGAATAAAACATAAATAGATGTAATATTAGAAAATTGTTGTTTGGAATAGATAGAAGGGTTCATCATTAATACAGTGAAATGTTTTTTAGAAGAAGGGTTCATAATGTAATATAGTGAAATGTTGTTTATCTGTTTATATCTATCCCCCCGCCCCGCCCCACCCCAATTTGGAGGTAACTTATTTTTACTGTTTAGGATGGAATAAGATGTAATGTGAAACTCTCTCCATCCATTACAAACCCTCGTCCCAAATGATAGAATAATATTACATTCCATTTCATTCCATTAATAACCATCCAACCAGACACAGTCTTAAAGATTAACTAATTCAAATAGTAATTCTTAGGTCATGAACCCCTAAAGATTGGGTATTAATCCTTTATCATGCAATTTAATTAAAGATCATTGGCTTATGAAAATTCCTTTCTTATGTTAATATCTTTCTCAAGACTATTAACACCTAATCCTAAGTTTATTAATTGAAATCTCTTTCTAGTTAAAACTCCTAAGATTGTTTTAATCTATTTGTGAATTTCACTATTGGATCTGACCTAATATAGAGGATTTATGTTGATCTACCTATAGGTTTACATGCAACTCTTTTTAGTTATGCTAGGTCTATTCATTCAAAGGATTTTTCGATTTCAATTGCCTGAAATAATATCTTAGAGATGTTAATTCAAGAAATAAACCAAACAAATAATTGAATATAATGAATCAATAATCAAATTGCTTTAGATATATGGTCAAAACACAAAGTCCTTCTCAAGGTTTATCTTACCTAGGAACTAAACAATTTTAGTTCATAAACATAGAAAATGTGGTCAAAGATTTAGAAGAAGAATTAAAAACAATATAATCCATTATATATCCCATTTTCTCTAATGAAATCCTGTGAAATTTTGATGGAAGCATGCTCTCCAATTGGATCTGTAAGTTAATCTTATATAAAGAAGTCCTTCTCTTTTCATAGGTTCTTTTGAACTTTTTTCTTCTTATTCTTGTCTCTTGTATTTAACTTAAACACTGTTATCTGTAGTAATTCCTTTTTAGTCATTTTATTTTAGTAAAATTTTCAATTGTTTTTTGTTTTATTTATTTATTTGTCTTCTTTCTTGTTTGTTTTTTTACTTATTTTATCTTTCATTTTTAATTTTTAATCTTTTTATTATTTATTATTTCTTTATCTTTTTATTTTAATTTCAAAATTTTTAGTCTTATTTTTATTTTATTGTTATTTTTATGTAGTTATTTGTTTATATTTTTTAGCTTTATTTTCTTCAAACAATTCTAAAAATTTGTTTATGTTTCTTCTCTTTTCTTCTTTCCTGTGGGACCATTGAAAATATTTTCTCTACTAATTAAGATTAAGGTTATATACTTTTGGATCTCCCAAATCTCGCGTCTCAACTGAATTTCTATTGAAATTTTGATTTTGTTGTTGTTGGTGGTGGTGGTATATCACAACTACTGCCTTTAAATAACCATTCAGTATATCCTTCAATATACATATTGGAATTGCTCATTAAAGGGCAACTTCAATATTAAGAGTTCAATTTAGTTTGGTCCAATTCAAAATTATTAGGTTAAACTTAATTTCATGGAATTTAAAGTTTAGTTAAGTTTAGGTTTAAATTTATAATAAAATTTGAACGTGATCATTTTTATCTAAAGAAATAATAAATTTATTAGTTCAAACCTATTTAATTCAAAATTAATGATCACATTAAATTTAATTGAATTATTATTTAATACCAAATTTTAATTTTTTTTAAAGTTTGAGTCAGTCAATTGCCAACAATATTCATTACTTTCCATTATCACGTTGAACTATGGGACTCAAACGTCAAGTTGTTCGTACATTATACTTAAAATCAATTGTTGGCAATTTTAGTTATAGCTAATGACTTTGTCTATATAGTATATGAAACAATATTTGAAGTGTCTATTGTATTTTAGTAGTAAAATAAACAAACACTAATATTTCCATTTAAATACAACAAGATGCTTGTATTCCAACCCTTAAAATTTAAAATAGATTAACGATACAGGGAATTGGAGGTCACTTAAATTATTTTTGTTAATTTATTATGCCTTTAACAAATAAGCAAATAATAAGTATAAGGATACTATAGGAAACAATGAAAAAATTTATAACTCTAGCATGATTTATTAAACACAAACTTCTTTAAAGCATATAGGCAATTATAAAATACCATAAAGTACTAAATTGTCCCTAATTTCATATTGAAGGTGGTTTAAGAAACAATTAGAATTAGAATTTAAAAATAAAATAAAAGAGAAAATGAGGAGTATTTATTAACTTTATCTAGAGAGAGAAAGCGTCCCTTCTCTCTAAGTCTTTTCCTTTAGCTTTTTTCTACTGCTGATTTTCCTAGATGGTTCTCTACTTTAAAATGGGTTTAACATTATTTTATTTCCCTAATAAGTAACTTGTTCTCTTTTACTCCTTCCCACCCACTGCATCTTTGTGATAGTTTTTTGTTAAAGGAAATAAGTCATGGCTTCTATTCCTTAAGGACCCTTACCTTCCTCAAGTCTTAAGCTTTCTTTAACTACTGCTTTCCCTTTGCTTCCTTCAAAGGAAAAGACCATGACTACCACCATAGAGAGAGGCGAGTCTTCTACTTCCATCCTTCCATAAAAGGGCCTTTGACAAACTAAGATTCATCCTCCCTACAAAGCATGGAAACATAGTCTCACCACCTTTAAAAATCCTTTGGATGGGTGTGAAAAAGTGGAACTCTTCTTTTTTTTTTTAACTTTTTGGATAAGCATCATACCTACGCACTTATCCAACATTTGATTACTTCAATATGGAAAAAGCTTAGATACATAAGATTACTAATTAGCGAAGATGAGTTTTTCTTCATATCGTCATCACTTTTCAAAGAGTCATTAATTTGGGACTGGTATATAAATGGAAAACCAATGTTGATAAAAAAGGGACTCTTGGGGTAACTTTAGACAAAATCAAGCTGAAAACACTACCAATTTAGACTAATTTCATAAGTTGCCACTAGAATGTTGGTCCTTTAAGGGTATGAACTATCTTGCAAGATCCACTGGTAGGCCTTTAAGTATAGATGAAAACACAACTCTACTAACCAGAATTGGTTTTGCTAAAGTGTGTATTGATGGCTGCCAAAAGTGATCTCCTTGATACAATAAGACTGATGAGGTTTAGTAAGGAAGTAAGTTTTATGGAAGAAATTATTAATGTCATATAACTTAGAAGTCACTGAAAAGTGAGATGATAGAAGTGTGGAAATCAAAAATCACCCAACAGTAACAAAAGACAATCATGGAAGCATAGATCCATATAGATGCCACTGACATTGTAGTAAAAAAACCTATTAACAGAACATCAGTCCTAGTTGTTGGAAAAAACAAAAAAAACCTGAGGTTGAGGTTGAAGTTATCCTAGAAACTTTTAAGGTACCCTCTAAACTTGTAGTCAAGCCTCTAAAGGAATTATAAAGTAGGAGTCAAGTAAAGGATGTTATAGTAAACTTGAGTGACTCAAAGATCAAAACTCCAAATGGGGTGGTTAACTTAAAGCATCCTTGCAACCTGACATTAATCCAGGCAGGACTGAATTTGATTGCAAAGAAAAGAGGAAGAAGGCATTTCTTCCTCTCCTAAATGAGTCTTATATTCTAGAATGATAAGGGATTAAACTCCCCAAACAAATAAAAGGCCTTACAGGATTATCTTGGAATGGGGAGACCAAATTTTTTTAGTCTTATAAAGACCAAAATAAACCTAGAATCCTATAAAATAGGAATTTGGTTTTTAGAAAATTGGATTACAATCATCAATCATTAGGCGTACTACAATGGTAGAATAATAGTCTCTATTAATCCTAAGGTCATATAACTAAGAAACTGGTCTTTCTCTAACCAATACTTACATTGTGAAGTTATTTGTTTAAGCTCTTAAACACCATTGACAATCACTATAGTGTATAGAGCAAACTAGGAATTTCAAAGAGGCAAATTGGGGAAACACTTAGTGGTTTCATATGTATTTTGGACTTGGTTGAGGTATAAGATAACTCAAAACTTTCCTTTTCCAAATGTCAGGAATAAGGATTTCTGATTAGTTCCTTGGGATTGACTAATCTTAATTACACTGGTCATCAATTCAATTGGATTAATAAATATTCTAGTTTCATTTTTATACAAAAAAATTAACTAGAAGTATACTCATTCTGAATTGATTAAACTGCTTCCCAAAGAGCTCTGCTATTTTCAATAACCACTTATTCTCATATCACAAATTAATCAAGGTTGCGCTTAATTCTATTGTCAGTAAGAGAAGAGCTCCTTTCAAAATTTTAAACTTATTTCTTAATCAACTTAAGTTTAATAACATTGATAGAAGGGGAATCAATATTGTTATCATTGGCTTCTAGGCCTATCAATTAGTTCAGAAACTAAAAAGGGTTAAAGTTGAGTTAATAAGGGAACAAAATGATGGTATCGATCCTATGGCTTTGAATAAAAGCAAGCTTTTGGGAAGCTTAAGAAATGCCAGAGTGAACCCCTCCATCAAGTTAGAGAAAAACCTAGAGTTAGAGTTAAAGCATTATATATCTATTATAGAGACCATTAACTCACAAATGAGGCAAAAGTCAAGAATCGAAAGGCTTTATTGCCATATTTTTCTTCAATGTTGTTAAAGGTAGAAGAAACATAAAAAAAAAAAATTCAATCCTCAAAGACAATGATGGCACTAAGATGAGAGATCATAACAAACTAAAAATTCTTACTCTATAGCACTTTTAGAAAATCTTGGTAACTTCTAGGATTGTTAAATCATTTTCACATGATCCCCTTATTTCTCTTGATCGATCTTGTTGGACCCCGATTTTTTTAGTGGAATTTAGAAATAATAAGTAAAAAGAAATGAGTGTTATTATGTACATGTTTAGGTATAAATGTAATTATACTTAAAGGAAAGTGATGAGGAAAGAATTGATAGATTTTGATAATTTTGGGAG
>JAOSBN010000009.1:18377593-18401125 GCA_027563595.1 Erythroxylum suave
AATCATTACATGTGCAATATTTCACTATTCTCATGCATATATGAATGCATGAACATAGCCAAACAATTTTTTTAAAAACACTCCTAGCCTGTTCCAAATTACTATTTTACCCTTCCCATCGATGATGGGATGTTACATTTTGCTATCGTCTGTCTTTTGAATTTCGTCTGCCTTTGAGATTTCGTCTGCCTTTAGACACTTCGTCTGTCTTTTGGCGTATCATCTACCTTTTGCTTCCTTCTGTGTTTCACTTCGTCTGCCATTGATATTTTGTCCACCTTTAGCCATCGTCTGTGTTTTGAAGATTCATCTACTTTTTGCTTATAAGACCAAATTATATAAATCACACTCTCTAATTTAATGTGAACAATAGACTCGAAAGTCAAAGTTTGGGGAGAAATCTGAAATGGTTCATTAGGTTATAAAATTGGATTCAAATGGCTTGTTGAGATATAAACCCTACGAATAATGCTAGATAAGTGAGATTTGATATTTGACTGTGGTTGTGATAACCTAGATGGAAGGATACCCGAGATAGTCATGAACATGCATTATACATAATTCATTCCATATATGCGCATTAATGAACACGCATAATTGTGCAAATTGTGATATATATGTTATTATTTTGTTATAGAGGAACAGTTGGAACGTCAACTTCCAGACGTTGCCGGCACTTCCAGGCATTAGCTTCAGGAGTAACTAGTGAGTAACCTAGATGGTTTCTCTCAATTATTGTTTGCTTAATTTATGATGTGAATGATAATGAATATGTTTGTTGTGGATTTTAGACAGAAGGCCCGATGAAAATGAATGGGGATTAAGATATTGAAGTGTTGATTTTATGTGAATGCGAAGACCTATGTGCTATATAATGTGACTGATTACTTTACATGCATTCCATGCATGAATGCGTAGTCGGATAATGGAAGTTGTGATTTGAGTAGCCAACGATCAGAGCTTAAAGCTCAATGAGTGAAAATGAGCCTCGAGGTCACAAGTGTTTCAGAGCCTCAGGCTCAACATATAATGAGCCCTGTATCCTCATCGGATGAGGGACAGCTATTAATGAGTCCGGTATCCAAAATAGATACGGGATAGTTAAGGCACTCAGTCACAACAACATAACAATTGGAAAAGGGTCTCACGATCATTTCATATGCATTTGGTTATGTAAATTTAATTGATTGAAATGCATAATTCGTCTATGCTTAAGTGGAAATGTGAAATGTGATTATATGTTATGTGAAATGATGTGTTGCATGAATTGAGTGAACCATCGATGATGGTTACCTCATTGAGTTTGCAAAACTCACCAAAATTGTAACATTGTCTTTTCAGGACCGAGAGACGACCTTAGCTACTGAGAGGCTCTACCGCCATGTAGATTGTGTTTTGGCAAGAGGAGTCATGGCTCAAAGGTCAGTCAACTGGGACTTTTGGATGAATTAGATAGATTTGTGTATTTTCCTCATTTATTTAGTGTTATTGTATTAGGTTTTGATCATGTACATATAGTAAGTGTTGAAAGATACAACGTAGACTTTCGAGTTTATGAAATGAATTGAGGAAAAATGTTAGGTTTTAAAATATTGTGATGCTTTATAATGAACAATGATATGATGCCATGTGAAGTTTATGTAGTGATCGAAAGTAGCTCACCCTTATCATAGGATATGTACCAGAATGACCTCCGGACGTCCCGGTGTGTACCCTGCGGTAAGGGGGCGTTACAGAAACAACCTAGAACTGAGATGGTGAAGGTGTAAGAGGTGATATTTGAACATCTTGAGATTCAAAATGGAGTCGTCGAACGACTCTGACGACATTGTATTCGCACCACTTCCTTTAGCGTTCTGTTAGGTTCAGAGATTGCTTATTCATCCAAAAAATTTTGAAAACCTATTCTTTCCTAAATTTTATTCAAAGCAAAACAAAAATAAACCTAACTACAGAATTCAAATATTCTAACAAAACTTAAATATCAAAACTAATTTATTTTCCATGGGTTGCTTCCCAAGCAACGCTTATTTTAACGTCAGTAGCTTGATGCTCTATTACTAGGAACTCAGCCAGGATCAATTATAAGTAGCTTACTTCCACCCTTTCCGCTCAATCTCAGTTTTGTAGCTTGTAGGTAAGTTACAAATCGCAGAATAATCAAAAGGACAATACGAATAATATTATGGACAATTAATCTCAATAATTTCCTTTTTTCTAATGAACTGTCAACAAAGTAGGGAATAACAAAATTCACTGAATCTTCCATGGAATCCAACAGTATGTCTTGTACGAAAGTGAATTGCTCTATCTCTTCCTTAATCACTTTCGTTTCCTTAGCTTCTTCTGCTTCCTGAACAGATACTTCCATATTTTCTTCAAACTCGATGTTTATTGTCATCTGTTCTTCATCTTCTTGTTCTTCATAAGATTCAAACACATCAATTATCCTAAAGGGGTTACTAACCTTCAGATTTTTAATTGCATCATTCATGTTGAATGTCATTTCATCATCATCAATCCAAAGGATAGGGTTCTTTGCATGGATATCTAGCCAAGATTTTTCAATGTTCAAGTGTAGTGCACTCAAATCTGGTAGATAGTATGAGGGGTTTCCATCCTTTTCTTCATCCTCCTTAATTTCTTGGTCTCCTATAAGGTAGGGTTCGGCAAGGTTTCTCACTGGTTCATCTAGTTTTACCTCATTCCTAAGTCTGATATCCTTACATGACTCTGTTGAATTTACTTTCATGCTACGCAAACAGTTTTCCACACTTTGTCTACAAAATTCCCTAGACAACGGACCTATTTGAACCTCGAGATTGTGAATAAAAGAGGCATGATCTTCGGTTACTTGTTCAAACTTCTTTTCCAAGCTTTTCTAGTTCTCTTCCATATCCGTGAGCTTATCTATGATTTTGTCTACCTTGGGCTCCCATGAACTAAATTCATCGTATTGAACTTCAGTTAGGTCTTGATATCCTAAAGGAGTCCCTACGTTGTTGGATCAATAGAATTCAAGCTGGTTCTGCCACCCTGAAGTTTACAGGTTCCAATAAGAGTTGTTATTTCCTCAACCATACTGTAACTCATTGTACTTCTTAAAATATCCTTGCTCCCTATAATATCAATCTTCCATGATCGTTCTTTTTATCTCAACTTAGTACTTAACTCTTCAAATATCTCTCTCTCACTCTAAAATTTCTTCATGTGCTCCTACTTTATGCTCCAAACTCCTTTGTTACTTTCTTTCTTTTTCTAATTAAAAAATAAACGATAATGAAAAGCCTTAGACTAAAGAACTAAATTGCATGCCCCGGCGACGGCGCAAAAAATTTGTTCGCTCACAGTTACACGCGCTAAGTTTTACTATTTATAACCTTGGTAATTATTGTAAGTGCACAGGTAGTTCACGCAGTACCTAAGGTGTCGATCCTACAAGGAAGGGAACTAGTCCTAAAATCTAAGGTCGTCCTAAACTAAAATAATTCGACACAAATAACTAATGCAGAAATTAAATTAATCACTAATCAAAGATGAGAATTTAAAGTGCCAAAGAGTAAAACAAATAGCAAACTCACAACTAACCCGAAATTAACCTAGAAATTACCAAGGGAGAGAAATGGGATTTTAATTCAAAATTAATGGAAACCTAACCAAATATGTAAACATTGAATTAACGAGTTCAGACGGTTCTAGGGTGAATTACTCTCTCTCGAGTTATAATTCTTAACTATAACTGAAAATCCCTAATTCAAATTATGATAATTGCGATCTCTCGATCCTCAATTGGTCCAAAACCTAAATTAGTTCTAAAACGGTCTATTAACCTACTGGAAATTTATGCTCGATCTCTCATTACACAACTCTACTAGTTTGATCCAATTCTCTATTTATTGATTCACCTAGCTCACCCTCCCAGTTTATTGCTAGATTATGAAGAACATAATTGAAATCACAGTCAAATAAGTAAAAACACAATCAATTGAATTTCATTAATCTCAAGAATCAATATCCAAAGGTAAGTATAAACTTGACTCAACATTCAACTATACCAGTCTCAACACCTATTTCAATTCTATACATAAATAAAACTGAAATAAATGGAAATACAGCCGGGAATGGAATCTCAAGAATGGAATCTCGTGGCCCAAAGTGCACGATTATGGCCTAGCTGCTTCTTGCTCAACGATCGTTGCTAATGTGCACGATTGTGTCCTATGCTTTTTGGTCCGAAACTCTTTAAATCTTCTTCATTCTTCCCTGTTTACCCTACAAGACTAGCACACACATCAAGGTACCTAAAAAATATACAATTTAAGCTCAAAGATTCAACCTAACCCATTAAAAACAGTTAAATACATAAAATAACCTAATTAAGCCCTAAATGCATGCTCAACACTCACTTTAACACTAAATGCATAACAAATTAAACCCTAAAACATCATGCAAAACATAACTATCAGCTACTCCAGTCACAACAGCCTTTATCTTTTTATGCATTCTTGTAATGAAATGCATCACATCTAATAATTTCAATCAATCACTTTTATTTAATTTACACATTCACATTCACATTTATCATCAGACCTTGGTCCAACATTCAACAATTAACTTGAGTACGACTTATTCTGTAAAATTCACATGCAATAAGCGGTCCCAGTATCATTCTCATGCATCAAATACCTCGGAAATTCAATGTCAGGAATCAGCATATTCACATCACATAATAATTCATTACATAATTTAAACAGAACAATCATTTAAAGTAAGGTCATCTAGGTTAACTCACAATACGCTCCAAATTAGCATTTGCTTCCATGATCCAAAAATGTCTAGAAGCTGACGTTCTATCCTGTGTATCAACATCATGAAATACATATATTGCACACACATTACTAATTGCACAATCATATAAACATTTGATTGTACACATATGTATATGTGTAATGTATAATGCATGCTCAATTTGACTATTCCGAGTATGTTTACTTAATTCATATCTCAAGATCATTCATACTTCATAACTCATATAAGTCAAATTTGAATTTCGACTTACACCTCCTTTGTACATTATTATTCTAAGTCCATCATTCAATCATATATCTATCACATACATGCTCTCCAATCCTTTTTCTAAAGTTATAAGATCACAAAATATCAAATTTACCATTCACTTTTACTTAATACACATCATTCATCTTCTTTGAATCACATTAACATTCATAGGTTTACTTCCATTCTTATAACATCTCCAAATTTGCAAATTTAAACACTTGAGTTTAACAATCTTTTCTTAAGGTATAACCTTTATTATCACCTTAAACATATCAGTCACTTAATCTCTTTAATCCTCATCAAACTAAGTACATTTCAAGCTGCATTCAAGCCTAAATGCATCATAGGAAAGCATTGATAAATCAATAATTTACACTTATAATTTTGGGACAAGAGGTATAACTTTCACTATGGATGTTGGATTAAAGTCTTTTAAGTATGATTTCAAAGACTCCAAGTCCTATAAGTTCTGTGAACACTCTAAGGAGAGATTTTTCCGTCTAAAGGATCAAAATTGCACATTTATATAGATGTCCAGTGTATGTCCACCTAACAGAAAAATGTCCCTCCAAACGGACATGAGTGGAGCTGGGAAGCTGGAAAACCCAAGAACGTCTACCTAGTGCACATGAAGGCTACCTAATAGATATGTAAGAAGCATATCCCACTTAATAACCATTCCCACTATTTCCACATATATATAACATCAATTTTACGCTAAATTCTCCGGTATTTACATCCATTTATACAACTTCATTACATGCTAATTCAACTACCATATTAGTTGCATTAAAATCCACGAAACTCTACTAATTTGATTCATTATCTTTTGCTTAATCTCATCCATTCAATCATATTTGTAGCAAGACATACCACCATCATTTTCTGGTTTACTAAATCCTTACTCCTTTTCGTTTTATGAGTATTATTAAACACATCTCTTAAACCTAAGTTTTTCCTCTTCATTCTTACCTCCATTTCAGCTCAATATCAATCACAAAAAATTCATATTCTATGATTGATCATTATCACCAAAACAGAACATATCATATAAACATGTTCATCATAAATTTCTGCACATGTTCAACTCCCTTTATCTCCTTCATTTCATTTCTAACTTATCACACTAATTCTTCTCATTTTAAGACACCACAGTGCTATTTTTCATTATTTTTAAATTCATTTTAACTCATCTCTATAGCACCCAAAGCAATCCACGCTATTACAAGAAAAATAGAGCATAAAAACATCCATTCACTAATCAAAATTTTTGTACTTCTTTCTACACCATTCTCATAATAATTTTCACTCAAAAGCATCACTATATCAATTTATGAATCATTATTCATCATATATGTAAAAACAAGACATGAACATATTCAAATTTCTCATTTATGTTACAGCTTACATATACATCATCATTTTATAATCATTCAACCTCCAACTATTATCATATATGTTTCATTCTACAAATCATAAAGAGCCATATGCTACTTACTTGTTTTAGCTTCAAGATCTTCAAATCACACTTAAACCTAGTTTCCAAGCATCAATCGTTCATCATCATAGAGGTGGTAAAGTTAGGAAATGAAGAAGGCAACAAGATGGAAATAGCAAGAAAAAGAGTGAGAGCAAGCACAAGGTCATCAGGTAAGATGTATTCATGAATGTAGAAGAAGAAGAGTGAAGAAGATGAAGAAAAGAAGCAAGTGTCATGAAACAAGAATGAAAGACAATAAAAATGTTAGTCTTTCATATGTAAGGATAGTGTAGGATGAGTGGTGAGTGGTAGTGACACCTATCACTACCACTTGTCACCTTCCTATGGTCTCATTTCTACCATCTATAATAACTAGTATATTTGTCTCCAATTTCTAATCCAATTGTCTCTTAATTTTCAATGGCATATGTCAGTAAATCCTAATGTCATTCATCAAAATTTCTACTGCCATTTGATATTTATTTTTACTACCATTTGTCAATTATCCTGCCACTTGGCATTTTTCCTAGTCCATAAATACCCAAAATCTCAAAAAATTATCAAACTTTACAAAAAAATTCCAAATCACTATTTATACTTTCCAAAACAATTTTCAAGACATATAATCCACAATTCATATCATAATCACATTTATAAATCAATTATACCCGGTATATGTCAAACGAGTGCATGAACAATCATTATAATGTGTACAATAAGCAAATTCATGTGTATGTGTGTTATATTCTGCATGAGCATGAAGTACATTTCCTAATTTTCTCATTGATGTCTCTTATGTGCAGTATTCTAGGGTTCTAACCCTTAGCATGGGAAATGGGGATATTACAGTTTGAATCTTTATAAGGTAATGAATTGGATTTTTTAGGCAACATTATCTAATAACAAAAATAATAGTTTTTGCTTTTATTAACATTAAAATACATTAATTTTCACTAAGATAACAATATATAATATTAAAAGCAATTATACATATATTAATATATTTCCTAAAATATATATTGGCAAATGTCATTGAGCAAAAAGTTACATTTATATATGTTATCATATAGTCCACATGGACTTAATGAAATTCAATCTTTAACATATTCAAAATACAATGTTCTCCCTACAATTAATGATTTCAAGCACAAGTACTCCAAAGCTATAGATGCCTACTTTTTCAATCAACTCTCCTCTAATGGCATACTTTAGGGCTGTGCAATCCCTAACAAGCAAATGGAAGATGTACAAGGAATGTACACATCCACATACTTGTATATTAAAAATAAGGTAAACTTAAAATAGATAAAAATGATATGTGTAAACTTGAAAGGAATAAATTTGCATCATACATAAGCTTGGTCTTCAGGGAAGAGCCTAACTCTTCTTGCTAATTCATAACAAAAGCCATCAATCTGAAAACTCTATTTCATTCACAGAACATATTGCATGTAAGCTCGAACAATGAATTTGATACACTGGACATTTGGTCATCATTGAATACAATAGTTTTTTTCTCTAATTTCGTAGGAGATATTAAAGTAAAATGAAGTCTTTCTCAATCCTATATTGATCATACAAACCTAAACATCAAATTGTCAACCAATTTCCCCTGTTTCAGTTTAATAAAGATAAACCAAAGCTTATTTTACCTAACATTTTAATGAAATGATGCCCAGAAATCATAGTACAATCAGATTTCTCCAAAATATGTCAGTCAACAACTACAATACAAAACCTCAAATCGAGCAATTTCATAACCTTCCAATCACTGAGGCAAAATATTAAACATATCAAAAGCAATTATCGGAATGGCAGCATCTTGATACTCCTTAAACAGTGAAACCAAAGGAAAGCTAGCTTCAAGTAGTGCCTCTTCGAAACATTATCCTTAGTAACCACATAACTAACCAAAGAAAACTATGACCTCCTGATCTATGGGAAAAAATAGGCCTCCAAAGATTTCTGTAGTAGCTTGATGATAGTGGTGATGAGAGTGTTGTCCAGAGTTAGAGTACTAGTACTCTCACTCACTTCTGATGTATATGCTCCCGCCATCTTTCGAGGCCAGTGATAAGGACTCGAATTGGACTAGGTGGTGGGGACTTGGTATTTAGGACTTTGTATGTTGGTCAGAGGAGGGAATCAGTTGGAGAGATTGGAGAGCGGGAGGTTTGCGCGAGGTATCATAAAGAAAGTAGAAACTATTGTTGTTTGTAGTTTTGATGGCTTTTATCTTAAAACCTCTTGCTCTGTAGAGTTTTTTTTTTTTTTTGAGAATCTTCAAGTTACAAATTTGAATAACATCTATTCTAAGGTAATGATATTGGCTTTTCTTCTATTTTAGTGTTTGTCACAGTCTACCAACTAATTGCATTTTTATGTAGAATATAAACTTAGCCTGGATTATGATATAGATGAAGAGGAATGTGAAGGTTGTTAATTCTATATCGATCCTAGCATTATTCTATTACTTTCTATATTTACTATAATTAAATTTTTATACTTTTTCTCAAATTATAGAATGGATTAAGATGCAACTGATGAGTAATCATGTTGTGAATGGTAAAATTATGTGATGCTTGCTTTAATTTGAACCAAAATTGGTGCATCAATTGTATCACAATAAGTTTTGTTAATTTTAACGTTATTTGTTACAGGTTTATAGACTTAGACCACACTTGATTGTCATTCAGATTATGCTTAAATATTTTCATAATTTGAGCATCTTTGTTAATATTTTTAGACATATTCCAATTTGTGAAGTTTTCTCTGTACTGTTTTATTTATAAGGATTGCTCAAATTATTATTATTATTAGTTATAGGAATAAAGTATCATCTTTTAATGTTATATTACTTTTTTTAATACAATTTGATGATATTTATATAATTTTACTTTATATATAAAATGCCCAACTTTTTAAATTAATTATATTTCTCCACAATTTAATTTGATAATAATAACAAAATAATTCACAACAAAAAACATGTTGATACATTATATACAAAATGTTGCAAATATCTAAATATCATAGATTATGAAACGTGTTGTGCATAATGTTTGACAACGCTTTTACACATTAGTATTTAAAAGATTTTACTTACAAAATTTAGAAAACGTGGTTAAAAATTTTTACTTGCAAAATTAAAAAATGTAGCAAAAAGTATATCTCTATGAAACGAAAAAATATATAGAAAAAAATTATATAGCTACAAATGGGTAAAACATAATTAAAAATTATTAGCTACATTTTTATATCATTGCTACTAATTTTTGTTTACGATCTTTCAAAACATTGCGTATAATTTTCTGTACAAGGAATCGGCGATGTTTTGTGCGAAGAAATGAAAACATCACAAGCAATTATTGGCGCGGTATAGCCCTGTTGCCTAGTTTGTTATGATGCAGGTAGATTTATCTATCAATTCCACCTAAAAAAATCTACTCCATAATCATAGTAGGAATGAACTTCACTTAATATAAATCATGACACCACCGTTATATCTCTCAGCAATTCTCGTCACCTTGTCGGGGTCATCTGATCAACAGAAGAATGTTTCAATAGCAAACATGAGATATTGCTCGTCACGTTGCACACGAGACAAGCCTCATCCTATCTTGAACATATATGTTCTTTCGAGATGGTGCAACCCACGTCACCTTGTACATGCACTATTTTATTTGTCCTGGTAATAACATGATCAGAAAACAAGTCCTATAAAACCCACTGCTTCCTAGTCCTGCTCATCAACACCCCGCCCTCCTCTCACATCAATCTTCTAGTAACATGGCTCTTACCCGTTTCTTCCTTGCGATTTCTGTTCTTCTTTTGCCATTGCTTGTCAGCTCTGCTAGGGATTATGGCTATGGCTATGGCCCTGCTTCAGAGACTGTAAAGTCCGATTATCTGCCACCTTCAGTACCAACCCCATACACAGCCCAACCAGAGTCTGTCCCAACACCAAAAAATGATAAAGTCAAACCAGATTATACCCCTAAACCATCACCAGATGTTGTGAAATCAGATTACACCCAAAAACCATCATCAGATACCGTCAAGGCAGATCATAGCCCCAGGCCATCGTCAGATGTCAAATCAGCTGATTACACTCCAAAACCAACACCAGATGTTGCTAAACCAGATAATAGCGTCAAACCATCATCAGATGAAGTCAAACCAGGTTACAACTCAAAACCATCTAAAGATGTTAAGTCAGATCATAGTCCCAAGCCATCATCGGATGCCGTTAAGTATGATTATAGCCCCAAACCATCATCGGAATCTGTCAATCCTGGTTACACTCCAAAGGTAACAACAGATGTTGCCAAGCCAGATTACGGCTCAAAGCCCACACCAGTTGCAACTAAGCCATACAATAGCCCTAGTACAAATTCTGATGTTGTCAAACCAACTTATAGTCCAAGTGCCAAACCCGATGTGGCCGAATCAGAAAACAAGCCTGCCCCTCAACCGAAAGCAAACAGAGACAGCTCTAGTTACACTCCCACCCCAAAAGCTGACGTTGTGAAACAAGTTTATGACACAAAACCAACACCCGACACTGTCAAACCATATCCCAAACCAGACACTACCAAGGCAGATACTTATCCGAGCGCAAAGCCAGACACTGTCGAAACAAAGTATAATTCAGAATCAAAACCTGGCGTAGCTAAACCCGACCAAACTTCTAGTTCAAAGCCTACTCTTGATACAACAAGTTACAATAACCCAATATCAACCCCAAGCTCGGCCAAAACAAATTACGAGTCAAAACCAGAATCAAGTGGAGCACCGAACTACGGGAAGGGCGCAAACCCAACCTTCGATTTACAAGTAACCCCGTCAAAACCGGACAACTATGTCCCACAGGCAGGGAGCCCCCTCCCAATTGGCATTGAAGGGCTTGTATTGTGCAAATCGGGCGCCAACTATGTACCGATCCAAGGCAATTAATCTCTTCACATGATTTCACTTTGTGTCTTGACATTCCATGAATGCATAAGAATTCTTGCTCCGTGTTAAGGGGAAAAATGCTTCTTTTATCACATAAGAATTGCACCTTTTTGGTATGCAGGAGCTGTGACAAAGATAACATGCACGGCTGTGGGCGAAAATGGGTACGACGCAACATCATTCTCATGCTTGACTGATGCAAAGGGCTATTTCTTTAAGACTTTGCCAGATCTTGACGACGATAAGTTGAAGCTTACAGATTGCAAGGCCTTTCTTGAAAGCTCCCCGTTGGAGACCTGCAAGCTCCCAACTGATGTTAACAAAGGGATAACTGGTGCCATATTCTCCAACTACCGCATTTTAAATGACAAGAAGGTTAAGTTGTTCTCCGTCGGACCTTTCTTCTACACATCGGAGCCTGCATCAACCCCTGGTGGTTATTAACACGTGTTCTTTATTCAATATTCAACGTTACTATTCTATTATTTATTTGTTGACATACTATACTATATCTAATCTGTGTCTTTGCTTTGAGCTTCTTTGCTCGAGAAATTGAATTGGCTTTTATTGCTTCTAAGTACTGTAACTTTCGGCGATCCCTGTAATTGTATGGAAAGATGTCACTACAACAAATTATATCCCCTTTCGCGAAAATTCATCGTCAAAAGATAATATATTGCGACAATCAAAAGAATTTGACACTAAAACTAACCATTTAGCGACTAAAACAAAAAGAGTCGCGAAAGGAAAAACTTTTAGTTACGTATAGAGAAAATCATCGCCAAATGTTGAATATTTAGTGACGATTAAGAAAAATCGTCACTAAATGATGCACAATGTGTGACGATGTCAAATATTCATTGCTAAATAATCTTATGGCGACGATTTTAGAAAACGTCACCATAACTTATCAAACATTTAGCAACAGATCCGGAAATCATCACTAAAGGTTCTATATTTGGCGAAGATATTCTGAAGTGTGACCAAAAGGTCAATATTTAGTGACAAAAGTTTCATTTGGTCGCAAAAGATTAAACATTCAATGATGAGTTTTTGTCATCGTCACTAAATGTCAAAGCATTCAACGACGATTTCCAGAAATCATCACTAAATGGTGCACATTCAGTGAAGAATTTTAGAAATCATTGCTGAATGTATACATTTGGTGACGATCAGCAAATGGTTAACATTTTCATAAATTATTAAACTAACATTTTTATAATATATCATAGTTAAAATATGTTTTATAGGAGATTTGTTTTGAATGTTTACAAAGTATTATTCCAAAAAAAACTCACAACATAATTTTAAGTGTTAAACAGTAGTATTAATTAATCACTAGTATTTACCAACATTGCAAAAATTAGTTATAAAAATTTTAAATAATTTTATCAATATAATAATATGATATATGGAGTAGTACGAACTTTGAATTAGAAGTTACCCAATTCATACAATCATAAAACCAGAACAATAACAGTCCACATTCAATAGAATGCAACTTAATCCCTAAATAGTAGATATGTTGTTTGACAAATTATTACATATACAACAATAAATAAACTTTAAAGTTGAGTTTAGTTAAGTTACTTGTTAAATGATAATGATATAATTATTTATTTAGATTTCAAGTAACATGAGAGTCGATAAAGGTAAATGAATCCCCGATATTTGGATTCCCCAGAAGGGTCCTTGCACGTTCGAGCGTACCAATTGGAAAAATAACAGTTGTTCCCTTAAGTGTATCATTTTTCACACCCTCTTGCAACAGCTTTTCTGCTATAGCTAAACTTGTAGATGATACAGTGAATGGGTCGTTAGATTTAGTAACTAAACATAATCAGTATAGAACTTAGATATTGTCATATTTGCAAACTGTTAAATGAACTAAAGTTGGAGTGACATGCATACGTGAATGGGCAGATGAATTATGTGGATTTGAAGAATTTTCCAAAACAACCGATTTCTCTAATCTTTTATGGACTGTTGTGATATCGCCCCCTCCTACATGGTCATATATGTCATCTTCGAGACTCAAGGAAGCCTAAAACAACATGTAATATAAACCATCAAATATGAATATATATAATAGCTTCATAAAAGGAAATAAGATGCACATAATAAGGAAAGTAATGTTGTTCGGATGATACTAAACACCTTGAAGCAGAAGATCGACTACGGAAGGCAAACGATGATTAGTATATAAAGTGGAGATTTGTTTTGCATTGTTGGTTTTCTCAATAGGGACAATTTTGTCATATTCCTCCCAATAGAATGATTTAGGGCCATCCGGACCTGGTCTCCATGTCGACATTCCTTGATTAATAATGTTAAGAGGTAAATTCTGCAAAAGTCGATTTAGAATAAAATGATGATATGTTTAACTCCAATTTCGATACAACTAAAACTAATCCATTTTAGCACTTATACATCTTCAATGTGCCTAACGATATGAAAGTTACCCTTACTAAAATTTCAAAATTTTGTTGTGTAATTTATATCTAATGCAAAATTTAGGATTTAAAGTAGAATAGAGATGACTATGTTTTTTTGTACTGAAATATAGTATTATCTATATGTCTCTATATTACTATTAATGGAAATGAAAAAAAAGTAAAATACTCTTGAAACAATTTCACCAATGCAAAAACAAAGCTTCGATGAGATTAAGCATTAACCATCGGTGGGGAAGATGGACATAAAGAAATAACAAAGATAGATAGTAAATCATCTTCAAAACACAATCATAAACACAACGCATACATCAAATGCATAATTAAGAACTCACAATAAAATCCTAAAGGGTTTTAGTGAATAATGCTTGGGTTTTGGTGACGTTTTCTAAAATTCGTAGCAAAATTATACTTATAGGTGACGAAAACTGCCACCATTGGAAAACGTAAAAGAAATAATTTTGCGACAATTTAACAACTTGGTAGCAAAATGTTGTACATTTTACAATGCTATAGGTGTTTTGTAGCCAAAGCATGGAGTTTTGCGACGAATCCTAGTTTTGTCACAAAATGTGGGAGATCATAATAATATAACTACGTTATTTTTTTAGCTTTTCCAAATGTATTAGTGACTGTTATCATATATCGTAGCTAAAGGTTTAACATGTTACGACTTGTTTATGTCACTAAATATTGCTACGGTAAAAAAATATTGTAGATGGGATGATGTTGTTTGTCGTTAAAATTAAACTCGCAGCCTTCCCCCTCCCCCCCCCCCCCTCTCTCCATCGTTTCTTCCTTCCTTTTCTTTCAAACTGAATCGATTTTCAATCCCCCTTCTACTGTGAATTGATTTTTTGTTCTTATCTTCCTCCCATTTATCGTGTCATGGAGTTGAGCTCAACTTGGTAAGTTTTTCTTCGATTTTTTCTAGGTTTGTTTTTGAATGTATGAATAATACCGAATAGTAATTTTTGACATTTATTCTTTGATTTCTTGAGTTGTTTGCATGGATTGAACAACTATATTATCAAGTTTCTGTTGAAATGTGTTAATGACGGTGAAGAAAGGGAATAGAATGAATGAATGGTTGAAGTTGGGTGTGTTTTATGTTTAAGTACAAGGTGTTCGATGAAAGTCCTGTGGTTGTTCTGTTTCATTTTTTTCCGAAATTTAACTTGTTTTCACATGTAATCTATTGTCAATATGCACGATGATGATGATGATAAGCATAGAAAAGAAAGTGAAAATTTATTGAGCTTCATTTATAGAGAGGTTCTTTGGAGTAGAGTAAAATGAGTATATACGAGGGAGATACGTCCACAATGATTCATAGACAGATTAGCCTATTTTTCTTAACTCTTACATGAATTAGTTGATTTTAGCTTAAGAAATCAACACACCTGTACTTTGTTAGAATTAAAAAAGACAAGGATGCTTTCATTAGGATGGCTTGAGTGATTTATGATTTATGATTTACTTCCAATGTGTAGGAAAAAGATTAAGGAGTTTATAAATTTCTAGCTTCATTCTAATCAGTTTTGGAAGGATTTACCAAGGAAATACAACTTGGATTACAATGATACACAATAAGGGAATGTTTTCATTGGATTTCTAACTTTTCATATATAAAGATGGCATTTATAAGTGGATCGACTGTCTCATTCCTTTAAGGCATGAAGATGAGATGGAGACCTATTAATGAAGACGGCCAAGTGTTTTCGTTCTTATTATCAGCTATAAACAAGCTTATTGCTTAGTGCAATAGTTATTCTTTAATATGTATTTGTTTTAAATAGTTTGATACCATTTTGACTTAGTATGGAATATGAGCTTCTTATGAAGGTTGTATTTTGGTTTATTCCTTAGAAAAGTATGGCTTGTGGACACTAATGCAATTCTTTATTTTCCAAAAAAATATCAATTTTATTATAATAATATTATCACTACAAGGATTATATAGAATCTGCGACATTTTAAAAACATCACAGAAAGACAAAAAATGTTGCAGAATAAAATTTGCAACGTTTTTAGAAACGTCACAAAAAACATCGCGGAATATGGTGTAGGCAAAAAGTTTCTGCGACGTTTACAAAAATGTCGCCAAAAGGTTTGACTTTCGGCGACATTAGAAGCAAACGTATGAATCATTAATATTCCGTGACGTTTTAACAAACATTGTGTAATCATTAATATTAGGCAACGTTTTAGTAAATGTCGCAAAAATGCAAATTCTGAGACGATTTCTATAACGTCGAGGAAAGATACATTCTGTGACGTTTCATAAACATCGCAGAATGTTTGATATTCGGTGTCGTTGTAAGAAACGTCGCGGAATGCTACATTCTGTGATGTTTTTAAAAGTCACAAATTGTTGTTTTCCTCAACGTTTCATTTAAGCATCGCAAAATGTTTGACAATCCACGACATTTTAAAACGTCAAGGAATTTGTCGAAAAACATCGCAGAATATATTTTATTTTTGTATTTCTTATTCCAAAATAAATTTAATTTAATAATTTTACAATTTAAATATTAATTTTAAATCTTATATATTTAATAATTATTGAGTATTGAATTTTACTTATTTAATAATTCTTAAATGTTTAGTATATCATTAATTTTAACAATTATTTATGTATCATAAGAATTTCATAAGTGCAGACAATTTATTATTTAATTGCAATTTCCAAACAACTCATAATACAATAATTAATATAAAAGGTATGTCATAATTTAATAAGATATCAATATGAGTACATATATCTAATCTAAACGAATATTATGTGTAGAACATAAAAGTTCCAAGAGCTTTTTTTTGTTGTTCAAATTCAATTCTTTGTTGCTCGACTTCGGTAGTAAATCGATCTTGCATTTGTTCAACTTTTGTAGTCAATTCATCGACTTGAGACTATAACTCCTGATTAACCTTCTTCGACTCCTCTAGTTCGTCTCGAAGGCTCTTTCTGACCGAAGTCTTCCCTTGTGGTCGAGGCCCAACTCCCATGCCAACAATATAATCAGATCTAGTGCCCAAGACTTTGTCGCATACTTCATCCACTGTCATCGGATGACCTTGTTCTATTAAATCTTCCAATTCCTTACAGATTAATTCCTGAAAATTTGAGAAATAATTAGATACTCAAATTCATAAATACTAAAAAAAATTGTATTTGAACTATGTACTTACCCATTTTTCTCTGCATTCTGTAGTTGTCCATTGACCTTTACTTTCATCATAATGAGTGTGACACCATAGCTTCATCCGGTCACACTCTTCTCCATCTTTGTCACTCTGTTGTATTGAAATATATTATTAGTAATATTTATTATCATATTAATCAAAGTAAAATATAATAAGAAGATAATAACTTACAATCTCATGTCGTATCGCTACAAAGGCCTTAGAGCCGAAGTTTGGTCGACATTTGACTTGACTCCTAGCCAATTTGACTTTTTGACTTTTTTCCTAACCATAAACATAACAAAATCTATTATAACATCTATATATCACAATTCATAAATACAAAAATATAATCAGTTGTCAAAAAAGTTTTGAAATTAAATTTTGTGATCAAATTAACTAACCTTTGTAGTTGATTGCTCCCAATATTCGTATAAATCCATCCACTCTACCACTATGACATTTTGTTGCTTAACATCCTTTCCGTGCTTGGTAAAATATTTTTTTAAGTGAAATCTTTGATCTGTAGATCTTAAAGAAAGAAACCTCTTCACAGCAACATGTACTTCATCGTCTATCCTCATTCCCTTGACTTCTAACTTTTGCTGCAAAAAATTATAAATTATTGGTCAAAGCTTTAGTCATATGGAAAACACGTACATATTAGATAGTTTTATAATACTTACGTCTAACTTATCAAATGCAATGTCCAACTGCCTATTAGTTACTTTTTTCCATTTTGTTCTTATAGGTAAGGAAGTTTAGGATACCATACCAATCTCACTCGATAATTTTGCAGACTATATGGAGTTGGTTGGTCGTCCTTCAGTGGGGGAGATCTCTATCTCCAATCTCTTACCTATCGCCTTGTTAATCTTTTTCCAATCCATGTCCTTTTGTGACAACCCTTGTCTTTTTCGGATCAGTCGTAGATCCTAAAATATAGTAAGGAATATTTTACAATAAACACATAACATACTCTTAATTGGTTAGATAAACAAAATTATTAAACTTGTATGTTTAACCAATGTGATGTGAAAGATCATACTTGCAGTGCTTGCAGAGGTAGCACTAATACTAGGAAAGGGGCTCGCGTTATTTACTGGTGGCTGTTTAGAAGCTGGAGGCATCTCTTGAGAACTTGATGGAGAACTAATATTGCATCACATTCTCAAATTTTGTAGATATTTATCTTTGGGATGAGTAATAGGCACAGATGTGACATCTCTTAGTGTTGGAGTAGACACACAAGGTGCTAGTGTGTGATCTTCTAGCTGTGTACGAGCAGATGGCTCATCAGCTACACTTCCAAGAAGCTAACGACACCGCGACTGAAGTTGTGTTGGTACTAAGCTGCTTGGTGTAGCCTTATTCTTCTTCTTAGATAGACCAGGTCCTATGTCAATCACCTGCATTCAATTCGACATTAGGTTTCAATGATACTATTAATTGATTAAGTAATATTCATCAAATCATATTTAAAGAAAACAACATAGTCTATAACAAAAAAAAGACCTAGTAACTCAATGTAAAAGGGCAAAGATCGAAAAATTAATGATGTTTAATTTTTGATGTGAAAATGTAAAAATTATTTATCATACACCATTTTGATAAATAATTTTTATCAAATGAAAATGCAATTGGGTAGATATTGTGCATACATATGCATAAAATCATTTATCAATACACCATTTTGATGTTGAAAAAAAATCATTTCCATTTTGCTAAGTCTGAATCTTCTTAACACTTTAAATAGTTAATGATGTTTAATTATCACAGTTTATTATACTCATCCCCCCACAACACAAGGAATAAAAGCAATTTCATTTTTGGCACGACTTAAATTTTGAGTTTAAAATTCATTCATAAGGAAAATATGGTTCAATTTTCAAAAATAAAGGGAGCATACTCCCAACTGCTTTTAAGCTAAACGTGAGCTCAAGCTCTCTAATCCTATTGAAGACGTTGTCTGATAATGGTTTCAAAATTGTCACAATCACTCAACATGTCACCAAATGCATCTCTGGAACCTCCAACTTTAACCGTTGGTGCTATTAAATGTCAAAATGGATTAGTAGGAACTTAGGGGTTTTGCAATTCCACTACCAAGATTAAATTGTAAAGTAATTCTTTTGTAGTTTTGAGTTACATTCAGAACCATATTGGCTGTTAAGATGCAGAGAAAGCAAGAAGAGAAGAAAACCAGAGAGAGTTGGTGAAGAAGAAAGATTGTGGATAATTAATATGTGTTATGTTTATGTATATGCAATTCCAAATATATTTTTTCGTTATGTGTATGTCAAAAAAGCAATGAAGAGCACTTATGTTCATAACAAATTTTTTTTGTTCTCTTTGCTGGTAAGCTTTGAATATAAACAATCGATGCAACTAGCACAAAATGCTAGGAAAGTTAATAAGCCATGTTCTAATCCACTTTTTGTTTAAATAGTCGTACCTAAACTATGCATTAACAATTACCCTCATCAGATAACTGTCAAATATCAATTGAGAATCAATAGAATCCATGCAATATTTAAAAATCAATTATATAAGCCATCATCGAAACTACACTCAAGACCAGTCGAAATGTAACAAAAAAGAGAATTATAATGCATGCCATTGATCGATTAGAGCATTTTAGTTAGAAAACTTTCTGAATCTTTAGATTTCAATTAATCCCCTCTTAGCAGATAAAGGATTCATATGTCTTCAAGTCCTTGCTCCACTCTACATGGAAAAACCTTGTGATGATCAACCTAAGACAGACACACCCTACATCGAAAACAAAAACATTTGCTTGCAGCTGTTGTCATTGTGCGAGTGACAGACATTCAGTTTTTGGTGCTAGCCATGATATTTCATTTCAGGCTCAAAATAACTATGTTCAAAAGAATTTTTTTTCTAGAAGTTGAATTAAGCATGATCATAACCAAAAATAACATGATAAGAAACCTCCTAGCTGTAAGGAGATCTCTCACTAGAAATATTACCCAAGACCTAGAACTAAGCTGGCTTGATCAACAATATAGTAGCAAAGGAGATAAAAATTTACTTAAATCATCAGCAACAAAAGTGCCTCAACAGAAGAAGCAGGTTAATCATCATTAAATAATTGATGAGAACTAGTTGAGATTGTTACCAACTTAGAATCCCTACTGTTACATTAGTGAAGTAATAACATCTTTTAGTTTTGTTTCAAATGTTCATATGGTTAGCTGTAGATATTCAATGCAGTGTAATATTATTTGAAAAGTCTTTCTATAACTTTACAAGCTCTGAAACTCAATGGTTGTGCCACCTGTAGCCTAACATTTTGCCTTTGACACTAACTGGATTTGTTACCGATTTCTAGCCTAACTAAGGAATGCTTAAGTTAGCTTGCCTTGCTGGATAATATAGATGCTTCTCATCAATTTATAGATTGAACTTGTAGTAGGAAGACGCAAGGGTGACAGGAATGAAAACTTATTTAGATTTCAATGATTCTTTTATCTCGTTTTACGAAATTTATGTACTTTCCATTGATATGGTTTGTTGGTTTGATCTTGAGATGCAAGATCAGATGTCTAAAACCTGAAATTGAAGAACATTAAGGACAATCTCTAAATAAGGTTTTCTTTGTTAATCTTTTTTGTTTACTAAGTTTCAGGTGTCTAAAACCTGAAATTGAAGAACATTAAGGACAATCTCTAAACAATTCGATTTGGAATTCGTTCAAGTTATTAACTTGTTAAATAAAAAGCTCATAAAACATTACAGTAACCAGCAACTTGAGATCCAAGTGAAAGAACAAACCATACAAACTACTTCTATTTCAAAGCTACACATGATCTTTGTATGTTAACATCAATATCTTTATGAGACTATATACGATTACCCTCACAAATAAGATTAGAATACGGAAAGTTGTGTAAACATATGCCTCCTCTGTAAGTTTCTGGCCGAACTTGAATGAAGCTCAGTTATAACTTCAATGCAGAGTATGACGAATATGAAGATGAAAGAGAGTTTTGTAAAGAAAATGAGAAGAACCAAAGTATTGGAAGAGAAATGTCATGAAAATGCATAATCATTCACTTTGTCAAGAAGTCAACATGATATGATGTTTTGTAAGAAATTTGCGATTTTATATATTCTAATGAATTGGATAAAAGACAATTCTTGAATGAGATTGAGGACATAATCTACTTCAAAACAAATATCACAGCCATAACACTTGTTCTTTGGTCTGTATTATGGAATGGCAACTATAATGCCAACAAATTCAATAATTGTAGAGCTAGAATCACTAAAAGGCCTCTGAGTTGTGATAACTCTTAATACTCCTTAAAGCCTTGAAGGATTAATGCAGAGAATTTTAGCTGAAAATACCAGCTATACGATAGAGAAGATAATATACACACAAATAAGGAAACGAATCAGGTCTTTATCACTAGGAAAAGAATCAACACGCTGAAACTAAGCATATTGGCAGAGTTAATTAGTCAACTAGATTTGCTTTACTATATAGCATGTGTCATTTAACTACTTGTTTGGTAATGTCACTTGAAGTTGTTCTTTAAAATTATAGAAGCAAGATAGTGGCCAAATGAGATTCCTTAACCTAAGTTGCTCTCTAATTCACTTTTATGCAGATTAGAACTTCATCATCTTAAAACAAACTTCAGTGTTGGCATCCATTTATTGTTTGCTTTGTTTCATAAGCTATTAGTAGTTTATACTGGTACTGTTAATCAAATTCCATTATGATGTGATAGAAAAATATAACATCTTGACAACATATTGGCCACCGTGTTAACATAATGGTTGAAAGAACACTAGGGAAGCATATTAGTTACTGTAAGGCTGAGACTTTGAAACTGCAGGCTTATGTAGAAGAGTGTCATGAAGATGCATTAGAGTCAAAGAGAAGCATGGATGATGCATATAAAAAAATGGTGAAAGCCATGGACTAGGAACTTGGAGAGGGAAACAGTTTGTCTCTGCTGTTCAGTATGTAATGTATCCAAATGACTTCTACCAAACATTAGGCAAATCTTAAATGCTTCTCTTTAAAGTTGTAGAGATGCATTGTTCAATTTATTGTTTAAATTTTGAAAAAATACTAAAAGTTCCTTAGATATACATGATGAAGTCCCATTCAATTTAATTAATAGTCTTATGAAAACCAATCATAATAGCATAATGCTTCTTCATAACTTTTTACGTATTACTAAACCTTTTGTAATTCAAGTCTTTGAATTCCTTCTTTACTCTATATAGCTTCCTTATATAGATATGAGATTTATATCCTTGAAATTATGATGGTAGCCCTTTGATCATTACTTTTTAAAAACCATCAACTCTTGCTAGGTAGTTATTAAAGAAAAAGGAGTTGCTCTCTAGTGGTTTGTGAATATGTTTTGGATGAACATAAGGGTATGATTAGAAAAAAAGGGATGCTAAAATTTTCCTTGACATATAGGAATTGATTTAGTTCTTATTTATAAAGCAAAGCTCTATCTAGCTTCTTCCTTACTAATTAAGAACTACTTTGCTTATTATTCCAGGTGAAAACTTTCCCTTTTGTCTTCAAATTAATGAATTTAAAGTGATTTTCATGATTTCTAAAGTCCTCAATGAATTCCTTGAAGCAAATATTACTTTTAGCTTCTGAATGTAAGATGGTACTATTAAAATCCTCTAATATTCTAGGAGGTGTCAACTGAAGAATGCATCATCTTTGATAGAAAAAGCATCTCTGAAAGGAATTATCAAAGGCATAAAAGTTACTCAGATCCTATTCTTCATCTAAAGCAAATTAACTAAGAAATGAATGAGCTAATTATTATAAAGGAGTTAGAAACTTTAACTTTATCTAAACTATAGGCAATAGCTATTCTTTTGTAGCACTGGGCCTAATGATTAGTAATAATTTACCAATGACTCTATAGAAACTGATGCTTTTTATACTTTTTAACATTCAGCTTTGTCTTCAATAATCCTATTAGTATAAGTTTTATTGCAATAAGTTAATCCCACAGTACTTGTCATTTCTTAAGGTTGTTAAGCTCCCTAACATTCCAACAAAGGATTGTCATTAAGATAGGTTTTGAGGTTTAGAACTTTTTTCTTTATTCCTCCTGCTTGATTGCCTCTTAATTACCACTTTGAACTCATTTCATATAACCTTAGACTCTATTTAATCTAATTGATTCAAACCTAGGGGAGAAGTTTTATTAGAATGAATAGAGAGTTGACTAAAGGGTTATTATTGAACAGGTAGGGGATCTCATTAACTTCAATTTCCTTCAATAAGGAAATATTAGCCACCATATTAAAGTTATAGGGATCATCCTTACTAAAAGTATGATTATATAACTCCTAGTCCTTTAAATATTCCTTTTTCTCCTTTTCTTTTAA
>JAOSBN010000009.1:18401225-18417092 GCA_027563595.1 Erythroxylum suave
ATGAATTAGGAGTCAACAAATGCATAAATACTTAAGAAAACAGGGCCAATTCATAGTATAAATCTGGTTCAATCAACAATAACTTGGATTTAAGCATATGTGTAGCTAAGGTCAGCTATAAATTCCTTTCTGCATAATAGTTTACATATAACAAAAAATGCAAACAAATTTTCTTGCTCAAAGATCCTTTTCTTTCTACATAGTGTGATAGCTCATTTTTTAATAAAATAATAGTATTTCAGTCTTCAAGTTCTTGACTTTTTTTTACATAATTTGTTACCTAATTAGCAGAAAGATTACAGAACGTAATAAATCATTAACATCTTAACTCTAGTTATGAATTGCTGAAACTGAAACTGAAATGAATTGACCAACATGAATACATGAATATAATCCCAAATTTAAAAGAGATTTCTAGAATGCCATTGGATAGAAAGGAAGGTTTTAGCACAGCATTTACCTACTCCCATCATCTAAACCTTAGTACAATATGGAGCTTTAAATTTACTTATCCCCTAACATCACCCAGAAGTAGAATGACAAACAGAAGCATCTTAAACTAGGAAAAGATAGAAAGAGTCTAAAGAAAATTAGCAGAGAAAAGAAAACCTAAGAGATGTTCACAGAATGTCTTACTCAGCAACAGGAGCGCATTAATTCAAGAAGTGTACATGTCAACTAAAGAACCAAAAACTATTGCACATAGGCTAAAAGAAGTGGCTTTCAATGTAACAAAATTGTACTTACTCTTTATCTGAGGGCCACCAAACTTTGATTTTACACCCAATTAGTTCTTCATTGTCAATGACACTTTTCTTTGTTGAGCATTGGAAAGAGGAAGAGGAAGAGGAATTTAAAGCGAAACAACAAGAGAAATAAGTAGGACATCGTATTATATGTGGAAAGGGAAATGGGTATTATAGAAAATGAATCTTACCAGCTAAAACTGAAGAAAAGGGAGAGAAGCCCAAATCGAAGTGACTAATGTACATGTAGTGGAAACCGTCGGAAGGTCAAAAGGAGGGAGGAGAAGCTCGGTGGCAAATTGACGTAGCACATAGGTGTGGGGGGAGGGGACTGGGGGCGATGTTTTAAGAAAATGAAAACGACGTCGTTTGGTTTTAAGCCAAACGACATCGTGTTGCTCCTACAGAAGAACGTTTTAACTAGGCCTTCTGCGACGTTTTCTTCAACAAAACATCGCAGATTCTATTTCACGACGTTTTATTCATAAAACTTCATAAAAAGTGTCAAAAATCTGTGAAGTTTTTATAAAACGTCGCGAAAAATTCAAACTTTTTGTAACGTACAATCCACAACATTTTATTATTAATTTTTGTAGTGTATGATAGATTATAAATAAATAGTATTCTATAATTACAAAATTAGTGTATTCTTGTTCTTTTATAAATGGCTTATAATTCACGTGCTTGACAATACTATTAATATTACAAATTATATCAAAGTTATTGTAAACTCCTCACTTTCTTAGAACTGATATCTTTTTATCTAACCAATGCTCAACTAAATTCATATGCTTTATGAAACAACATAATTACTTCATATTTATTCTTATATAATTTTACTCACTAACATCTTAATATAAACTAATTGCAAACATCATAAAAGCTGAAAATATAGTTTTCTATATAAATAAACATTTAAGAAAAACTAAAGAAAGTGAAGAAAGCCTATGAAGAAAACCTTAGAAAGCTTTATTGATAAGCTTAAAATCCTACATAGATTAAAAAAAACATTTTTTTTTGTTATATATGTTCTACTTTCATTTTCATTTCCACTAATCCTTCACTTTTTCATGATTTTGACAAGGATGCCATGCGTTTAAGTTGACAATAGTGCTCGGCAAAGATAATGTTTAGAAACTTACATTACCTTCAAATTTAAAATTGAGTTTAGAAACTTTAATATTCACAGTTAAGCTACTAAGAACCTTAGAAAGCTTCATTGTGGCCACTAATGTAATTCTTTATTTTCCAAAAAAATTATCAATTTTATTATAAAAAACACTACCACCTTATCAAAATAATACTAGTCTTATATACAAAAAGTACCACTATCCACATGAATTAGGTAACATAAAAGAGACAACATTTCCTTTATATAAATGCCTAAGGTGGGTCGACATTGAAATTCTTTAACCTTCTTTCTTCTATGTATTAATTATTGGCATATCCTAATCTTTGTTCTTTGTTCACAATTTAGATATTTATGAATTATGTTATTATAATGTCTGTGCATATTAAATATGATTTTAGGTTGTTTAACCTTTAATTCATAGTTTTCAATTTATTTATAATAGATTTTGTTGTTCACCAAATCCTTTGTCTACTTTGCAAATTTTGTGTTCCTCTTTTTGCTTGGAGCCAAAAACTCCATAATTTGTGTGACATCATCAGGTACATTTTTCCCTGCCCACCGCATTTAGTCCAAAACTAAGAAAATTGTTTCGGTTTTAATCCCTTTCTTCTTTCTATCTTTGTAAATTTGTATTAGAGTGTCTTATTCTATTCCAACAACATAAAAAACTTAACTGTATACAATTATACATCTTCAGGTATGTGAATTAGTGGTAACCTTTATTATTTTATATATCAGTTTTCATTTCATTTTGTTGTATATTGATTACTTAATTGGTGCGTATGAAGTGATACAACGTTGTTAACTGGATGTAATATTACACGTAGGCTTTTATAATGTAAAATAAAACAAAAAATGCATGTTATAACTCTATTATCTTCTTGTATTGTATAGCTAAATGGAAAAGAGTTGGATATCTCATCGAAAATGGTCAACTGAATACATAGAAGGAGTTAAAAGTTTCATGCAATTTGTAAAAGATCAAATGGGTGATGAATGTAGTATTTGTTGTCCATGCATTGATTACTTAAATGTGGACTTTCAAAGTCAAGATGTGGTATACAATCACTTGCTCATCCGAGGCATAGAAAAATTCTATAGTCCATGGCTTTATCATGGTGAACATAAGGAAGAAAGTTACAGTAGAAGTGTCGGTATATCTTTTGATGACAATTACAATAATGATGTTGATGATTGTGATGTGAATGATGATGGTGATGATGGGATTGATGAGATGTTAGATGATTGTCAGAATTATATGGAGACTATGAATGAAACAGGAATGCCTAACATAATTGGTAGTATGACAGAAGATAATTTTGGGAAGTTATTGAAAGTTGCTCAAGAACAATTATATCTAGGGTGCTCTAATTTTCCTCAACTCTGATCTGTTGTGAAGTTATTGCATTTGAAGGTTTATAATAAATGGAGTAACAAGTTGTTTGACATGTTAATTGACTTACTAAATGATGCACTACTTATGGAACATAAGTTACTGAAATCTTACTATGATGCAAAGAAACTGTTAAGGGACATTGGATTGGGATATATTTCTATTCATGCGTGTAAGTATGACTATGTTCTTTATTGGAAGGAAAGCAAAGAACTTCAGGAGTGTCCTATTTATGGCATATCAAGGTGGTAGGTGGATGATGGGAGAGGGAAAAAGATATCACTGAAAATCCTTTGATACTTTCTCATTAAACCACGATTACAAAGGCATGTCAACAAAAACAATCATAGATATGAGGTGGCATAAAGAGAAATGCATTGATGATAACATTATGCGTCATCCAATAGACTCAATGGCATGGAAATAGCTTGAAAAAAAGTTCCTATGGTTTGAACAAGATCATCATAATGTTTGACTTGGATTGGCCTCAGATGGATTTAATCCTTTCATTAATATAAGTAATTCCAATGACTACTTCCTGTTGGAATACATGGGTGCTTGTCGAAGTATGTGTCTGTTACTTTGGGTTAAGTGGGAGAGTTCTTTAAGCAATTATGTTGTAAGACACTTAGAGTCGAAGAGCCTGATAGAATGGAGAAAGACATAGCATTGGTCATATGCAAGCTTGAACTATTATTCCCCGATCATTTTTTGATGTTATGGTTCATTTGGCAATTCATTTACCATATGAAGCAAAACTTTTTGGACCGGTTCAATCTCGATAGATGTTTTTGATTGAAAGATAATTCATAATAAATTCAACAAGTTTTTCCTAAGTTATTTGTTTTTAACAATTCCTAAGTTTACAACTGTTTATGATCAGGTATTTATGCTCCCTTCAGCATTATGTACACAATAAAGCTCAACTAGAGGGGTCTATTAAAGAGGCTTATATAGCAAATGAATGCTTTACTTTTTTTTTCAATATACTTAACTAATGTGGAGACAAGATTTAATAGACTAGAACGTAACCTTGATTTTAATGACGACGGTGGGTTGTCTATTTTCTCCTAAAAAGTTAGGCCACTTGGTGCAGGTAAACATGTGGAGTTAACTAAAGAAGAATTCAAAATTGCCTATTGGTATATTTTGAACAATTATGAGGACGTGGATACATATATAGAGTACGTATATTCCTTTTCATTCAAACAATTATATTACAATTTTATTCATTAACTCTGAGATCTTACCATGTTCTTTTTCTCAATAAAGAGCATAAAGACACAATTCGTAGCAAATGAGTCATTAATGTTGAAGAAAGATATAGGCAGAAGCTTGAATCATGGTTTAGAAATCGAGTAAGTTTCATATTAATTACATATTATGAAAATATGAGAATATGTCTCATCCTTATATTTATTTTTAATTTGTTGTACAAATGATATGGTTAGATCATTGTAATGTGCAAGAAGCGAAAACAGCATTATATAGTTTGACATGTGGGCCTCATATTTGAGGGAAGAAATACATAGGTTGCATTGTTAATAGAGTGCGATATCACATACAAGATCAAGATAGTCAAGTTAGAAGTCAAAATAGTGGGGTTGTCATTAGAGGATGTCATGACGATGAAATCATTTACTTCTATAGTGTCATATCTAAAATTATAGAGTTGCACTACATCAAGGATATTGTTTTACTTAAATGTAAATGGTTTGATCTAACTGACATAAGAGTGAATAGGCAAATTACTAGCATAAATTTTAGTAAGATATGATATGATAATGATCCTTTTATCCTTGCAAGTCAAGTCAAATAAGTTTTCTACGTCAATGATATTATGATGGTTAGCAATTGGAGAGTTGTTCAAAAGTTTCAACAAAGGAATGTCTTTGATTTTTGTGAAAGGTATATTGGTGAATCGGATGAGGATGCTGATGAAGCCTATCAAGATATTAGATTGGAGATCATTCCAGTAGAAGATGCAGATATATGATCATTATATAGGAGAGATGTCGAGCCCAACATAGTTCAACTGGATGAAGTCCAACCCCATCTTATCTTACAAACAGATGAAGGCTATACTCAGGATAACTTCAATGACAATGACGATACTTTTCTCAAATATATTAGTGATGAACAATCAAATGATAATGTACTTAATGATGATGATTTTCTTCATCTTGATTATGATAATTAAATGTAAGTTTCATTGTTTGTATTGTTTCAAAAGTTAATAAGATAACTGCCTTATGTTGTTGATGTTTTAGTTATGTTAATTTACGATGACTATAAGTATATTTTTAATGTTTCACTTTTCCTTTTGCGGATGTTGATTTTCAAAATCTTGATCATGACGATTTCTATAAACATATTGTTTTTGTTGTTTGAAATGTTAAGAAAATAATTGTCTTATGTTGTTGATGTTTTACACATGTTCATTGTAATGGCACCTGGTAGAAACAAAGAAAAGAGGGTGGTAACGACAGATCAAGTTTATCCCACAGAACAACTAGCAATTGCATCATCGAACGAGGAAAGTCAGCAACAGCCTTTATTAACATCGTCTAGTATTCATGAGGGACATTCAGGTTTGTTATTGATAACCAAGGCCAACAGAGCAAAAATGAAGACTTCTCATAACACCGGCTTTAAATCATTTGTCGTTGTCCGACAAGAATTTGTAAGTATAACATTTTCAATTTATTATTCTATTTTTTAATACAATAAATTCTAATTGGTTATCATTTTTAAAATTCATATTATAGAGTCAAACACAACTTTAAGGACAAGAGTGTGATAAGATCACCCTGTATAAGCGCACACACTACAAAGAAGGTCAAGGCTAGACGTCTGAAGAGGCACAAAGTAATTATGTAAGTACAAATAAATTAATATTACAATTTATTTTTCTATGAAATAGTAAATAATAATTTTTTAGTTTACTCGATTTTCTACTTTAAATTGTAGGACAAGATGCATGAGTTGTTGCAAACGTCATTTGCTGAGGGGAATCAGCCCAATGTTGATGACATTTGCAACCATGTCTTTGGTACACGATCGGGTTATATCAAAGGTCCTAGATATAGCCTTAGGCCTGTTGGTGCCTCTTCGTCACGACCAGCATATGTCACAGTGCTTCAAGAGAAGAACCAAGTACTGAAGACTAAATTACAATATATGGAAGATAAGTTACAATGTACAGAAGTCAAGTTAAATCATAATGTAAAAGAAGTTAACAAGCTTAAAAAGATGGTAAAACAATTACTAAGCTCAGCATATGTCTTTAGCAGTGATGACGATGAACAGTCTTAGTTTGTGTATGACTTGTAATTATTTTTTTATAAAATACATTCCATGTTTTATGTTTATTTTATTTCAATTTATTATTATTTAAAAATATGTCACTAACATTAATTATAAAACAAATAATTTTAATATTTTAAATTGTCTTTAAAATTGTAATAAATTAAAATAAATTCAAATTTAACAATTATAATAATATTTAAATTCAAAATTAAGTTTTGTCACTAAATATTATTAGCTACCAAAACAAAATCGTCACAAATAATCATTAACTATGTATACAAGAACATCGTTAAAAACATTTTGCTACAACCATATTAGTAGCTAAAAGTATTTTGCTACAAAATTAAATCCATCACAAAAAATTACTAGCTTCCAAAATCAAAATCGTCACAAAATGTTTTTACCTATATTTCCAGAAACGTCCTAAAAATATTTCCCTACAGCAGATAATTAGTAGCTAAAACTATTCTACTACCAAAATGAAATCGTCACAAAAAATAATTATCTACGAATATAGTTTAGTAGAAAAAACTTTTAGCTACGAAACAGAAATGTCACACAAAACTATAAACGACATTCATTATTCTCTTCGGTTATACTTTTTACCGACAAATTATTTGTGTCGAAAAAACGTTTTGGTGACGACTTTGGAAAAACGTCGCAGATGTTGTTTTACTACCAGGATTCAGTGACGATTTAGATGACGATATTTTTTCATCGCAAATTAGTATCTGTGACGATTGGTTATTGTTTAGCAACGTTTGTTTTCATCACTAAATGTTCTATTTTTTGTAGTATGTATTATAAAATTATTCTGTTTTGATAAGTACGGTGATAAAATTTGAGTCTATAATCTTTCCCGAACTTAGCTCAATCTTATTGATTTTAAGCATGGTTTGGATTTTTGTATTGTACCAGTCGATACTGGGCAATACATACCATACTAGTCGGTAAATGGTACAAAAATTACTGTTCTAGTACTAGTCTTGTGTACCGACCACCAGCCTTGTGTACCGAGAATTTTAAAAATTCAGACCTACCACTGCTTCATCTTCTTCATTTTCTTTTCTCTTTCATTTTCTTTCTCACAAACTAAAACTCTCACTCTCTCTTTTATTCAAAATATCAATCTCTCACTCAACCCCTCCCTCCCACACCACACCCATCGTTCTCCTTCTTCTTCCTCTCATTAGTTTCTCTCTCACACTCACACTCTCTCTCTTCTTCACCGTCGTCGCTAGTCACCACCACTCCCTCTCCAGCCGTCCAATGACCACCATTGGACCCCTAGCAACCGCCCGACACCACCTACCAGCCCATCACTACCCTTCGAACGCCAAATTTGAAAACTAAAATAGATTTTTTATTTTTTGGGTGAGTTTTTTGCTCTTAAATTTGAAAAAAAAAAACATTATATTTGGTTATTTGTGTATTTTTTGCGATAGAAATTGTTGGAATAAAAATTGATGGAAATCATTAGAAATGAAAATTGTTTGTGTATTTTTTGTAATTGTTGAATTGGAATTGTTGGAAATGAATTTGTGATGGTTGAAATTGTTTGTTGTTGGAAATGGAATTGTTAGTTGTTGGAAAGAAAATTGTTGGAAATTTGGAAATAGAAATTGTTTATAAAAGTTTTGTGATGTTTGAAGTTTTGAATTGAAATTGTTCAAAATTGTTGAAAATTATTGAGAATGGAAAATGTTGGAAATGGAAATTGTTTATGTATGTTCGTAACAGTTGAACTGAAATTGTTGGAAAATGTTATAAATGAAATTGTTAGAAATTGTTAAAATTAAGAAATGAAAATTGTTAGAAATAGTTGAAAATTCAAATTGTTTATGCATATTTCATTATTTTGTGAATTGTGAATTTGCGATGATTGAAATTGTTGGAAATTTGGAAATGGAAATTTTTTATGTATTTTTTGTGATGCTTGAAATTTTGAATTGAAATTGTTCAAATTTGTTGGAAATGAAATTGTTGAAAATTATTAGGAATGGTAATTGTTGGAAATAAAAATTGTTTATGTATGTTTTGTATTGGTTGAATTAAAATTGTTGGAAAATATTGAAATTAAGAAATGAAAATTGTTAGAAATTGTTGAACATTGAAATTGTTTATATATATATTTGTTTATTTTGTTAGTTGTGAATTTGTGATGGTTGAAATTGTTGGTTGTAAAAATGAAATTGTCGGAAATTTGAAAATGAAAATTGTTTATGTATGTTTTGTGATGTTTGAAACTTTGAATTGAAATTGTTCAAAATTGTTGGAAATGAAATTGTTGAAAATTGTTGGGAATGGAAAATGTTAGAAATGGAAATTGTTTATGTATGTTTTATAATGGTTGAATTAAAATTGTTGGAAAATGTTTGAAATTGTTTATGTATGTTTTATAATTGCTAGAAGTAGAAATTGTTTATGTATGTTTTGTAATTGTTGGAAACGGATTTGTGATTGTTGGAAATGGAAGTTGTTTATGTATGTTTTAGGTAATTATGTTTATCGAATAACTAAATTGTTAGTTTTTGACTTATGAAGAATTATGTTCAATGAAATTGAATTGTGTATGATGTATAAGTTATACTATATAAGATGGACATACATATTTGTGCAATAAAATTATGTGTTCTTTATTTTGATATATGCATTCATTTATTTTTACAGATAAATAGAAGGAAGTTCAAGTGCTCCTAATCAAACTACTTTAGGATGATACAGTGATCCAGCTTGGGTTCATGCTGCATTAGTTCCCAGTATGAGGAGTCATACTATTTGCTTGTTTTGTAACAAGCATCTGAAAGGTAAAGGAATAATTTGATTAAAGAAGCATTTAGCTATGATTAAAGGAGATGTAAAACCATGTAATAAAGTAACTCATTATGTGAAGTGGCAAATGAAAACTTGGCTTGAAAAATATCAACATAAAAAAGATAGAAGGGAAAAGTCGAATTTTGAAATTTGTAGTGGAACTTCAATTGCTGGTTTTCGTGATAATTGTGGAAATGTTGAAGGTGGTAGTGATAGCGGCAATGTTCCATCCCAGGCCCAGCAAGAAGATAATTTTGCACCTACACCTGATGTTAGGAAAAGAATAAGGCAGGTGACTAGTTTTTTTTCCATCACAAATAACTCATGAAGCCCAACCTTCAATTCATAATGCAATACAATTAAAAGGAGCGACTCATAATATTAATGTGGCAGCAGTTAGATTGTGGTATGATACAGGTTCATCACTGAATACTTCACAGTCTTATTATAATCAACCTATGGTGGATGCAATAACCTCTTACGATCCGGGATACAAAACTCTTTCGATTGATGACTTAAGAGGTAAACTTTTGAGTTGTTCTATTTCCGAGATTAAAAGTTATTTGGAAGAAAGAAGAGTGAATTAGACTACTTATAGATGTTTAATCATGTGTAATAGTTGGACAAATAGGAAACAAGACCTATTATTAATTTTTTGGTTTATTCTACAAATGACTCTATATTTTTTAAATTTATTGACACATCTGGCTTTATTAAGAATACTAAGACTTTATTTGTAATATTTGATAAAGTTGTGAGTGAAATAAGGCTAAAAAATATTGTTCAGTTTATTACTTGATTGGTTTCTCGTCACGAACTCTTATGGTAAACTGTAATAGTTTGAAAATTAAGGATATTTATTATTTTTTTATTGGATGTTTTGAACTTTTGATGTAATTATTATTTATTATATGATGAAATTATAATATTTTAAATACTTTGTAATATTCTTAATGAATTTTATATTTGTATGATGATAACTGTCTTTTCCATATTAATTGTGGTTATTATTTATATGTGAAATATTAGAAAACTATTGTTATTTAATATTAATTGTGGTTATTATTTATTATTATGATTTTTGAAAATAAGGCTGATGTATAATTTCTAAAAAAATTCATAAATTATTTCATAAATTTAAAAAATTGCCCGAAATAGTATCTGGTATTGTCTAGTACCAATACAGTACCGTACCAGAACTCAATCCGATACTAAGTTCAGTGGTTATTCGCAACATTGGTTTTAAAACTTCTCTATTTAAAATTGTATAAAATTTTATAAATTTATGGGATATGTATCTGCAATTTGTACGAGAAGATGCATTGGAAATCGACGTCGGATTTTTAGCAAGTAGAACTTGTGGCTGGCATAATTCACAAAAGATGTACGAATTAAAATATTTATCATTCATAATTTCAAATAATTTGATCTTTATTTTTTCTTTTTAATTAGTTAAATAATAATAAAAAATTTTAAATTTTATTTAATTTATAATATCAATAGGAACTATAAGAAATAATAATAAATTATTTCATCCTAAATAATAATTTGTGGTTAATCCTGTAATTAAAGTGTTCCACATTAATAGAATTGTTTAACACGATAACATTCATGTAACACATAATAATCACGTCAGATCCTGATCATACGAGTTATGATATTCATGTTAGGGTAAATTATAGTAGAAATGTCCAACCTCATGTGTCCTATTGGAATTGTCCTATTTGACATGTCAATTACATTCCATATGATACTCTTCAAAAAAAAATATTACATTACATATGATGTGCTAGGTTAACACTGATAATTATAGAATTAACGGTGAGTTATTTTTGTTATAAAATAAAAGTTTGAGAATTTTATTGAAATTTTCCCATTCTATACATATACTAAATTTAAACAAATACTTTGAAGACGATGAAAAATTTTAGGGTTAATTATTAAAAAAAATCTAAAATTTTACTCAATTTTGTAATTATATCTCAAATTTTAAAAAATAACAATTAAATATTTAAATTTTCAATTTTTGTAAAACTGACTTGGTATTTTCATTAATGGAGTTGATATGGCTAGTCAGGTCGAACATATTTTCGGATGGAATGAGATGCACCTGTTATAATTTTATATAAATAATTAATTAATAGTACATGAAAACAAAAAAATTGAAACAATAAACCCTAGCCCATTTGAATTTTTTACTCCTCTACACATAGTTTATCTACCGCCATCTTAACACCTACACGTTCATCTCTTCAGTTGTTGGTTGCACCTTTCCTGCTCGCAGCAGACAACCCTTTTGAGGATATAATAACCATAACAAAAACTGCTACTGTTTTCTCGAAATAGAGTCATCCATCATGCTTTTCAATTAATCTCTCAACACCTACACATTCAGTCTCATGCTTTTCTCTACATTTCTCATCCTCTGATCTTCTGTGGCTTCCTCAAATTCCCATCTTTCACGGCCTCAATTACTCCACCTCTTTAGGACTCTGGATTTTTCGTTGCATTAAACACCCACAACCCTTTTTCTGATTTGTCCAGTGCTTTTAGAAATTGGGATGCTCATGGTCATGCTCGGTTTAGAGACAAGTATAAGGATTCAGTTCCTTTTTGGTCTAATGGGTCATCGTCTTTGCAAGAGTTTGTGGTGATTCCACTTGTCGTCAATTGAAGTGTTTATATATTATTAATTTTAGAGTTTTTATATTTTAATTTATTAATAATAAAATTCATACATCAAAAAAATACAATATGGTAGCCACTAATATGACGTGACAATTAACAGAGAATTTAATGTCAGACTAGTTTTGTTAAAAATTAAAAGTTGGAATACTTTAATGTCATTTTTAAAGCTCGCATGCAAATATAAGTAAAGTTTGAATTTCTTTTACAATTAATCCAAAAATAAATTATATTAGTTCAACAAAAAATTTGATTAAGAGCTAGGAATATACTCCAAAAGATAGCATGAATTATTAAGAACTTTATTATAAAATTAAATTAAATGTTTAAAAAAAAGTGAGGAAAAACAATAATGTTTGACAGGAAATAGGAGTAACCCTACTCCAAAAATTAAAAGAACGACACAGAAAGGAGATTAGCGAGTCCACATAACAGAATGTGGTCATCAGACTGCATAAGTAGATCAAATTTTAGTAATTATTTGCTATTGAGGGGTTAGATGTGTAGATCAAAGGTCCAACCCTGTACAACTTGATCTTCTTGTCCTGCAAAATGCGGAAAGAAGAAAAGAGAGCACCAGTGATCCCCTTATTCACATCAGTCGGGACGTTGCAGGTATCCATTGGACTGCTTTCAAGGTAGGTTTTACATTCTGTGATCTTCAAGTTATTGAAAGTCCCAAAATCAGGCAATGTTTTGAAGAAGTAACCATTTGCATCAGTTGCATCAGCTAGGCAGGAGAAGGGTTTTACGTCGTATCCGTTCTGATGTACTGCGGAACAGATTATCCTGGTAACAGCTCCTGCATTTTGCAGAACAAGGTTTGGCAAGAGTTCGAATAACATAAAACAATTTAAAGAAACGATCTTAGGAAAGGATGATTACCTTTAATTGGGACGTATGAAGAGCCAGATTTACAAAGAACAAGACCTTCTATGCCAATGGGAAGTGGCTTTTCTGTTGGTGTAATGTGTTCATTGACAGCCTTGTTATTGCTTGGTTTTGGAACGGTCAAACTCGACTCCTGAAGACTTTGTTTTGGGCCATATTCGTTGTCTGGTTTGACAACAACTGGGGTTGGTTTTGGGCTGTATTCTTGGTCGAGCTTGCTACTGTCTGGTTGTGATTTTGAGCTGAGTACTGGTGTGACAACACTGGAGTCCGGTTTGACAATATATGAATCTGGTTTGACAACATCTAAGACTGGTTTGACAACATCTGAGTCTGGTTTGACAACTTGTGAGTCTGGTTTCGAACTGTAAATTTGGTTGTAATTGAGAGGGGTTGGAGTCACGCTGTGAACCTCATCAGGCTTCACTATGTCCGATTCTTGTGATGGTTTATCATCATAGCCAGGCTTTACAGCTTCGGATGTTAATTTTGGTGCAGAACCCGAATCAGGCTTAACAATATCAAATGATTGATTTTGACCAAACCCATTGTCTGAATTGAGAATGTCTGGCTTTGACCCATAGCTGTAATCATCAGCAGAGGCAATGACTAGGAATGGCAAAAGGAGGATTGATGCTGAAAGAAAGAAACGAGTTAGAGCCATTTGTTTCTGTGTGATTGTGTTGCAAGGCAAGCACACACAAGGAAAGTGAATATCCCCCTGGAGGATTGAGTTGAAATGGGGGGCAAACGTTGCCTTATATGGAAAGCATTGCTGATAACTAATTGTCTACGTGACCAAGACTCCTCAACAAGATAAATAATTTGGCAGGAATGAAAAAAAAGTCCAATGGCACACTACTAAGCTTGAATAATAATGCTTACCAAAAATTGGGATAATAAAGAATAAATATGCAAGCCTTATATGCTCTGATTGAGGGAATTTGATCTCCTGTTTCGGTTATAGTGTTTCTATTATATTCTATTAAATCTCATCCACATATTTATGTGGACCCCACAGAAATGTATAGATGAAATTTAATAAAACATGATTAAAACAGAATAATTGGAACAAGGAATTTGATGGGTTGGCTGAGATAGATACAATGATATTTATATAACAAGAAGGTTGTCACAAATTAAATTAACTTTTGGTAAGAGTGAAAATGCTTACAATATAATTTAATTTATTAATTTAAAATTAACTTAATATTCATAATTAATCAAATTAAGAGAATAATTATTAAACTTAAATCTAATTTGATTTAAAATCTTGAATCTAAATTTGATTAAATTTAATTTAATTTCACTCTCATTCAAACTAATTTATCATTTTTACAACACAATTTGGTGATCTAATGATAGGATGGCAATGAAATAGCTACCTAAACGATGGAATCTATAGTAGTACAATAATTCAATATTCAACAGCTACACAAGACAAGAATTCTGCCAGTCACGTAGCCAAAGTAATGGCATGCATGACGCGACCAATTTCAGTCGATTCCTAATCTGTCGTGCGACCAACTAAATTCCTACTTCATAATATTTTATTCAGTTAGGGTTAGGAACTACACGTTATGAATTCATTTTATAAGAGGATATGATTTTTATAATTTCTATATAGTAAGATAGCTTCAATCCTCAGCCTCGGTATCTTTCTTCTTTTCGCATACCTTAGTTATCAATGGCTTCCTTTCGTATCAATATCTCTCTTCTTCTGTTTCTTTCGTGGGTTTTTATTGCTTCTGCCGCTGATGTTGGTTATGGCTCCAAGTCCACAATTGAAAAACCAGAACTAAACAAGGACAAGTTTCTGTCGTCTCTGATAGGTATTCAAGGGCTTGTTTACTGCAAAACAGGCACTAAACACTTCCCTCTTGAAGGTAATTCCTTTTCACAATTTCAAGAGTTCAAAATTGTTTGTTAGGTGGATAAAAACAGCATCAAGTTCATAGTTTCTTTGGTAATCTCTAGGTCTAAAACTAACAGGAATTTTCTTATGTGCATGAGAACAGGAGCTGTGGCGAGAATAACATGCACATGTGTTGACGAGTACGAATACGAAAAAGCACCTTTCTCCTTTCTCAGTGTTGCGACCGATCCCGAGGGCTACTTCTTGGCAACATTATCTCCATATGAGGTGGAAGAGAACTGTAAGATCAAAGAGTGCAGGGCTTTTCTCGAACTATCTCCACTGGGGACTTGTGAAGTTCCGACGGATGTTAACAAAGGGATTAGCGGTGCTCTTCTTTCTTCTTATCGATTCCTTGATGAGAAGAACATGAAGTTATTCACAGTTGGTCCATTCTTCTACACCTCGGGGCCTAACTCAACCTCCAATGGTTATTAAGGATATAATTTTTGCATTATTTGACTCCATCTCTAGTTGTGAGTTGATAAGGGGACCTTTTTTATTTTGTTAACTTTCTTTTGAATTGATTATCAGTACCGTTAATTCAAGTATACATGCTTATTATATACATCTGAATTTGGGATTTAAGTTAATTATACATAATGTTACAAAATCTAAAAAGAGACTATAAAGCCTATGTTGTCTAACTAACTACTTGTGAAGAAAGATACATTATTCTCCATCAACCCATACAAAGAACTAACAAAAGCTGAAGAGGATGAAGGAATCGAAGAAGAGAAGTCTGAAAATGATGGAGTAGCTCTCGAATGTTCTAGTTAGCAGACAAAGCAAATGACAAAATCAAAGGCAGACTCACGTAACATACACTTCAAACACAAACTAATGCACTGCCGTTTCAACATGTATGGAAGACTCAAGTAAGAAGCATTGTCGTTTTACACAACTGGGAAGTGAAGACACGGCTGTTTACATTACAAAGTAAAGACATTCAGCAACAAATATATATAGGCTTGATGAAACG
>JAOSBN010000009.1:18421306-18479271 GCA_027563595.1 Erythroxylum suave
ATCCTCGCCGCGGCGAGATGAATCATAAGTCGCGGCGTACTTCTTGAGATGCTTTTGACTCTTCTTTTCCCCTACATATCAAATGACAATTTGCAGTATCAATATTTCTTGGAAAAATTAATGTCAATTTGTAACAAATCTACTGTCCAATTGTATAAAGTGTAAATTCATATAAGGGACTAATTAAAGCACAAAAATCACAAATTAAGAGTCAAAAAGTAAATTAAAGATAGCAAAAGTGTAGCCAATTTATGTAATAAACTTGGGCTCAATCACTATGGTAAGGTTTAAAGAATTGACTTTAATGATGTTTTCTCACCTATTGTTAAACATAACTCTATTCATGTCTTACTTGCATCAGTAGTTATGCATGATTTGGAATTAGAGTAGTTGGTTGTTAAAACTGCTCTTTTGCATGGTGAATTAAAGTAGAAAATATATACGCAACAACTTAAAAGTTTTGAAATTGAAAGACCATGTTTATTTATTGAAGAAGTCATTGAATGGTTTTAAAAAATCTCCTAGATAGTGGTATAAGTGGTTTGACTCATTCATGGTAAATCATGGCTATTTTAGAAATCAATATGATAGTTGTGTTTATTTCGAAAAACTTAATGATGGCACATACATTTATCTGTTGCTTTATGTTGTTGATATGCTTATTGCTGTCAAGAACATTTTTTAGATTAGCAGGCTAAAGCCAAACTTAATAGTGAATTTGAGATGAAAGATATAGGAGCAGTTAAGAAATTTCTAAGGATGGAGATTCAAAGAAATAGACTTGCAGGCAAACTTTACCTTACTCAAAAGAGTTTTATTTCAGAAGGTTTTAGAATGTTATGGTATGAAAGACGCTAAACCTATAAGTACTCCTCATGCTTCTCATTTTAGGCTTTCAGCTGCTTTATCGCCACAAACAGATGCAAAAATTAAGTCCATGATATAAGTTCCTTACTCTAATGTAGTTGGTAGTATGATGTATGCAATGGTTTGCACACGCCCTGACATTTCACAATATGTTAGTATAGTAAGTAGATATATGGCTAATCTAGTGAAAGAACATTGGCATGCAGTCAAACAGATTTTGAGATATTTACGTAGTATAATTAATATGTTTAGAGTTTGGTAGAAATTAGAATGGTGTAGTTGGTTTTTTTAACTCAGATTATGCAAGTGATTTGGATAAAAGGAGATCAATCATCAGTTATGTATTCCCATTTGAAAGTAATGCCATCGGTGGGAAAGCTACCTTACAACATATAGTTACATTGTCCATTACAGAAGCAAAATACGTGGCTACTACGGAGGCAATTAAGGAGCTATTTGGTTACAAGACTTATTTAGTGAATTGAATTTAGATCAACATGTGATTGTTGTTTATTGTGACAGCCAAAGTTCTATCCATTTAACTAAAGATCAAATGTTTCATGAAAGAACAAAACATATTGATGTCAAGTACCACTTCGTTCGAGATATAATTTTGTAAGGAAATATTACTGTTACGAAGATTGCTACTGTAGATATAATTTCTTGTATCTTATTTTTTTCCCACATTTTTCTCTACTTGTTGCTCTATTACTCCATTTGACTTTCTCCAATAAAATTCTATGATCTTATACTCCATACAATGACTTCTAATGCTAAGACCTTAAATATGGTGAGTTGGTAGCATCTATCTGTTAGTAAATCTCAAGGTGGAGTTAGATTTAAAATTTTTAAATTTTAAAACTAGACAACAATTATCAATAGTTGTTTTCCAGTGTTGTTTCAATAAAGGAAGGGAAGCTATACTTATGATGGGAAATATACCATATCCATTAGTTACATCTAACTAATAAGTGAAGTTGAAAGGTTTGTTTGGAAAAGGTTAAACATACTAAATCATTCTTTTGTGTTTGTTGACTCTTAAAGGATGGTTATTTACTAAAAATATACTTGTGCACTTTAATACTTATGTGGATTCTATATGGATGTGATTATGAATATGATTTTCATTTATTCTTTAAGTGTAATTGGCCTGAATGTCTTTAAAACCTATGATAATTTGGATTAATTGCATTGGATTCCCACTTGAGAAGCATATATGGCAAGTTTTCTTCTTATATTACTGAGCATAGAATAGAACCAAAAAGTAAGTTTTATGTGCTTATGTTATTACTCTCATTTATAATATATGACTTGAAAAGATTGCTATATTTTTTAAGAGAGTGTTTCAGTAATCAAATTGCTTGAAATTTTAAAGATGAATTGTAGATAATGATTAAGCAACATTTGTTCAAGAAAATGTCTAGAAATTAAATTTCTTAACCATTGCAATCCAATGTAGGAATTGTTTCATAAATTTCTTTATTTTTTTCTGAAACTACTTATAATTAGTTTCCTTTATTATTTTACAATAAAAAAAAGTTTTGATGTTCTATTATGAAACCATTCTTGAAAGTTGGAAAAAGTTTTTCATTCTATTATTTGAATAATTGAATGAGTTCTAATGAGATGTTGTTTTCATTTGTTTGATAATGAATATAATTGTTTAAAAAGTAATTTAATAGTGATATATAATTAAGTATTGATAAATATATGTTCTAACCTAATTATATATACCTTAATTTAACTTTAACTCATTAGTTCCTTATAATCAAGAAAATGCTTAAAATAAGTAACTTGAAGGAAAGATTTTTTATTATATAAGATAAATGAGTTAAATCTAGTTAAATTTTGATGTAAGTGAGTTAGATATTTATTAAAACAGTTTAACTAATGTTTAATAAGAAGAATCATATTTAAAATATTTTATAATAACAAAATCATTTCTAACAAGTATAAACATGATCTTTGTATGTTTTGAGTTAGAGCCTAAATTTCGACTTTCATTTGATCCATTAATTAAAGAGCCTGAAACAAGTTGGGCCTAAAGTAATTGTTTGCTTTTTGAAAAGTTAGTATTATATTAAAATAATTAATGAAATACAAGTTACTTGTCCCAGTAAAAGCTAAATGGACAGCAAGATCATTCCATGTGATGGACTAAACGACGACATATAAAGCAAGCATTAAAACAACTTCGTGGAAGTCCCAACAAAAATGACATAAAGAGCTTCCTTTAGGGTAAAAACATTATTCCCCATCTGAATACGACTCCATAAGCTTTCGAATTAGGGTATATTTCTCAAGGCTCTCTTCAACTCTTTCCTTTGACGATAACTATTAAGGTAAGGGATTCCTATCTTGTGTTTGTTTCTTTATCTTGTTCTTGATCAATGGTGTCTTTGGTTAGGGTTCCCGATGAACCCTTCTAGCTAAATGGATGGATCTCACCAGTATGGGTTTTCTCTCCAATCGTGCAACTTTCTGTCTTTTGTATTGGTGTTTGCGGACAATTGAGGAACTACGGTGATATAGAAGATCAACCTCGTAAGGTAAGAACTTGCTTCATCTCCATGGTTATATTTAGAGGTAATCTTCTTCTTTTAGCAAAGCCAACTTTTCACATTAAATACTAACACTAATTGTATTTCCTCTCTCTGATGATAGCGTTTGATGGCAATTCCAGACAACACTCTATGGAATCAAGCTACTTACATCAAACATAGAGTTGACATCTGTCTTTGTTGAGCCTAAACATTCACAGGCACTATCTTCTTTCCTTCTTTAATTTTCCCCTGCTCTATATTAGTAGTTGATTCTCTATGATAAGGCTAGATTAGGGCATATTCCTTCTGCCCTAGTTGTATAGAGTATTTTCTCTCTGATTCCACCTATCAGAGAGTTGAGAACCTCCTTCCTTGTACATGTCTTATTATGGAATCTCCTATTGTTTCTCTCTCGCCAAATCTCCTTAGTGGAGGAGCTGAAGGAGATGGTATATATATACTCATTATAATATGAGGGTCAGTTTTAGAAGCAACTCAATAACTTCTGTGAAAGTTGTACCTGCATTAGAAATAAAATTTAGTGCCTTAAACTGCTCCCATGTAAACTATGAGAAAGGGCATTTGAAGAAAAGATGATCCCTTGATCATGGCTCTAAAAAGATGATCCCTTGATTATCTCTATCTCACATAGAACATAGTCTGAATTGGTGGACATGAAATGTATTCTATCTATAGTACTTAACCTGTTAAGCATCGTTAGCCATAAGAGGATAAAGTAGCTCGACATAAATGACTTGTGCCAGACAATAGGAAACCAAGTCTGTCCTAAACTGTTGCAATTTTTCCACTTTACCAAGTCTGTCCTAAACTGTTGCAATTTTTCCACTTTCTAAATTTTATAATGTTGAAGGTGTTTGGAGGTAAGATGAGACAATGGAAAGTGTCCTCCCTTTGTAGGTTTAGTTGATAGTTATTTGTCAGATACTATAGCTTAAATGGAATGTTTTATTAACCTCTTAGTATGATAGATTTTACCTCTACATTGATAAGAACATCAAACCATAGATGATATCTAATTAGGGATCCTTGACCTATCCAATTGTCAATCCATAAATAAGCCTTATCTCCATTCCTAATGTTGCATGAGACTAGAGGTTCAATCATAGATTTAAGCTTCAATAGCTGGGACAAGGGCCATTAGAAGGAAGGCTTAATAGGAATAGACCAAATACTAGAAACTTATAGAATATATTTATTAAACCATTGGATCCAAAGAGATTTCTTTTCTAGGAGAATATTCCAGAGATTCTTTATCAAAGCTACTCTATTAAAGGAGGCAATTGAAATCAATCCTAATCCCCCTTCATCTTTCCTTTTGCAAACTTCTTGTCATTCAACTTTAGCAACATGACTATCTAAATTGAGATTTCCCTATAAGAATCTTCGGAAGAGGTTCTCAATAGATTTGATAACCCTTTTAGCTAGAGGAATATTTGAGGACTAATATATATAAAGGGAATTCAGGACTGCTTTTATAAGTTGTAACCTCTCTCTAAAAGAAAGCACCCTATTAGACCACATTCTCAATCTTCTCTGTATCTTATCAATCAATGGTTAAGATCCTAAAAATTGAATTCTTTTTGTGGTAATGGGAAGTCCTAAATAGGTCAGTGGGGCTGATTTTTTGTCCATTCCTGTTACTTAGGAGATTCCACTCTCTATTATGTTAGCCCTTACAGCTAAAACATACTGACTTTTAGTAAAGTTAATCTCCAAACCTGATGAAGCCCTAAATACAGACAGGGTTGACATGAGTAGCTCAATAGACTTGTCATATGCCTTAGAGAAAAGCAGTATATGATCTGCAAAACATAAGTTGATCAGCCCTACTTCTTGCATTTAGTATGAAATTTAAAGGACTTACTGTTTCACACCTTGTGTTAGATTAGTTGACTTAGGACTTCTATAAAAATAATAAAGAGATATAGGGAGATAGAGTCACCTTGTCTTAAGCCCCTTTCACTCCTGAAAGAATCTGTTGGAGTATCATTAACTAGAATGGAGTAAGTAGGAGTGGTTATACATGCCTTAACCCAATTGGCAAACTCCTCTAGGAACCTTAATTGTCTTAGAGTTCGTAAGATGATGTCCTATTTAACATGATCAAAGGCTTTCTTAAAGTCCATTTTTATGATACAATTCAGTGGGTTGTTCTTCCTTTGATACCCTTTCATCAACACATGAACCATGGAAAAATTATCACCAATTCTTCTACCGTGTAAGAAAGGACTCTAGTTGTCATAGATTAATAAATCCAAGACCAACTTTAGTCTATTTGCTAATATTTTAGAAATAATATTATAAAGAAAATTGGTGCATGTAAGAAGCCTATAGTCATCCAAAGCAGAGGAACAAGAAATTTTAGGAATCAAACAAATGTGAGTTTTGTTAATCTCCTTCAGTAGAACCCCCTTAGAGAAGAATTCCAGTACTACTTTTTTAACCATAGGTTCAATATCTTGCCATATCTTTTGAAAAAAAAACCATTAAAATCATCAGGGCTAGGGGACTTATTCGGATGCATCTAAAACATCACCTCTTTTTTTTTCTTCCACTAATTTGATGAGAGTCGTAACTTGTTCCTGAGAGATGTTTTTGTGAATAAAGGATTTAAGAGTGATTGAATTAGTAAGGTTCAGAGAGGATCCATAAAAATTCCTAAAGTTTCTCTCTACTTCTTTAAGAAGGTCCTTTTGATTAGAAATTTCCTCCCCATCTTGTAACTTTAAAGAGCATATTCTATTAGCATTCCTTCTAGCTAAAACCGAATTGAAAAAGAATTTTGAGCACTTTTTTCCACCTTTTAGTCAATTAACTTTGGCTCTTTACTCCATTAAGCTATCATGATCCCTTGCTTTAAAAAGGTAAGACATCAGTAGGGTCTTCTCAGTATTCAATAGGCTAGAATTAATTGGATCCAAGTCATGTTGCTACCGAACCATTTTCAGTTCCTCTTTATGTTGGATAGGAAAATAAAACATGCAAGATTTGGCTAAAATGGTATATTTCAAAACATTTTTAGAAATCAAAACACAGCGGAAGCAAGATAACCAAATCAACATGCTAAATCATACATGATACGGTATACAAAAAACAATTATCATAAGAACAAGATGGAGATTATATTACTGACTCCTTTTGCTATAGCTTTCACTCCAAGCTGTGCCATCCTCTCCTTCTTTAGCTTTGCTTTTGAATCCTTTCCTTTATCAATGTATCCTCTTCTTGTTGTTGTATCCTCAACCAATCTGATCTACCACTTGTTCTTCTTAGACAACTTAGTTAACAAGATCCTTTGGTGGGAAAGGAGAAGAAATATTTGGAAGAGATTTTTCTTAGAAGAAAGAAGCCAAAGATGAGACACCTCTCATGTAAATTTCAGCTAACACATGCAAGAAAGGAGAGAGAGTCCAAAAAATGAAAAACACCTCTTTTACACCTTGTCAATTTCGGTTATGCATGAAAAGAAAGAAGAAGTGGAGAGCATCCAATGCATCACTTCATTCTTTAATCAAACATAAAGAATCCATTAAATGAGACTCTTCTTATTTGTTTTAAGATGGCTATATGAAAAGGCCAATTATTAGAATTAATTCTAACTTATTAACTAAATGTCATTCCACTAAAGACAATTAGTTGAACTCTTGAATTACTAAAGATTATGAGAACACGTGTCCAATTGCAATCCCTATTATGAGCCTTATTATAGTCATCTACACAATAAAGGGTAAAATTACCATTTTGCCCTTATATTAGTTTTCCTTCTAAATCTCCTGTTTTACTCTATATAGTGATTAGCATACAAGATCTCATCTTGGTGTTAAGACTTGATAAGTAGCTAGCCCATCAAACTCCTAGCGCCAGTTTAATCACCAATCTCCATAAAACATCGAGAAGTGATGATATCACTATAAACTCTTTATTTAAGTGAATGTTTCCTGATACATGTTTCAATTAATAATTCCAACATATAGACACTAGATTAATACTCTGTAAAAATCTATTCCGATCATATCAAGAATTATAATTAAACACATATGAGTTCACTACTCATCAGAATTATGATTCATAATAAGTAAATGCTAAAATGTATGTTTTAAGATTAAAGTAACGGCCTACTTTATTCATTAAAACATATGTGATTTCATGTTAGGCCTCGAATTTTTTTTATTTTAGTAAGCATGATTTGAATAAATTTTATGGTATTATTAGATAAATCATTTTAATTGAAGTTAATTGTTATGTCAAGCTAGGAGGATTTAATTCATGGATTGATGAAATTAAAGTGTTGATGTTGTAAGATGCATAAGAGCATTTTTGAAAGATTTCTAAAGGTTAAAAGCACTAAGGCATTAAAGGAAGGGTAAGGTAGATTTTCTCACCCATTAATAGTAAAATGGGAAGAGGAAAAGATTGTCTTGGAAATAAGAGGACCTAAAAATGTGAATGAAGAAAAGAAGGAGAGAGAATCAAAAAGGGAGAGAGAGAAGGAAGAAGAGAGGTTTCGGTGGAGTTGAAACAAAATAGAACTTTGAACTAGGTCACGATTTTTCTTAATCTTAAAGAGAGAGTTTGAGGTTACTTAAGAAGGGAAAAAGAAAGAGGGAAGGAAGAGTTTTCTTTAGAGCTAAGAATCTCACTAGTTGGTGAAGATTTAAGGTAAGTCGATTTTAAATCTCTTAGAGTTTTGAAGGGTTTTTGGTTCAAAGAGCTTGGGAAAAGTATGGGTCTAAGTATTTTAGGGTCAATTTCATACTTTTGGTTCTATGGGTTTTCACATTAGAATTTCTATTGACTGAGAACTTGGTTTGTCATAGGAAACCAAGCAAGCCCGATCCAAGACGAAGAGGAAAGACAACAGTGAACCTTGTTTGTCAAGCGTCTTAGGTGGGTAAAATATTTAAGGTTCTTGTGCAATTGGGCAAATTCTTGCCTATGTGTGTGTATGTGTTTTGCATGAAATTGTTCTGCTTAAAATTGAAATAATTGTGCATATTTGAAATTGAATGATGCATTATGATTAAGTTATACCTTGAAAAAGGTTATAACATTTGTAATTGAATGAAAAGAAAAAAAAGCATGAAATATAAGAAAAATGATAAAATGAAAGAAGCACGAAAGTGCAAATTGTGATTGACTAAATTGAGCATAAATTGATTGTGTTTGGGCGACAGTGGAACCGTTTCGTTAGTCACGTGCACGTTGACGTAAAGCCTTCTCCCAGCTACCCACTTGTGGCCCACGAGATCTGAAAATGGACTCGTTTTGTTCACGGAGTAAACTTCGGTTTCTCTGTTTTGTTCACGGAACCCTCAAGACAATTGTTTGAACATTTGCATATTTGACATGTTAAGTGATGATGCTAATTTTCATCAAGTATGTCCTATGTGAAAATGAGTTGAATTATGAAATGTGACTTGGTATGGTGATTGTCGAACAGTGTATGCTTATATATATATATACATGTAATTATGTGTGATTGTGTGGCTCATTGTCAATGGCTATAAGTATTTTACCACTGAGCTGTGTAGCTCAACCCCCAATTTTCCACTCCTCAGGTGCAAATTGAGAAGATCAGTGATCCTTGCAAGGCATTCGGACTCCAAGATAGATATAAGACTTTTGTACTAAGTTAGTGATTTTGGATAGCTTATTCAACATATCAACATTAAGCATCTTTTGTATTTTATGTTAAGTTAATGTGTGTGTCGAAACGTAACAAACTCTGACTGTGTTTAAAAATGAGAAAGTGAAATTGGATTCCTTTCTATGTATGATTCTGAAATTTTAAAGATTGGGATAATGAAATGTATATGTGCATATTCTTCTTGTTGAGATTGTCAATTGTTGTTATTCTTATAATAGCACGTCAAAATTGGAAGGATTGTTTGGGATAAATCAAGGTGGGGCGAGATTCAAATAGTACTCAGTAATTAGATTGATATAAGAGATATTTCATTTTGCAAGTTTCCATAGGTGGAGAGATGGTGTTCTGAATGCAAAGGAAAACACAGACGAAGCGTATCGTCTGTGATGACGTCAGAACACAAACGATAGGAAACACAGACGCAAGGAATGCGTAGAAGTGTAAAGACTTAAAGAAAACACTGACAAAGCGTATCGTCTGTGATGACTTCAGAACACAGACAATAGGAAACACAGATGCAAGGAACGTGTAGGAGTGCAAAGACTTGAAGAAAACACAGACGAAGCATATCGTCTGTGATGACGTCAGAACATAGACGATAGGAAACACAGACGCAAGGAACGCGTAGGAGTGTAAAGACTTACGGAAAACACAGGCGAAATGTATCGTCTATAATGTCGTCAGAACACAGACAATAGGAGGTCAAACCTAGACGATAAAAAGTCAAACACAGACGATAGGAGTTCAAACCCAGACGATAAAAAGTCAAACACAGACAATAGGAAAGACAGACGAAAGGAAAGGCAGACGATAGGAAAGACAGACGATAGGAAAGGCAGACGAAAGGAAAGGCAGATGATAGGAAAGGCAGATGATAGGAAAGGCAGACGAAAGGAAAGGCAGACGATAAGAAAGACAGACGAAAGAAAAGGCAGATGATAGGAAAGGCAGACGATAGGAAAGGCAGATGATAGAAAAGGCAGACGATAAGAAAGACAGACCATAAGCCAAACCCAAACGATAGTCAAAAACAGACCCTAGGCCAAACACAGAAGAAGTTAAGAAGTTATGCTAATTGACTCGAAGCATGTACCTATGTAAATTATGGACTCACCAACGCTATTCTTTGACATATTTGGGCTTGAATGGAGTTGAGCCCAAAAAGGGTTAGTTTGAAGGTAAATGGATGGGCAAAATGTTTGGATATGCGAATGCGATAATCGGGCTCCGAAAATGGGGTCCGACGTTTCAGATTCATTTAATAATAATGTCATTATCGATAATCGACTACTATCATGATATGAAACTCATCATTCTTTTAAAGTAAACTCTTTTACTTCATGGAGATAAATCGCAACACTACAGTATAAACCATAATCAAACGACCAACTTGATTATTCAACTGTGAATCAATTAATTTAGATTCTAATAATATAGATGTTTCCCATACATCTTCATGTATATGTATATTATTAACAAAAGAATCTTGGTTCCTCATGACTAGTTATATTATACTTATACAAATAAAACCAAACTCTTTTGTTTTATTAATAATAAATATTTTCATTACTAACCTGTAACTGGACGAAGAATAAGTTACATGTAAATACACTTGCTTTCCAAGGCACTGTATTTACATAACTCTAACACTCTAGCTATGGTAACTGTTTTCTGAGTAGAGCAAGGTCTTCTACTCATTAAAGTTTTCATCTCCCTTTTAATAGCTTTAAGCTGCTGGACACAAACAGAGCTTTTGGTGTGTACCTACAATAGAGCTTCCAATCCTTTATGTAAAGCCTCAATAAACCCCTCATCGTCAATTAATAGGTGTATGATCTGAGTAAGGGGTCTAGGAAGGAAGTTACACTATTCAAGAATTGTGTAACCCAATCCTTGTTCACCATAGTTCGATCAAGTTTTTTCCTCAAAACCCATCTTCCCATCTACTTGTTACTCCAGGTATAGAAATGCCCCTGTGACTTTAGATCAAAGATTCCTAGTTGACCTACACAATCATTGAAGTTAGATTAGAAATTTCTTTGACTGAAATTACGTTCAACTTCCGTTCTATGTAATGAAGCTTCCGTTCTATGTAATGTAGAATTGAAATCTTTACATAGAAGCCATACCCCATTGATCATATTTTGAACCTCAAGTAAGTTATCCCATAATAGTTTCCTCTGGAAAGCCTGATTAGATCCATAAATAAAGGAGACAAAGATGTTAACATTTACCTAAAGTAATTTACATTTCAGGTATATGGCTTACATCTCTGTGGTAAAGACTTGAACATCCACCAAAGGATCATATCTAATAATGATTCTCCCGTACCTATGGGCTTAATGGTTAGAGATAAATTTTTATTTTGATCCCAGTTTATTCAATATTTTAAGGTTTTCATATCTAATTTTAGTTTCCAAAAGAGCAAAAATCTATGGCTTTGTGTTATAGACAAAATCCCTTAAAGCCAAAAGCCTTTTAAGGCAGTTGATTCCCCTCATATTCCATGTTAAGATCTTCATAATTCAAACAATGTTGATTTTAGAGCCCTTTCTTTTGCTCGTGTTGGTTTTCTTTTTAGAGACATGCCAAAAATTCTTCAGTAGTAGGATCCTCCTCCTTATTGTCTGTAGTAGGACCAATCATTTCTTGTTAGTCAAGCCCTTTAGTGTTGTAATCAAGATTGGTTGTTAAATCATCCAACAATTGTTCCTCATTCATACTAGCCACAATTATCTCTTTTGCTTTACCTCCAGCATTGGCTTTAGCAAAGTCTCATTCCCCTACATCGCATACACTCCCTATTTTCCCAACATCATCTGCCATCACTGATCTTTCCCCATCAGCTTCTAGTTCTTTTTTTTCTTGACCATCTTCAGGTATAAACATGGATATGGTTTCCTCATTCTGTCCTACCTCAGTATTTGTGAGACAAACACCTATCAATTTCTCATAAGAAAAGTCTTACCTGTAAGTATCTTTTTTTAACCTTGAGCAATAAGGGACAACTTCCACTGTTATTAAACTAACCCATTGTCCTTGTAAAAGGAACCATCAAGCCCCAATCTCATAATAGGAATAGATTCTGATAAGCAGTTGGAAAGATCCATATTAATGTAGATTCTAGCATACCCCAACCTCCTTCTATTTGGTGTATTATCATCCAAACATAGAGGATTACCGAGAAAACTAGCAATCATAGTCAAACCTTTTGTTGTCGATCATTCAAGAGGGACACTAAAGAGATTTACCCACATTGTCATTGGTTTCTTTTCTTTACAATCAATATGAAATCTTGGCTATTATGGCTGCAAAAATAATGAGAAATTTGCAGCATGTCATGGCCCTTCTTCTACCACTTTTAATGCTTGTGCTTTAGCGGAAAATATGAACAGAATGTATTTGTCTTCTAGTATTATTGCCTCCACAAACCCTTTGTTCTTCTAAGTTGATTGAGCCTATCTTTGGATGACAGAAAAAGTAGATCTTTTATCCCAGAAGAACCCAATGAGGGAGTTTTCCCAAGATTTGCACCACTAACATTTTTCTGTCAAGAAAAACAATAGTCCAACTATCTTCCGTCTTATAGGGGCAGAAATGTAGAGCAAGGTCTGTAGAATGACCTACCACTTGCTTTCAAATTTGTCAAAGGGTTAGCAGGAGTTGAAGAGGTTAAGGGAATGGTTGTTGTGTGAAGGGACATTGTTGCTGGTGTTACTGGTGTTAGCGAAGTAGCAGAGGGTAGAGGGGCTTGAGTTGGGCCATGGAGGGATTTTGCAGCTACACCTAGGGTTGAATGTGAGGAAGAGGGTAAGGGTAAAGGACGAAAAGCCTCGTCAATTGCTTGTTTTGTAATAAGGGAAGTGTTCTACCGAGTTTTTTTTGTTGAAACGTGGAGACAGATTCTAAAAGAGAACAACAAGGAAGGCAGGAAACTAGGTAAGAAATGGGATGGACTAAAATGCCCTTATAGAAGATTTTGGTGAGGGTGACTAGATGAAGTGGAGAATTGAAGGGAGGAAGGAATTAACGAAAAAACAAATGACAAAAGGATGGTGTGGAATGCTGGAAGGATAAAAGAGAGTAACAGTAATGGAGGAAGGAAAAGCAAGGTTTATAGAGTTAGGTTAAAAGCTAGAGATTAAAGAGATGATAGAGAATTTCTCTCTAACTCATCCGTCGGCCAGTGAGTGTGTAAAGTTACATCAATATCAAAGTCTAATTGCAAGTCATTCAAAATATTGTCATTCGGAATTATTCCGATAGTCAGAGGTTCATTTAGTTAATTAATTTAAGTAATATTAACAATAATTATGAGAATTATTAGAACATGGCGTATAAAAATAATTTAGTTACCAGACGAATCATTGAAATGTAATTGAGTAAATGTTTATGGAAAGCTCTACCGGTTACTGTTGTAGTGCTTGAAAGGTTTTGTATTATATCGGGTATAGGTCGCTGTTGCTCGGCCCTTTATCCTATAATGGAAGACAATGTTATAAAGTATAATACTTGAGGAAGAAACAATGTAAAGTGCCATAAAACCAAAAGAGTTATTCAATCCATCAATCGAAAATCCACACCTCAACCGCTACAATGGGAAGCAGTAGTCCTTCCACTTTCGCAACCTTAGTGTTTAAGTTAGCAATCAGAACGTGACAGACACACGTACCAATCTAAATCAAATCTGCCATGTACGTGTCATCCCCGTGATCTTTGGGTGACAATGTTACTTCACAGACGGTGTCAACCAAAGGATTCTTTGAGTCTCAGATAGGTGGAAATGGGAAGCAAACAAAGATGCCAAGAGACAAACCTGCCCAAAAAATCATAGTTTTCCCAAGTCAAATTTTAACTCCTTGAGTTGAGGACTCTCCTTTTTGATGTTTTTCTGTTTTTGTCTTCCTTAAGAATAGTGTGGACTTGTTTGAAATCATTAAATCCCCGAGAAAACCAACAGCATGAAAACACAAGCACATACCACAGCTTAAACGAAAAGGGCACATGGAGAAGCAGGAGAACAGGAAAAAAAGTGGGAAAGAGAAGGCTAGGATAGGTTTCAATGGTGGAAATATTGGAGGGTTGGTTGTGTGGGGCGGTGCTCTAGCTGTTATGAGCATGATCGCTGCTATTTCTGTCAAGAAAAGTAGGAGAAAGAAGTGTGATGGTTCCCGGAAAGGGGATGATGCTGTTATCCCTGGCACTCCGGCATCAACTATTCGTGAGGATCAATGGTTATATGTTCTATCAGATTCTTTTATGTGATATGTTTTTAATGCCAAATTGAATAAATATATTTAAGACCATTTTCTTCTCAGTTGCCCAAGCTATGGATCCGACAAAATGGTTGAAGCCAAGATTGATTCTTGCGATTGCGACGAGGTCTCTCCCAAGAGTTTGATCTCGGTAAACTTGACTAACATTTTTGTTCTCTGCAAGATAAGAATTTTTCGTAGTAAATCTAGGCATGTTTATTGCGCAATTCTGTTCAGGAACTGGGTTCCAACCCTGTGATCAATCCCCAGAATGAAAATTCTAACGTTGACTCCCCAAGCATCTTCATCGCCAACGATTCAAAAGAAGAAAACGGAGAGACCTGCAAGGATTGCATACAGGTTGAAGAATTTTCCTCCGCTAGTACAGAGAATGAGACCAGTAACTTCTCCGGTAAGGAGATGCCGTTGACAGAAAGTGTCAACATGACTGAAGAAAAAGAAACTTGTGATACGGAAAGTATTGCTGCAGAGGACAGCTCACTAAAGGAATCAGTTGAAATTGAAGAACCTGTCGATGTTGCTACCGGTGATATTGATAGTACAATACCTGAACTACACGAGACAAGACCTTTGGATTATACATCATATACCAGCTACTGGGACCACTCCGTTGAGGGACAGAGTCTCGAGCCAGCGTTCAACAACGGGAATCAGAATTCCACCACTGACCCTGAACCTGAACGGATCGCCATTAGTGACGATTCAAAAGAAGAAAATACGGAGTCATGTATTGGAATAGAAGAATTTTCCACGTCGGAGACGGCCTTGTGTGGAACAGAAAATGGGAGAAATGTGTTTTCTGGGGAGGATTTGGTGATGGAGGAGGAAGAAAACTATGATACGGAAAGGTTAACATCAGAAGAAAACTCACCCAAAGAATCAGTTGAAGATATTAGTGATGGTGTTGGTTGTGAGGATAGCAATGAGGAAAACGACAGCAATAGCAGTGAAGACAATATGATAGAGGATGGATCAGAAGGCTCAGAGGAAGGAATTGAAGCAATTTGGCCTGCAGTGGAAATAGAAGAATTGACCCTGGAACTCAAGAACCATCAAAAAACAGAACAGATAGTGGGAGAAGGTGATTTAGAACATATTCAGATCGAGGACGAAAAAGTAAAGTCTGCATACGATTATCAACTTACTGAAAACTCAACCATCTCGAGTAAGGGAAGTTCAGTGGAGTTTGTGACGATGGATGATGAAATAAACCACTCAAGGAATAGGAGATTTTGGTCGTCTCTTATGCTAGTGGTATTGGTCCTACTGCTACTTCTGTTCAATCATGGTGGTGCTCTTATGCTAGGGGTATTGGTCCTGCTGCTCCTACTGTTCACTCATGGTGGTGCTTTATCACACTATCTCTTTAACCGCGAACCTTCATTGTCGACCGAGCTATAGAGAATTGAGAACGATCAATCATTCCAAGGAGAATTTTAAGTTTTGATTATGTGCTTAACTTCAAATTATTAGTTGAACCAGAACTTCCAGACCATGTCTCGTAAAACATGCTGTTAACAGATAATCAGGTGAAATGAGTGGAAGCAAGTCGAGATTTATGTAAAAGTTCTGGTCTATAACAAAAACTCTGAGGATCCTCCTTTCAAAAGTATCATTTACATGTGTAATACTAGTTTTTAACTATCACTCATTTCTCCGTATATACATCCCCAAAGGCAGACCTAACGAACTGGTCGGTACTGCTGCTTTATTTTGTCGCAGTTGTCCAACAAATAGATCAACTATTTACCTATATAAAATGTAAGATACCGTATGTATGCTAAATTTCAGGGGCAAAATTGCTAACCCAAGCTTGCAAGTCGCAACACCTTGGTGAACTATTCCAGATACTCTGTTCGTTATGCACTTAACATCAAACAGGCTGGTGCTTTTCAACAGAGCCTGGCAAGCTGCAACCCGTAGACCATCCGAGCACACCCAGAATTAGATCCACACTTGAGCAAGCCTTAACCTAAAAGAGGGGGAAAGAAAAAAGTGTCAGAAATATTAATCTCATGCAAAAGAGAAAAGAAGACGAGACCAAGGAAATGGAAAAATGTTGAACAAGAAATAGGTGATATGGTGGTACAGCGTACCAAATTCTCAAGGTTCCCTTCTATTTGAAATAACATCACCGCTATTCCCCTTCCCCTATCAATCTCAGCCTAGTCATGAAAACAAATTATAACATCAACAAAGGAAAGCAGCCATAGTGCATTAAATTATATGGTTTAAAATTTTAGGTCACTTACCGCACAAGAACAAATAGCAATACCTACAGCTGCCAATACCGTGGTAAGCTCAGCCATCATGCCTGAAGCCATTTTTATATGTTATCAAATAACCATGAAGGACCAGCAAAAACAATAACAAGATTTAACCGTCTCAAATTGGACCATGCAAATAAAGCTTCCTCGAATAACAGAAATATTCACTATTGCTTTACCTCTTCGATCTATGCAGACCACACAAAACCATTGGACAGAATGCCCTTCAAGACTGTGCCAAGAAGCAACCTTGCCAGCCAGCCAACTTTCCAAGCCGGGCAAAACTTCCTTGTACATAGGAATCTTGGCTTGTACCATCTTGGCAACACCATTTCCCTGTAAGTCCCCCGTTGTCTCCAAACTTATCTTCTGCAAATGCTTGTTATGTTTACCATTGATCTTGGGCACCCAAGGGCTTCCATTTTTTTCGTCCAAGAAATCCTCATAACATTTCCCTTGAGAAGAACTTTCCACAACCTTCATGAAAATTTTCTCCAACAAAGGTTTGGTCTGAGTTGCATTATCTAGTAATTCCTCCACCTCACTCTCCCCTTCAGAATCAGCAATGAAATCACTTACTTTTTCCATGGTTATCTCAGCAGCACACAGTGCAGCTTGCTCTCTTAAGAACTGAAACAAATGATTAATTTCTTTTTCATCTAACACGAACAACCATAAAGTCAAAAGAAAATAAGATCTTCAGCACATTAAACTCACTTTCATAATTTTGTGTCTTGCACTACGTGTTCTAGCATGCTGCAACCACTGCTTATGCCTCTGAAAAGCTGATTTACTAGAGAGTGCCTGGGGAAATAAGACAAATATTAGTGAACTTCCAGTGACAAAATAATAGTTATATCACATAATAGTGAATTACAGAAATCTAACAGGGTTCATAAGTACCAACATTGTAGGTAATTATCTCCACAACTTCTGCATTAGCAAGTACATGAGTAGGAGAAACTAGATTACCATTCACCTGCAAATTAGAAAGAGAATTATACAGACTTGAGAATATTCTAAGCCACCTTCCCCCACATCTCTCCCTTCTTTTAGGTACCCGGCAAATTATCTAAAGCACAACTTAGAAAAAATACCTTTGCAGCAACCATCTTGTTACCAATTTCAGTGTGTATCATATAAGCATAATCAATTATGGTTGCACCTCGTGGAAGATTTTTTATCTGCAGACACAATATCAATGAAAATCACATTTTTTAGCTTGATAATGTTTAAAGATGATATTAGCCATTTCTAGCAAAGAAAAGAAATAAATGAAGTCATCAACCAACTGACCTCTCCCCTCGGGGTGAAAACAAATACACGGCTACCTAACAGATCTCTGGTTATGGTATCGACAAATTCTCTAGAGGTCATATTGCCAACAAACTCTTCTTGCCATTCTCTAATTGCATTGAGCCATCCAATCTGAAGAATTATCAACAAAGTCAGCAAATTTTAAAGCAATCTCTCTAGCAAGTTGCATGGTAAGTATTGACATGTTATGAAGAACCAGGTCAAAATACCCTAAGTGCAATGTTTGCATTGTTAAGCGAGACAGTCTTCCCTCTTGAATTTCGACTGTTAGGCATTGCATGGCCAACTAAACCAGTAATAAACACTCTCCCACTATAATGAGCAGCTATGCCTCTCTCAGCTATCAGATCCATCTCTTCAGTTCTTATCTGTCAGATATAATGCATCATAACCAAGAAAGAAGCACATGAAAGTGTATAAGGTAAGGAATAGCTTCATAGCCAAAATAAATTCTATTAAAATTTTCATGCTTAAGAGTATTGAAGCAGGAACAAAAAGAGAAAAAGAAAAAGAAGAAAAGCAAGTGATGAGTTGGGTAGTCAAAAAAAAAAAAAAACATACCTGAACTTCCAAGCGGAACATGCTCTCATAAAGAAATGGAATTACAATTGTGTGGAGACTTTGATAGCCATTAGGCTTTGGGGTGGCAATATAGTCCTTCATCTGTTACCAGAATTAAAGCAAAGAAATCGTTGGACATAACACAATCTCCCACACTAGCATTATGTCCTTCTTAATAACAAATAAATAAGAAAAACAACTTGACAAGACAATACACACCGCTCGTGGGATAGGGGTCCAAATCTCATGGATTAATCCTAGAACATGATAGCATATCTGCATAGCACATAGCAAGGAAATAAGGCTATCTTGAATCGTGAACATAGGGGCAACAGCAAACACAGTTCCTCAGGAAATAAAGAGGGATTTACCTGTTGAGGATTGCACAAGGGCCCAATTCCAACACACTGCTTTGGCTTTATGATAATACGCAACTGATTTTCATATAAAAAGTAAAAATGCAAAAGGCAAGCATGTCATGCAAGCACATCAAAAACCAGGAATGCTTCTCGAGATGGTTCATGTTTGTTCACGAGACTAACCTGTGCAATTTGGTTAACCTCGTCGATAGAACATTTTGATTTGAGCACAGCTTTGTAAATACTGTAAGCAAATAACAGAAATTCACAATTAAACTCTTTCAGTAAAATTGTATGATAGGTGAAGGCATTTCCTAGCATTTAAAACATCTAAGAGGCATAGGGCAATCCGAGGTAATGATCCAAAACTTGTTGCCTAAGATGATGCAACTAACATCTTAAGCAATACATTATGTCCATGGATTCACCTGTATGGCTCCTTGCAAACAGAGTGGACTTCAGTTTTCATTGTCACAAGGTCTAGGAACTGATCTTCCTCAATCTTCATTGTCAAAATTTTTTTAGCCTGATTGAAAGAAATTCCAAAAGGTCAATGAATGAAAATTAACACATGCAAGATTCCATTAAAACCAGAAAACATGAGGTTTCCATGCCTCAACACTGAAGAAAATAATTAAAATAATGAAGACAGTGTTGCAAGCTCTGCGTAAAGGTAGCATGAGAAAAAAGCATAATACCTCCTCAAGTTCTTTCTCATGTTCTTTGGAGAGGTCTGCCACTCTTCTATTAACCTTAGCATAATCTTCCGCATTTGTGTACATGAAGGACAAATTCTCAAGTTCAGACTGCAGAAAATGATGGTAATGGAAAAATCAGTCCAAGCATAATTTATATTCCAAATTATTATGATTTTTTAGAGTTCTCTTTAATTTTTTTAATTGGAGTTCTCTTTAATTTTTTTAATTGAAGTCGTGTTTTAAATATAGAATAAATTCATTACTATCAACTCCATTAAAAATTATATTTATATTCCTAGGCCCCAGATTTTTTTTGTTTTGCAACATGATTCACGGAAAAGGTATAATTGATTTTATTTCATAGTACAAAATCCAAACATAAAAAATTAAAGAAAGAAAAATGCATGAGGAAGAGTAACAAGTAGATGATTAAAAGTTACATTACCCTTAAAAAACACCCTAAGCACTTATCATATCATATGGAACACAGTGGCATCTTAAGCATTTATAAATGTGAATGAAGTTTATTAAGGAGAACAAAGTTAACTTTCAATAAGCAATTAGGTTCCAAGTGTGTTTGACTAAACAAAGATAATCAAAGAGTTCACCAGGATTCCTGAAATATTAGAAGCTTGAAACCACCCATTCCTATTTCAACACCAATGATATCAAAACTTAAAAACTCAAACTAGGGCGAAGTAATTTTTCTCAAAGCAAATACCTTAATTTGATACATCCCCAACAATTTTGCAAGAGGAGCAAAGACATGAAGCGTCTCCGTTGCAATGCTCAACTGCATATGAAAGTTTAATTCTTTGCCTAATGATAAATAATCACAAGCAACAAAATTTACGATTAACAGCGTACCTGCTTATGTGGGGGCATATGCGAAAGAGTGCGCATGTTGTGCAATCTATCAGCTAACTTGACAATAATAACACGAACCTGAAAGAGCAGCAATTTAATTACATAAACGCTTTAAACATATTTACCCAAGAAGATGTAGATATTGTCAAAGGTAAATCACCTCCTCTGTCATGGCAAGAAACATCTGGCGGAGGTCATCAGCTTTAACGTCCTGTACTGAGTTGGTTTCATCCTTACATTTTAGTTTCCCCAGCTTTGATACCTTAGCCAAAATAAAGGGTTCAAATTAAATTGTGCTTATATCGCTATGAACATTTTGCTCAATCCGGGTGTAACATCAATATGCAAATTCTAGACAAAGTACCTTAGTCTCTCCCTCTACAATATGGCGCACAACTGGACCAAATTCTTCCTCTATTCTTTCGAATGTAACAACATTTGTATCCTCAACAGTGTCATGCAGCAATCCGGCAGCAACTGACTCCCAATCCAATTCCTATAAGAACATGTAGTGACACTCAGGGATAATAATATGCAGTAGATTGCGTATAATCCAGGGACTCTGTGTTTAACTCACAAGTTCCCCAAGAATCCGTGCAACTTCAACAGGATGAATGATGAATGGTTCTCCACTGCGTCTTTTTTGACCATCATGGGCCTCAAAAGCCAACTGTGAGAATAAATGAGATGTTTCAAGTACTTAATTATAATGCACTTTCAAAAAGTGACACCAAAATTTCTGCTAGAGCAGAATGCTTGCCTTTAGAGCATTGTGCACCAAATCCAATTCTTTGGGTGAAAGGTAGGAAATATTGGGCTTCAGGTCCTGATGCATCCACCGTAAATAATGTCATCCAATTATTTTGATAAACCAATCCTATTTCAGGAATAGCTATGAGATCTTGGTATGGGTACCACGAGAGACAACAGTGCAACTTACCTCCCACAACTTTTCAGGAGAAGTCTCTGGGATTGGGTCTGAAGAATTGGACAAAGAACAGAGTTGCCATCTTTTATCATCAACATCAAACCATTTTGATTTGAGAAGTATCTTAGAGCTAGGATCATTGGAGAAAGAACCCCCTGCGTGAAAGGCTTGACATCTCTGGTAACAGGATAAAATTTAGATGTATCAATAAAAAATCATGAACTTGTACTTAGAAAATTATTGGAAATTAAACTGTGATATACTCTTCATCAATTCATCACAAAAAGAACTCAAAAAACAAATTTATTTCTTTTAGACTTTATGTTATGCAAGGTTGTTTGACATGGAATTACAAGTACAAAAAATTCCTAAAAGTAGCTGCTCTTTAGTGTTAATAAATGATTAGATAGTAAAGAGATATGAATAATTAATGGAATAAAGATCACCCAGAAGTAATCACAACTCCCATACCACCAATAAAGCCCTTTTAACTTTTTCCTTCAATCTTTAATTTCTCTCTCACACAACTTTCTTTCTTCCGTTTCCACTATCCAAGAAGGCCACCTTCACAAATTTAAGAACAATATCAAATCATTCTTCCTTTCTCACCATTTAATCTTCATAATTTAAGATATTTCCTCCCATCAGCCTAAATAAATTATATGGGCATGGCTTCAGTAATTTAATGCACTTCTTAATTAACCACAAAACAATAAATTACAAAAACAGAACACGTCTTACATGATTGAAACCGTTCCTTCTTCTATTTAGCACACACACCAAGGATGAAGAATGAGTAGGATGAGCTGTACTAGCAAGAAGACCAGTCAAGACTCTAGGAGCTTTCCACGCACATGATAAAGCATTACAGTCATATCTCCCGCCACCATCTCGTTGCGATAAATTACATATGCTCACGCATTCCACAGACACTACGACGTTTAACCACAAAATATTACTCAAAGTACATAAACAATATAAGCGCAAGTCTCATAAATTGAAGTCCAGTAAAAGAATCGTCAGAATTGTGCTAATCTAACTGCGTTATACAAATTTCGGGATTCAAAAAATGAGAAGCTCCTACTCATTTCTCGTTTCTTTTCTGCTAGCCAAACAAAACACACAAGACATTACTCGGTCTCTGATTAACTTAGGGTTTCTAAAACAACAGCAAAACGAAATTCAAATAAAAATTAAAATAATCTAGAGTAATAGAATCCGGCTTACCGGAGAAGGGATACGTAAGAGCCATGATTTCTACGAGGAAGCATCGGAGAAGAGCAATCTCATTGAATTAAACTCAAAAAACGTTAAAACCAAGAGAAACACAACCAAAACAGACCTCAGTTAACACCAATCAACACCACCTTTTCACTGGCTCACCCCAGAGACAAAGAGGAGAAACCTATATAACTAAGAGAGGAGTGTGTTGTTGGGGGAGATTCCAACCGAATCGAATAAGTAATGAGGCAATGGAGAGGCAATTTTTTACAGTTTTGGAATTGCAGAGACGAATATAAAGAGGAACGGATTTTGAAGGAGCGAGAGGAAGAGATAATCTAGAGAGAGGAAGCTGTTTGTTTTCGCCAAGGCCACACAAAATCTTATAAAATTGCAAAAGATATTTTCTTATTTCATATTTACTATGTAATGTTTCAAAATATCCTTATTGATAATTTTTAATTATTCTTTTTTCCGTTTCCGTACTTTCTGTTTAAATTTCAACCAATAATTTTGTCAAGTTAAATAATAACAAATTATTAGAAAATACTCATTTATCATCAAATTATTATACAATATTAAAATAAGTACTCCTAAAAACTTATTTTTGTTCTTTTTTACTAAAATTACAAACTAATTCACTTATATGATAAATTTCTTTATTTAAACCAAACTAAACTAACTAAAACATTATTCTATGTTAAGAAAAATAAATAAATTTGGTTTGATTTAATAAATTTGAATATTAATATCTATTAAAAATAAAAACTAATATTTTAAAATTTGGACTATAAGTTAAACAAAAAGTTTAAAAGGTTCAATTAGATTGTTATAAATTTAACTAAAAATTAAATAAAATTAAATAATTTGAAATATGATTTAAAGAAATTTTCTTTATTTACCAAAGAATTTGAAATTTAATCAAAAATATTATTAAATGAAAATTAATTGATTTATAAGAATTTATTAATTTATAAAAATTATTCGATTAATTAATAAATTCTTGACCATAAAAGTTATTAAAATAAATTAAATTAATTTAAATGATTCAAATTTTTATAATTTAATTGCACAAATTGATTGAATTTTTTAATTTTTAATATCTTTAAATTTTTAATCATTATTTGCCAAAATTAAGGAAGAAAACTAAAAGTCAAGTTTTGATAAATACTTGAGTCTCTTCCAGTCTTCGGCGACTAAAAGAATAGTAGCCGTTAAAGACGCATCAAAACATGAGCATCGAGTCTTAATTCTCCATCGCTTTGTAACCTAACAATGCACAGGATTGTTACTTTGCTATTTGTTTTACGTCATCTAATTTATTCTCCAATTACGGTCACACGAACTCACGTTCCCTAAAAAACAAGAACAAAGGAACATGTGGCTATGTTCCCTAAATCCTATGTTCATGTAATTAGAATTGGTATCAGGTCCATTATTGTCAAAATGACTAGAATTAATTATTTGAATAATCAACTTTTACTATTTATAAACCCTTTAACGTTTTCATTCTTAATCAATATGAGATACTCTAACACTCCCCTTCAAGTGTAACTGAGATTGGACATCCAACTATTATTTGAAATAAATGTAGCGGTAATCGGACCGGATCATTGGGACTATACATATAGATGGACAATCGAAAAATTAATAATTCGAACTAAATCTGCTCTAATACCATATTATAATTAAGCTTGCATAAACTATTGTCAAAATGACTAGAACTAATCATTTGAATAATTGATCTTACCATTTATAAATTCTTTAATATTTTCATGTTTAATCCGTACTTTCATAAATCCCCTTTACCTTCTCGTTCACATTCTTTGTATAAATATGAATTTGAACGTGGATTGGAATTACGTTTTAAGTCATTTATGAACATAATGTGTTTGCAATCTTCTTCTTCGGCAGGGAATTAGGGAAAATGGTGAGATTCGATTTTGAAACACGACCAAACTATCATATTAGCCATATATTTAATCTTAACCGAAGAAGTGTAGATCGTTGCAAGTTTTGTCAAGTTCGACGGATAAGCCGCAGGTTACGTGTCAACAATAGTATGTTTGCAATAAGTTAGGCCCTCTTTGATCGAGGAGTTGGTAATAAAATGGGATAAAACGTAACACACTTATATCGTTCGGTTGAGAGTTTTATAATGAAATAGAACGGAATAAAATAGAAGTGCAGGATTTTATGTTACGTTTCATTCAGGGGCGAAACTAGCGCGGGAAAAGCCCCCGCGCCAGCCTCGGCTTCCGCCGTCCACATCTACCAGTTAAATTTCACAAAAGTCGCGATTGCGATCGCAACCTTGGAAATTTCAGGAAAATCACGATCACGACCAATTCGTGATCACGAGTTTTGTAAAATTTCCCAAAAGTCGCGATCGCGACTTTCCTCTTATTTTCACTGTATATATTCGCCGTATATACGAAATAATAAAGCAAAACTCTTCTCTTCTCTTTTCTCTTTTCTCTTCAGACTGAACGCACGTGACATCATCATCGTTGTCCAATCAGCCCCGACTCCGGGACATTCCTGGCTCCACCACTGGTTTTATTCTATCCTAAACAGTGATAATAAAAAACCCCTGATTCGGAAAGTTTAAAATGGAATATAAACTAATAACTACATACTACCTAATATACTTTTTAATAATTTTTCAATATTAATTATTTCTTCTAACCATAACCTTTTTTTCTCTATACTCATTTATCACGATCCACAAGCTTATTACACATATAATAGAATAAAATTTATTAAATAATTAATAATAAAATAATAAAACTTTTATTAAAATTTTATTATTTTGAAATAGAAAATATATAAAAAATTATTTATCACGGTTGTGACTTGAACAAGTCTGTGTGACTTTTTAATTAGACATAATTTCTGTTTTAAAATCTCAACATTAAACTTCTTACAATAACTATTTTAATATCAGGGATATAATAGTTATTTATTATACATTGCATTTCATTTCATCCATTTTTCAAACAATATTTTACTATGTTACATTATGAACCCTTCCATCTATCTCATATAACTTTTCATTATATTATATTTCATTCTATTATAAATTGTTCCATACTGTTTCATTTCATTAATTAATATCTAACTAAACATGAACTTAGGAATTCAAATATACTCAATAATTCTTAAAGGATTTGAATAATCAAATATAACGGCTCGTGTTTTGTGGAAGAGATCAGAGGCATGTGAATGTTGTTGTCGTCAATTAATGGCTTCTTAGGCTGTGACTGTCCCACAACATTACCATATAGATACAGTGGAACAGAAAGTACAGTACAAAATTTCTTGGTCTGTCTCCATGATGTTGAGGAAATTTCCACAAACTCTAAAAGTCCCAATTATGTTAGGGGGAAGCTAAAACAATTGCATGCATATATACACACAACCAAGCGGAGAAATCAGTCAATTATAGTTTTCCCTTCTACATCACGTCAGAAGTAGGCTTCCAAGTGCATGAAACTTGACAATGTTGGAAGCAAGAGCAAGTGAGACGCAAAAGAGCCGCATTCTTTGTTCATGAATCTGTATATTAATTATGTTACAGTGTTTTCTCAACTTTCAAATCCAAGCTAACAGACAATTTCTTCACATCTTGCGTAAACTACATGATCAGCAATGTGGTTCTCGTGTTCTTTTTTCCTTTTTCTGTTTTGTGGTTCTTCTCCTCTGACTTTTTCCCCTTTTTTTTTTTTTTCTTTTGGTTATCCTCAGGGTCACTGTCTCTGATCCTTCTTACGGGGATGAATGCATGGCGCAAAAGGTTTCTCCTTTAAGAATAGAGAGTATCTGAATGTATTCAGAGGAGATTGCATTATATAGAAACAAAAAAGTAGGAAACATTAGAGGAGCTTGAACTGATAAAAAGTGGGTTCTTTACCTCGCTCATGGATGGTCGAGAAGCAGGGTTGATCTTTATACATAGGGTTGCAATAGTCATGACCCTATAAACTTCGTGTATGTCTAAATCATCCGAGTTTTCGTCTAAGAGCACATGGAATGCTCCTTGGACAAGGAACGGCCGCGCCTGCAATTATAGACAGACTCCACGTTATGAAAATCTCCAACAAGATATATCAGATCATGTGCTGCCATTTTTGACTGCTAAAATTCCATCAAAGACAAAAGAAAAATGATCACTTGCGTCTGCTGGTTAGTATAAGATTGTTGATTCATCAAATGGGGTTAGGTTATTCATTAGTTTAGAGACCCCGAACTCGTGAGACAGGAAAAAAAAAAAAAAACTTTTGCTGATTAAGTTGCACCTAAATTCTGTGCGGATTGAAAAAAGAAGAAGACCTTAAGCAGGTAACGGAAGTGTTGCTAAACTAACCCATTCAATCAGCATTTTGTCATCCACTGGCACTTCTTTTCTGCAAAACAGCCGCAAAAGCAGAACTCCGAAATAAAGAATGTCTGATTTTAAAAACTCCATTGCTCTGTGATCCAGTGGATGCAAAGTCTGACACCTTCTTACAAAAAAGGTTAAAACTTCCTCTAACTATGCTTAAAAGCAAAAACTACTTTGTTACTGGACCTTACAATGGGGATGCAAAGTCATCTGTGTAGTCGTCTAACTCTTGCTCAGGTCGGAGCCATTTAGCATGTGCAAAGCCAGAGATCTACGAGAGTATCATCATCATAATAGAGATATGTAATTAGACCAGGCTGAAAAGATGAAAATCTTCAGGAATTATGATTTTCGGATGATCACCATTGGATGCAAATCGATCGTCAGAAAAATATTGCTAAACCGTAAATCTCTGTGAATGGTGGGGCCCCGAGGGCATTCTTTATGCATATATCGGAGAGCTTGACCAATCTCTGTGGCAATTTTCATTTTGTCCTGAAATGTAAGTTCCCAATGTCTTCTTATCAAGTCTGTTCTGACACGAGAAGCAGTCAGAGAGCTCATATATTAGTCCCTATCGCCAAGAAACATGGAAGTTTTCAGGAACTGTAGATAACTAATCAGAATAACTCACCGTGAGCAAAGGGAAACACTAGGATTGTACCATTTTCACTCCTGTGGTAACCTATTAAAGTCATTATGTTCTTGTGGTGCAGAGACAAAGCTGCTTTCTTTTCAGCTTCAAGAACTCTACCAGAATCTCCTCTAAATCTTTTCACCAGAACAAAGCACTGGCAGTCATTGAAGTACCCACGATAAGTTGAACAAGTTTTGGTTTTGCCTATTCGCTTCTTAAACCCTTGTGTCATCTCCATAATGATTTCCCAGCCTAGTTGCAATGGTAATCCTAACAAGATGTTCCGATTAATTGGGTGACCGTCTTGGTTTTCACCTTCATCTGAGATGGTATGCGAATCTTGTGATGAAGGCTTATGTTTGCTAAGATTTCGACTTTTCTCGTATGGGCTGCACCTAGTTTTATGACCAATATCTTTGCTAATGCTGCTTGGAAGGGATGCAGAACAATCGCGACATTCACTGCCAATTGCTGGCACTAGATTAAGAATAAATGGTTCCTCCTTTGATCTCCAAACCTTTGTCAGTTGTGAAGATCCAGAATCCCAAGTCATTTCCCTGACAATCCAGCTTTCTAGGCCTTCATTTGTAATTATAGACTGATCATCATTCACTAAAAGCACATCGCAATCTGTGCCATTCAACTGAAATCTCAAGTATCTAGCCAAGGAACTGCAATCAGAGAAAGAAATGTATCATGGTCATTGAGCAACTAGATTGACTAGAGGATTCAGGCAGCATTGGGGTTTTCCCCTGAATCGCAATTGAGTAGTTTGTGTTTATTAGCAGAAATAAAATATTTGGTAAACTAATAATTATCAAGTTTCTTCATGCTCACAGGCCCTAAATAGGTAGAGAGTAGTAACCTATCCATTAAAATCTCAGTGGCCTTGACATTGTTGGACTCCTCGACTATAATATCCTTCAATGGGAAGCCTGCAGCAATCTTGACCTGAAACTTCACCTGTAACAACATCGTAGTTCTCATTGTTATATAGGCAAGAACTGTACAGAAACACGTCGAATCTTAGTTAGCATCTCACAGTTCAGTTGTAGAACATGAAATTCCTAAACTGAAAATGACTTTTCAATGTCTAAATTGATAATCCAAATGATACTCAATTTACTTCCAAAGACTTACTCCATTGCTTTCACAAGCATAGTAGAAAGGCCTGAAAATCTCCCTATAGACCTCCTTTCGCTGACTGATTTCTTCTTGTAGGAACCTGATGTATGAATCAGTTTCAGATGATTGATTACATTTCCCAAATTCAGGCCCTGGATCAGACTCAGATGCCTTCACATGAAGAAGAGTGAGAACCAAAATCTCAGCATGCCCATCACTCATAGCCCTGCAAAGGGCCGAAACGCCTGTCGTCTCTACAGAAACCTTGACTCCATCTAAGATAACGATAACAGTACTCTTCTTGCTGTTTTCTCTTCTTTTTGAAATTGGAAACATGGTTTGGTGGATAGGAACTCTTATCATTGGTTGATATTTATTCGCATAGTTCTTGCTTGTGCTTCATTAATTATATATAGGAAGTATACAACTAGAAAACGTATTATCAAAGTATATGCCCCTCTTACACATTTTCCTGAGGTGGCAGTTCTTTTCTCTTTCAGTATATGCTGTTAATTGTTCAACTTGGAAACATCCGCCAACTTCAATTGGACCGGAAACCTCTGTTCTCTTTCAACCCTCCGCCGCTTCACACGAAACCTACAAAGGAGAATTGTCCTTATTGCACGATCCTCGGTTAATGGTATCTGTTCTTTTCGATAACGTTCCAAGCATAGGATTCAGCGACATATAAAAAAAGATGTAACTTGTGTCTTCACATCAAAACTTGGATTAGTGCATTTCAAACGTAAAGAATTGCAGGGAATGAAAAACAAAGATCAGGAACGAAACAAATTCTAAAGTTTGAAGGCTAGTTAGATTACTTCCAATTTGATAAGGTCAAATAACATGTCCGCAAGAATGCCAAGACAATAACTTTTTTCAGGAACATAATCTAAACATTCTCCAAGACACTGTAAGGGCATTGTAAGCATTCCCCTGTGGCCTTGGGCGTGAAGTTTCATAACTATGAAACATAGTGCAACATTAATAGGGACAACAGTGATGCCTTTATGTTTAACTGGAAATATTTCAATCTTGAAAGGATCAATCAAGACTCAAGACCTTACAATAGAGGTCACAAATGGAGTTTCTTTCTGTATTGTTAATGATCATGCAACTTTTTTAGACCGTAAGAACTAGAAAAGATAAGATGGGTTCAAGTAGATCCAGAAGGATGACACAATACTTCCAATTCTAAGCATCTTCTTACAGCTCAGTGGAGAAAAACTTCCTACTTTTCTCAGAAATGATTCCTACCAGCCTTCACTTCTTTTCTTAGAATGTCTTGCTCAAATTTGTGACATTTGATGCTGTGTATGATCTTGAAACGATTATGGATTCTGGGTTCCCCCAGATTTAATTTCTGCGTTCAAACATTCAGATAGTATAGATTAATTCTAGGCTTGAAGGTTATTTAAAGCCAAATCAATATCAAATAGTTCAATTCCTTTGCAAGGGAATGACGAGCTGCAAGAAAAACTGATTGCAATGTTCGAAACAGTGGTTCCTTTGATGTTCTTGAAGTGCACGTCAGTTACCTCTACGCTTGATGGCTGCAACAATACAAGTTTCAAATAAGCCAAACATTTAATCCTAATTAATTTAACTTCTTATCCTATTTCGTAGTAAACATTGGTACCTTGTTGCTTTTGCGAGAGCCATACTTCTGATCGATGATAATAGGATTTTTTTACAGATTCCATTGTAGTGTCTTGAAAAGTGATGCTTGAGGCTTTGCTTGGTGGCGAAGCAGCCCTTATTTTTGATCCTTGCATCATTGCTGGTGTTAGACAATGAACAATTAGTCACAAAAATTCCATTCACATCCTTTTCATCTGGATAATTGCCAAGGCTGCCAACGCTGTTTCAAAAACAAGGTTCATAGAGAAAAGAAAATGAGTAACTCTGATCTCCAAATAAGAGGTGTCCGAATCACAACATAAGATTCAAGTACCACCTTATGCCATGTCCAGGACCACATAAGATATTGAAGATGTAAGCATTAGTTACTCCTTGTCCGATTGAAATGCAATTGTCTCCGGTTTGGATTTTGCAGTTAGACACCTTAACATCAGCATTATAATTGATGTGCATCCCGTTAGTGTTGGTGCCATTCGCAGGAGCAGTTACGTTAAGGTTGATGGCTGTATAGTTGTTGTTGGATGTGATGTGCATGTGGACATATTTGCTGTTCAGGGAATTGATCCCATCTATTATTGAGTTATTCACATTCTGGAACTTGATTGACTGCACCTACATCAAAGTAATCATCAAAAATCATTTCAGTAAGTTCTACAGTTTAGAAGGAATGAATGTTTATCCTTATCCTAGTACTTACACTCAGAGGCCGAACACAATTTTTGTTCTTCTCGAAGGGGTTGGATTCATGTTTTCAGGACTTAGAATTTACTGAGTCCTTGTTTACTTGGTCATTAGTCAATAATTCCTAGATTTTAGGAGTCTATTAGTAGGATTGATTTGTTCGAGTTTGTTAATTGTGTTGCTATTCAAAAGCAGATAAGTAGGAGTTCAATGTCAGATGTAAGGCTATTTAAAAGCCAAGATTGTTTTCATCTGTGAAATATAGAAAACATCATTCACATTTTAACAATTTAGTATCAAAGCTTCTATTGGACTTGAGAACAAAAAAAGGAAGCAGCAACGTTCTTGAGTGATACACAGAAAGATGGATGGAGAGGGGATGAAAGTTCCGTTCTTCGATGGTCACTACTATAATCATTGGAGAATATTAATGGAGAATCTGTTGAGATCAAAAGGGTTGTGGAGCTTGGTGCAAAATGGCTTTAAAGAGCTAACTACTAAGGCACTGCTCACTAAGGCATAGAGAGAGCAACTTGAAGCTGCACGAGCCAAAGATCATAAAGTAAAGAGGTATCTCTTTCAAGCAATCTATCGAGTGACATTTGAGCAGATATCTGACAGACGCACAGCTAAGAATGTGTGGGAGTCCATGAAGGGCAAGTTTGGAGGGAATGAACGTGTCAAGAATCAATTCTTCAAAAATTAAGGAGGGACTTTGAAGTGTTGGAGATGAAGAACAGTGAAAGCATCTCCAATTATTTTGTTCGAGTTATGGCAATAACGAACAAGATTGCCATAACTTGAACAAAATGAGAAGCAATGGAGAGGAGATATCAGAGTCAAAAGTGGCAGAAAAGGTTCTCAGAACTCTCATAGAAAGATTCACATATATTGTGGTATCCATAGAAGAATCCAAAGATATTGAGTCCATCTCAATTGATGAACTACAAAGCTCACTTGTAGTTCATGAGCAGAAGTTTCAGAGGCATGACAGAGCAGAACATCAAGTTATGAAATTGAGTAATGAGGACAGATTTGGAGTAAGGGGTTGTGGAAGAACAAGCATAAGAGGAAGAGGACGAGGCCAAAATAGACAGATGGTCAACAAAGCTTATGTGAAAGGCTTCAAATGTCACAATCTCGGTCATTATCAGTATGAATGTTCAGAGTGGAACAAGGAATCCAACTATGCCGAATTTGATGAAATTGAAGAGCTATTGTTGATGTCTTGGATAGAAGAACATGAAGCAAAAAGGCATGATGTCTGATTCTTGGACTCGGGATGTTCTAAACACATGTGTGGAGACAAGAGTATGTTTTCTAGCCTTGATAAGTTCAATCATTCAGTTAAACTTGGAAACAATACAATAATGCAAGTAGAAGGAAAAGGGAGTGTTAGACTGATTGTGAAGGAGGCTATTTTTGTGATCGGTGATGTGTATACTATTTACTTGAACTTAAGAATAATCTCTTAAGCATAGAACAACTCCAAGAAAAAGGTTTGACCATTCTGATTTAAGGAGAAGTGTGTAAAAATCTTCATCCAAAAAAAGGTTTAATAGTTCAAAGTGTGATGAGTACTAACAGGATATTTGTTTGATAACACAAGTTAAATCCTCCTCAAGTATGCAACCTATCGGCTGCCTGCGTGAACAATATGATCATCTAAGCTGCAAAGGTTTGAAGAGACTTCAAGATAAGAAGATGGTACATGGCTTACCTCAGTTTGAAGATCAAACATCATTTGCACAGATTGTCTAGTTGGCAAGTAACACAGGAATGCAATTCCTAACTAGAGTTCATGGAGAGCAAGAAAAGTCTTGGAGCTTATTCACTCAGACATCTGCGGTCCGATCAAACCAGCTTTTAACGGTGGTAAAAGGTATATTTTGTGCTTTATAGATGATTTCAATCATAAAGCATGGGTGTATCTACTTGTTGAGAAGTCAAAAGTTCTAAGTTGTTTCAAGTTGTTCAAGAATCTTGTTGAGAAAGAAACAGGAAAGATGATTAAATGCTTTAGAACAGATAAAGGTGGAGAATTCAACTTAAATGCTTTCAAAGATTTTTGCAAAGAGCATGGAATCCAAAGACAACTTACAACTGTTTACACACCATAATAAAACGAGGTCGTTAAGTGCAAGAATTAGACAATTTGTGAATATGGTGAGATCTATGTTGGCAGCACAAAAGGTTCCTAAAAGTTTATGATCTGAAGTTGTGATCTGGACGTTTTGTGTTCTAAACAGAATCCATACCTTAATTGTCAAGGATGTAACACCAGGAGAGGCATGGAATGGAGTCGAGCCTTCTATGGAACCCTTTCGAGTTTAAGGCCGCATAGGTGATGTTCACATTCCAAAAGCTAAGAAAGAAAACCTTGATGCCAAAAGCTTTCCTTGTGTTCTTATAGGGGTGAGTGAGGAGTCTAAAGCTTACAAATTATTTAATCCAAAGAATAAAAAAGTAATAGTGAGTAGAGACGTGGTGTTTGAGAAAGAAAAAAAAATAGGATTGGGGAGAGAATTATGATATTAAGGACAAATTGATTTGGAGTGACGATAAAAATAATGAAGAGGGAGATGAACAGAGAGCAGAAGGAGATTTGAAAGAAAACAGTAGTGATGCATAGGAGAGTAAAGAAAGGTTGTTGAGAAGAAATACAAGCAATGGAACTAATATTACAGGAACAAAGTAGGGACGAGTACATAGGCAACCATCTTATCTTGACGACTATGTTACCGGAGTAGAGCTTGCAGAACTAACTGAAGAGGAGACAAACGCGATGGTGATGTAGCCCAATATGGTGGAACTGGACAACTTCGATCCTTCAACATTTGAAGAAGCATTGAAGAGTGAGGAATGGAAACAAACCATGGATGATGAAATAAGAGCAATTGAAAGGAACCTGACTTTGAAGCTTATTGAATTACCAAAGGGAGCTAAATGTATTGGTGTCAAATGGATTTATAAACAAAACTCAATGAACGTGGAGAAGTAGACAAGCTTAAAGCTCGTTTAGTGGAAAAATATTACTCCTAGAAGCATGGGATATATTTTAATGAAGTATTTGCTCCAGTGGCTCGAATGGATATAGTGAGAATGGTCATTGTTAAGGCTGCTTAAAATGGCTAGAAAATATTTCAGGTTGATGTTAAATCGACTTTCTTACATGGAGCATGGCAGGAAGATGCTTATATTGAACAACCTAAGGGATATGTGATCAAAGGCAGTGAACACAAGGTGTACAAGCTATACAAGGCTTTATATGGACTAAAACAAGCACCTAAAGCTTGGTTTAGTTATATTGAGTCTTATTTTGTTAAAGGTTTCCAAAGAAGTCAAAATGAACAGACCTTGTTTGTCAAGGATGGCAATGGAGGTAAGGTTTTTATTATCAGTATTTATATTGATGATCTATTACATACTGGTAATGATTCCTTAATGTTGGAAGTTTTTAAGAGCTTTATGCAAAAGGGGTTTGATATGACTGATCTAGGAAAGATGAGATTCTTTCTTGGTATAGAAGTAATGCAGAAGCAAGATGGACTTCATATATGTTCGTACAAGTATACGCTAGAGATTTTACGACGCTTTAGGATGGAAGATTGTAAATTGGTAAATCCAATGGTTCTTGGTAATAAATTGAGCAGTGATGAAGAAGGCAAAGAGGATGGATGAGACACTCTATAAGCAAATGATCGGAAGCTTGATGTATCTTACATCTACTAAACCAGATTTGTAGTTTGTAGTTAGTTTATTGAGTCGTTTCATGTCCAGACCTAGACAGATGCACCTCAAGGTAGCCAATAGAGTTTTGAGGTATTTGAAAGGAACACTGGACTACGACATACGGTACAGTCGAAGTGAAATTGAAGGACAAATTTTTTTGGGAAAAAATACAAGTGATGGGGCTGCATAATTGAGAGTTTACACTAAAAGTGATTATACAAGCGATATTGATAGAAGAAGGAGTATTTTTGGTTATTTGTTTCTGTTGAGCATTGGAACAGTAGCTTGGTCATCAAAGAAATAATAGAGGCTAAACACATTTCAGTTGCATCATGTGAAATCCTGTGTTTCATGAAAGATGCAAACATATTGATGTACACTTTCATTTTTTAAGAGATTTGGTTAACAATGGAGTGATCATACTGGAACATTATGGAACGGGAGAACAAGTTATTGATATTCTTTCAAAGCCATTGAAGTTAGATCAATTTCAGAAGCTTTAAACTGAACTCGGTGTTGTGCAGCTTCAAGTAAACTAACTGATTACTCAGATTAGTTTAAGGGAGGGAATGAAGGGGTTGGATTCGTGTTTTCAGGGCTTAGAATTTACTGAGTCCTTGTTTACTTGGCCATTAATCAATAATTCCTAGATTTTAGGAGCCTGTTAGTATGATTAATTTGTTCAAATTGGTTAATTGTGCTGCTATTCAAAAGCATATAAGTAGGAGTTCAGTTTCAGACATAAGGCTATTTAAAAGCCAAGATTGTTTTCATTTTTGAAATATAGAAAACGTTGTTCATATTTTAATGCTTCTTCCTGTCATTGTATTTCTAAACAGCCTCTCCTTACCCATCGAAAGTTCCTCCATCAGTCAGAGTCAAGCCATTAATACATTCAAATAAGAACCAGTTATCTTCACTTTATTCGCTAAGATCAGTGGTTGCTTTTATAGTTCCTTTAACTTCAACAATCATATGATGTAGGCAAGGCCCTTGAAACACAACTGGTGCAGTCAAAAAAGTTTTTTCAGGGACAAGAAACTTTGTCGGTTCATTACTGTTTTTGCATGCCTTAACCCATGTTTGCATGAATACCTGCATACGCCTAAATTTTTTGAGCCATGTTATGTACGAGATTTATAAAATTCCTCAATAATGTATGCACCACGATATAATAATGTAAGAGTAAAGTGATAAAAGTAAAATTGTCGCTATAAATAATTTCTTTTTGAAAAAAATGAAACTTTTTAAAATTCAGGTGTAATTATAAAATTGATCAAAGTTTTAGATTTTTTGATAATTAACTCAAATTTTTTTATCAAATGTGACATATTTCTACTAGATCCTATACATAACTCAATAAATTATTTTTGGATCATTTTTTAGAGAAGTTTATGTACAACATAAATTGATCTATTATTGATATCCAAAAGGGCAACTCATCATTGTATTATCGATCTTATCATCTCATGTGGCACTATGGCTTGTAACATCAAAAACCTTACCAGGAGTCTCGCCAAGACCACGGCAGTCTTTGCCATTGATTTGGTATTGAATCTCACTCTCCACTACATAGGACAAGAATGCTACACTTATGACAAGAACTATCCTCACATCAAGTCTTCTTTAAATGGCCATGATAATTTTTGAGTTGCTTGATCTCTCTAATATTGTTCCAATTTTGTAAAAATTTCTCAGTTGTTTATATACAATTTCATCCAAACTCGATCGTTGCTATTATTTTACGCACATACAAGAATGTATAGAAGATTATTGCAAGTTGTTTTGTTACAAGTGGTTTCTAAACGTGTTTTAGAATGCTCTCCTTCAACAGATTATAATGAAAATTGTACTCAAAATAGACTATATTACAGCTCCCTAGTAACCTTTCCTCTAACATACAGGTTTGGTCTTAGATTCGTAGGAGTTATAGTTAAATATGACTAAAATATTTTTCTAAATTTGGAACAAAAACATACTAGCCAATTTGAAACCCTTGTAGGTCCAGAACGATTCTATTTTTGCTATAAAACTTATAATTAAAGTATTAAATAAATAAGTTTACATAATTATCAAATAAAATTCTAAAATTACAATAAATAAGATATCATTTCATCGAATTTGTCTAAAAAATTGTACATTTTAATGACCAATCCATTCTTGGTTTGACAATTCTATATGGGGTAAAGAGAGAATACCAACTTTTTTAACACTTTCCCCTAATGACTACTCTTTCTCATTGCTGTTTAAGAAGTCATGCCTAGTAGTCTTCAAAATTCTTCAAATTTTCCTACATTGAATCCTTTGGTAAATATTTTAGGAACTTCGATTTTCAATCTTGATATATTTCATTTCAATGTCTTTGTTACCAACATGTGTCATGGTCACTAGTATAGTCAACATCGTAGTGCCCTTTCATCTAACGTAGTTTTTCTCAATTGTACACTAACCCATAATTAATAGTACCTTTCACATATTTTCATAAATCGACTACTAACTCCTAAGATAGATTAAGCTCCTAACCATCTGCCTATATATCACGTTCTTCTCTACTTCTTTTCCAAATGAAGAAAAAGGTTTTACTATGACTTCTATTGTGGTTAAGAGTAGCTTCCAATTAAGCATTCCAAACTTAGGCAGTAAATTAGTGGTTTGAAATAGAAATATCTCTCCCTTTGTTTATTCAACTTCATGCCCCAAAAAAATATTTTAAATCTCCAAGTTCTTTATTTTTAAACATACTACTAAATTGGCTCGAATTTGTTAAACATCATGTTCATCATCTCCACTAATGATAAGAACATCAACATAGATTATTGTGGCAAAAATCTTATCATGATGTACGTTAACAAATAATCTTGAATCTATTGGTGCCATATAATATCCATTTTGAGTTAAGAATTATCTAATCTTCGTGTATTAGGCTCTAGATTTCTACTTCAAGTCATAAACTTCTTTTCTTCAACTTGCATACATATTTAAGGTAAGCTTTACTTTGAAATCCCTTTGGCTACTCCTTATAGATATCATGATCCAACTCTCTATACAAAAAATTGTTCTTCATATCCAACTTCCAAGAAAAGGTAACTTGCTTATTGTAAATGCAAGTAACACTAGTACAATAGTGATTGTTTTTACTAGACTACAGGTCTCATCATAATCCATTCAATACTTCTATGAGAATTTAGGAGCTATCTGTCATGCCTTGAATCTTTTAACTGAGTCATTAGTATGAGTCTTCATCTTGTAAACCTATTTACAAGATATTGGTTGTATAGTTTTAGGTTTAGGCACCAAGTCCGAAGTCTCGTTTACTTCTTCTATAGCTTTCTTCCATTCGTTACTCTTTATGGCTTCTTCAAATGTAGAGGGCTTAATGGCATTGATAAATGATTGTTTGATTATATTTATATACCCATATTTATTGTGTTTTGGTTCTTATTTAAGAGTTTTATAGTATTTTTGGTACTTAATTTGCTCCAAGAGGAGATATATTCTGTTGAAATTGAATGGATGAATTAAAGCAATTGTAGACTTATACCATCGTATACGGTGAGTGTGTGTATTTCAAAACCTTGTTTTTTATTATAAAAGGATATTATTGGAGGTAGATTGGAGGAAGGCGAGATTAGAAGCATTTTTTAGTTATAAAAAATAGAGAGAAGAGGTAGTTCTAAACAAAGGATGAGAAAAACACAAAGATTATGTCACAAGATCTGATAGAGAGAATCATTTAATCCTAATTGCTAGAAGATTCATTAAAGACAAAAGGGAATTGAGAAAATGAATTCTTTTTATCCCTATTTGTTCTTCTTAATATTTGTTATCAAATTTGTTTTCTATGTGTAGGAACTAAATTATTTAGTGCCTAGGTGTGATGAATCCTAAGTTGTGTTGACAATATAATTTAATCTTTATTTAATGTAATTTTACTGATTGATTTATAGTAATTCAATTATGCGTTATAGCCTTAAACTAATATATCTGGAATGTTAGACCATTATTTGATTTCATATTATTGAGATTGAAATTTTTTTTTTGTGTGTAAATAGATCTACTATAATTGGAAGGAGTTGCATACAAACCTAGAGATAAATCCTCCGAATTAAGGTCAAACTTAATAGTGAAATTCACAAATCAATAATGCAATCTTAGAGGTTTTAACTAGGAAGAGATTTCAATTAATCAACCGAAGTTTAGTTATTAATGGCCTTAAGAAAGATATTAACATAAGAAAGGAATTTTCACGTTCCAATAATCAATATTTTATTGCATGATAAAGGATTAGTATTTAAGAATTCGTAGGGGGATTTATCACCAAGGTACTACTTGATATTGACTTTTCGTAATATTTTATTTATTTGAGTTCATTATTATGTCAATTTAGTTTAGTTGTTTGATTTAATTATTATTTAAACTCACATCTTGATTTGACGGTTAGATAATTGAAAAAGGATGAATACTAGTACCTACAATCCTCATAGGATCAACCCGTACTTGCCAGTGTTGCCAGGGATCTTATAAATTTTTATAAGTAAAATATTTCCAATCATGGGGATCGTAATAATTAGGAAAGCCTAGCTTTTATCAATCTAATTATTGTTTTTTGTATTTATTTATTTTTATTTTTATTTTTGATGTATTCAGTTGTTTATCCTTTGAACTTCTCTATTTTGGCTTTATGTTTGTGGTTTATTGTTAGAATTTAAGATTGGTCACTACAAACCACAATGGAAGGATGAAGAAGACAATATTCTTATGGGAGTTATAGCATGACACTGAATATGGCAATATCACAAACTTGGAACGAATGGTATGATAACATGTATTTGGAAGCTCAACCGATATCCATGCTATGTTGTGACATTTGTGGTGTAAATATTAAAATCATGACTATCTGTCACCAAACTATATATGGGAGTATCTGTATTGCATGCGAAACTGACCTCAAAATACATCATACGAAAATACATTCAAAATGGAGCAAACTTTACACTGATGGATGGAATGATTATGTTTCAGCTAAATATTTACAATAAAAAACAATAAGAAGAATGTCTTATAGATATAATAATGGAAGGCCTTGTCAAATTTGGAGCTAGCCACCGTGAATTCAAAAACAGATTTTCTTTGCCGGAATACATTGAGATGAATACAACATATTATTTGAACGTATTAACGCATTAGAGTGAAGAGGAGACAAAGGTCAACTTTATGAATGAAGTTGCATTTAAAGAGGACTAAGAGGTAACAACTACTTTATAAGAGAAAGAAGAACAAATGATAGGGATGATTAAGGAAAAAGAGAAGGAAGAAACCCTTATCCAAGAAGATGAAGTAAAAGAGTGGCAAAAGATGATTGAGGAAGAAGAAAAGGAGGAAGCCTCTATTCAAGAAGAGAAAGTTGAAGAATGGACAAAGGTGATTGAGGGGAAAAAAGAGACGAGCCAAATAAAGAAACTATTAATGAATTATTAGTAGTCACCTTGATTATAGATGGTTCCCACTTCCTACAAGACAAACTGTTTATGTCAATCGAAGATTTAGGGAGTTCAATTATTCCTTATTTTATGGAAAGTTTTTTATAAAAAAAAGGTATTAATGGAGTTAACTGGATTTCTTAATTTGATAAATTATGTTCTTATTATTATCCTAAAACAAGTGACTTATTCACAGACTACTAAACCACTATGTGGAGAAATGGATGGAAGCAAGCTACTAATTATAGAACCAAGTTAATAGAAAATATGAAGGGTGTGTCGAGTGCTGCATGGGAGGCATCCCTTGAATTAGGATATATTTTTTTCATTTGATAACTTTATTTCATTTCATGTTGTTTCCATTTCTTTGTGTTAGCATATGACTTTATTTCATGTTAATTTAATGTTATGTTATCTCCATGTTCTTTATTATTTTTTGATATTCTTTTATCTTTCCCTTGTTTTTTATATTTTTGTGAGGATGGATATATCTAATATCAGATGAACCCTTCAACAAATTCAAAACTCTGTAATTCTTATTATTTAAAGCAATACCAATTCCGACCTTTTCTTACTTTTTGTGTTTTATTGTTATTTTATTTTAATGTGCTTCAACTGTGTACATTTGGGACAATGTACAGTTTGAAGCATGGGGAAGGGATTTCTTAGGTTTGTTATAATCCTTCTTATTAAATCTTATTAACTAATATCCTAAATTAGTTAAAATATGTACAAATTACTTTCGATCATTATTGATTATTGAAAGTTAAAATATACTTGCTTTTACAAGTTATATTTTTATTAATCACTGAGATAATTAATTTGAATGAAAATTACATATTATTTACACAAATGACCATTTTTGTGAGCTTTTGAGCCTAAGAGTAAACACATCATTATTTTAAGCTCTTTTATTCTTTCATGTGTGTTATCATACATGGTTGGTTAATTCTAGAATTTGCTTTTATTTTTCCTATTGAGACCACATTTATTAAATTAGAATCATTAAAGATAAAGACATTTAGATTGAACCTTTGTTTAACTTATTTTCTTGATAATTACCCCACTATATTTTATCCCTTAGGAATAACTAATTTTGAGACTTTGTCTTTTCATTGATTATATCCACATTTTTAGCTTTTACCTTATCTTTCTTGAAGCCTTTTTATTATTTTGAACCTTGAAGGTTATTTATATTTATTTGATTGCTTGAAACTTAAAATTTGAAAAGGTACAACATTTCTTTAATTGTTGATACATGATGAATGCTTAAAAAAAGGTGTTGTGAGCATAATAAGTAAAAAAAAATTGTTAAAGTTATGGTACCAATGGACTCATGGTGTGAAGGACTTATATTATGAAGAACTAAGTTTCTAGTAACATAACCTAAGCCTTTTTATCATCTCAATCATAACATAACCTAAGCCTCATTAAAACCTTTTAGTAAGGCCTTTTGATTTTTGTTTCCAATTTACTTCTAAGTGATGGAGATACGATTTTATTGCAAGCTTATGGTTAGGAATCCTTTCATGCATTGATTTAAGAGTTGTTACACTTTTCATTATAAACTTTTTGAGTGCATTGAGTGAATCCTTGGTGAGGATGTAAAAATTTGTGCTTTCAATTTCAAAAGGACTATCCATGTGATTAGTCTTGAAATTTACTTATGAAGATTGGTTTTATAATGACTTGAATCTACTTGTATGTTAATTTGATTGATATAATATGATAATTTGGAGTGTGGATGGACAAGTTAAGGTTAATAAGAGATGGAAGTTTGTAAGATTGATGATTTAGATTATGATTTGCTTGAGGACAAACAAAAGCTTAAGTATGGAGATATTGATAAATTATTATTTGACTATATTTATATTCCCAAATATAATGTGTTTTGCTTATTATTTAAGTTTTATAGTATTTTTGGTATTTAATTTGCTTCAAGTGTGTTTATAGGTGATAATTGCCTTCATAGACTAAGTGGAGTTGGATTTGGGTGAAATCATGGCATGGAATGGAAGAAATAGAACAATTATGGACTTACATAGTCATGTATGGTGATCGTGTAAGTCTTTGTAGATGTGTAGAGCTTTAACAACACAATTCATGCCTACGTGAAGTTACATACCTGTGTATGTTGACATAAGCACCCATGTATGTTTCTGTGTAAGTCTTTATAATTGTGTAAAGTCACAATGATAGGTATTTTTAAAGCCTATATAAGTGACCATGTATACCCTAAAAATCCTAATTTTTCTATAAAAGAATATTATCATAAGCTAATTAAAGGAAGACAAGATTAGAAACATTTTTTAGTCATAAGAAACACAAAGAAAAGGCAATTTTGAACAGAGGATGAGGAAAACACGAATTTTACATCACAAGATCTGATAGAGAGCACCATTTAATCCAAATTGCTAGAAGATTCATTAAAGACAAAACGGGGATTTAGAATATGAATTCTTTTGTTTCTATTTGTTCTTCTGAAGTCAGGCTTAGACTCGATAGCCACACGTGAGACTTCAGGTTGGGTTAGGTTAGGCCCAATACTATATGCCAAATGTAACTATATCAAGGCCTTGATAATGCACACAGTGATTTATCAAGTGACACCTTGGTGATGCACACATCAGTCTAAACTTCAAATTGGCATAATCTCCATGTACATTGGCACCAAATTAAACTTTGCTTTGATACCACTTATAAGATATAAAGAGAGAACTCCAACCTTAGATCAAAAGTTTACTAAAAGGGATGACTTTTATTACTTTGAAAATGTACAAATGGAACATTAAAACTACTTTGTCCCTCCTTATATTACTCACTTACACCACTCAGCCAAGCTTTTATTTTCACTTAAGCACTCACTTATTCTTTCTTTTCTCATTTTACATGCAAACCTGTTGTCTACCTAGACTATTTATAGCCATGAATGTATCGATTTTAGGAAATTTTATACTACATATTACAAAGCTTTCAAAGGAAGCTACAAAAGTATGGTTGTGTTAAGAATATCTACATGTAAGTGTCCCACATCAAAGAAAGAGGGGAAAGAAGACTAATATATAAGCCTAGTGGGCTACACTACCTATAGTCAATTGGTTTTAGGATGAAACTTCGCTTGAGCTTATGTGTGATCTAATTTTCCTCCTCATGTGGGCCTATAGGCCCATTGCAAATTTGACATGGTATCGGAGCATATAAAGATCTTGGCCTATTATTTGTCCTAAAAGGGGACCCATCATTTAAGCAATTAGAGAAGGGGAGTGTTGAGAATACCCACATGTGAGTGTCCTACATCGAAGAAAGAGGGGAAAGAAGATTATCATATAAGCCTAGTGAAGTACTCCACCTATTATCAATTAGTTTAGGATGGAACCTCACTTGGGCTTGTGTGTGATCTAACTTTTTTCATCTTGTGGGCCCGTAAGCCTATTGCAAATTTGATAGGTTTTAAATATCAATTTTCAGATTTTATTCCTAATTATAAAGTTATAGCTTCTTAATTCGATTTATATCAATTTGGAGAATATTCAAACATTAAATAAAGGAATTAAATAGGAGTTTCTTATTAGTTAAGAATTATTCATTGGCAACCCTAACTTCATTCTAGTCACATTTAAGGCTGTCTCCACTTTATTTTTTATAATAAAGAAAATATATTGTTTAAAAGACTAAAGAGAGAATATAGAAAGATTGAAAATCAGAAAGTCAATGATAAAAGTAGAAATAAAATGAAAACAAGATAGATATAGTCCATAAAAATATTAATTCATGAAAATTTTAAGACACAGGTTATGTAAAATAGAAATAAAAAAAGTTGTGAAATTTGCATAGAAAATCAGATAATGTATTTTGGATTTCTTCTAATATCTTGTGCAAATTTGGAAAATCAGAAATTTCAGATTTTTTTATTAAAGACTATTCATTGTATAAGCACTAAGATATAATCATAGGCCCAAAATTTTCAATTTCTTGTTATAAGAATAAAGTTAAATAATGCCGATTTTTAAAATGATCTTAGCAAAATTAAAAATTTTATGCTTGAATATTTTATAAGAAATTTAATATTTTGTGAAAATTTAAATTTAAATTTAAATTTGTTAAATTTGCCATTAATTTTTATTGATATAATATTCTTAACACATTACATAGAAAATAATTAGTGGCACTTTATGTAAATAATAACGTAGTAAGAAGTAGTTAGAAGTTAATAAAAAATTACGCAATGCACAAAAAAAAGAAAAGAAAATTTAGCTCGGAACATAAACCCAAACGGTGAGTGGGAATGCGTTGTCTGATTCTTCTAAGACTAGAGGCTAAAGTGGGTGCTTCTCACTGAATGAAGGATAGTTTTCTTTTTTGTTATATATTACGTATCCTAGCTTTGCCAGACTAATTCTAAGCCTCTAAGACCCCACCTCAAGTGTAACAACCCACCCTCTTGGAACTCGTACCCGACATCCTTTGTGATATCCGAGAACTTGCCCTGCAAGGGTGGCATACTAGGACACTCAGTCAGTCAAATCTCTTAACAAAAAAAATCTTTTTCTTTTCTTTTTAAAACAATGCACACTTTTGCGAAAATTCAATAACCAATTCGGGCCCGTTTTGATTATAACCTTTTTCAATTACATAAATAATAATTGCACTCAAACTCAATTTCATTTACACCCCTTTCCATTTTGGAAAGTTATTACAAAATAGATTCGATTAATAAACATGATACAAAAATCTCAGAATACATTTTTTCATACAAACAAAAGAATTAATAAAAATAATTGTGCAGACACCAACTGATCCCGACCTCTATCTCTCACTTGCATGCAATAGGTATACTCCCGTTTGTCTCACAAGGTATTCTTCTGAGCTCTGAAAAATATTTGCAAATTTTGACTGAATTTTGTGAACTCAATGAGGTATCCATTATCGATGGTTCACTCAACTCATGCAACACATCAATTTCACATAATACATATTCACATTAGATCACATACACTTAATCAATCATTTCACATAACATATAAACACATTGTTGCATATTTGACCACGTTTCACATTTTCACTTAAGCATAGGCAAATTATGCATTTCAATCAATCAAACATACATAACCAAATGCATATGAAATGATCGTGAGACTCATTTCCAATTGTTATGTTGTTGTGACCGAGTGCCTAAACTGTCCCGTATCCATTTTGGATACCGGGCTTATTAATAACTGTCCTTTATCTGATGAGGATACATGACTCATTACATGTTGAGCCTGAGGCTCTAAAACACTTGTGAGCTCGAGGCTCATTTTTACTCGTTGAGCTTTAAGTTCTGATCATTAGCTACTCTAGTCACAACTTCCATTATCTGATTATGCATTCATGAATGGAATGCATGTTACAGAATCAATCACATTATATAGCACATAAGTCTTCACATTCATATACAAGTAGTACTTCAATATCTCAAACCTCATTCATATTCATCGGACCTTCTGTCCGAAATCCATTATCAAACACATTCATTTCACATTCATTTATCATTCACAGCATAACTTAAGCAAACAATAATTGAGAGAAACCATCTAGGTTACTCACAATACGCTCTAGATTAGCACTAGCTTCAATGATCTGGAAACGTTTGAATGTAGACGTTTATCCTGTACATCAAAATTATGCAATTCACACAATGCACACACACATTAATAACTTTACACAATTATAAGCATTCATATATGCATATGTGTGTATATGAAATATGTACAATGCATGTTATTGACAATCTCGGGTATCTTTCTATTATTTTCGTCACATCGTCAATCATATATCTAAACTCACTTAAGTATCATTTGCATGTAGGGTTTATACCTCAAATAAACATTTTGAACCCAATTTCATAACCCAATGAATCATTTTAAAATTTTCTCCAAACACTGACCTTCAGGTCTACTATTTATGTCCATTTAAACAATGAAAATGAAGTAATTTAGGAACACTTTCTTTTGTAAGAATTGTCCTTCTATCTCATATGTTTCTAATGACGCCAAAATCATTAAATTTGGTTCAGTAGTGTAAAAGTTATACTCCAAATATTTTCGGACTGGTTTTATTATGAGATAATACCCTATACTCAACTTCTACCCAGAATTTGAAATTCTTACAATCCGATTTAGAATTTGATTTCTTCATATAATTTGTAGCCCTATATCTCTAGTTTACTAAAAATTAAAAATCATCCCAATTGGATAACTATATCTCAAGATATCATCAAAATACTAGAGCATATTATGTGCTAGAAAGTTCACCACGATGAACTTTTCCAGACAGGGAAAATTCGCCTGATTTTAAATAGTTCGCCACGGCGAACTCAACCTCTTCCTTCACGTTTGCTGTGGTGAACCAAAAAGATTTGGCCACGGCGAACTTTCACAGAGAACTCTACTGCTATTCATTCCCAGAATTTCCCAGACTTCAAACGCTCATAACTTTTGATCCAAAATTCCAAAAATTACAAATTTTATATTAATGGAAAGATTAAAGAAAGATCTACAACCTTCATCAAGACAAGTTTGTCAAAATCCATATAGATCATTATATTAAATTCGTGGAAGTTTCAGATCAAATTTTAACTCTCTAGCTCTTCCATTTCATAATCTTTCAGCATCTAACTATCATCATGCATTGTTTCATTCAACAATTCAAGAAGAACAACATGCTACTTACTTGTTTTAGCTTCCAAATCTTCAAAATAACACTTAGCCTTAGCTCTTCCATCTTCATACGATCATTACCACTTAAAGAGGAATGAGCTAGGTTTTTTGTAATAAAGAGGAAGAAGACAATAAGAAGCTTGAAGAAACAAAGTAAAGGAGTTGAGGAAAATCAAAGATCATGAGGGTTGTAAGAAGAGAGTGTCGTGGCTTTGAGAGAAGAGAAAAAGAATGAAGAAAATGAAAAACAAAGAGAAAACAAACATAAGCAACGAAAATGATGAGTAAAAGACTTTCACTTAAATATTTTCATGGAATGGAAGTATGGCAAGTGGCATGACACATGTCACTCGCCACATGTCTTATCCCTATGGATTTACTTACTCTTATCTTTAACAACTAATCCATTTGTCTCTAATTTCTAGTCCAATTGTCTTCCAAATTTCAATGACTATTGTCATTAAATCTCAAAGTTATATATAAAAGTTTCTATTGTCATCTAACATTTACTTCTACTGCCATTCATCGATTGTTCTGTCACTTAGCATTTTTCCTAGTCCAAACATATCCTTAAATCCAGAAAATTTTCGAATTTTTGTCATACATCATAATTCACTACTTATCCACTCCAACTCAATTGATAACACATATAATTCACAATTCCCAATATAATCACATTAAATATCAATTATACTAAGAATTCGTCAATGAATGCATGTACAAATATTTTCATGTGTGCAAAATTTAAATTTACATGTGTGTATGCTAACAATATGTATGAGCATATAATGTAATTTCCTTAATCTCTCTTTGATCTCACATGTACCAAATTTTAGAATTCCATCCCATAGTATAGAAACGGGATGTTACATTAAGAGTCCTAGAGGAGGTAAATCTGAAATTCCAAGGTCTCTCAGGTTCCTACGTAGCCTGTACACTTCTACGCATAAGGAGTAGTCACATACGAATTTCCAACTGATAATTGATCGTTGGCTCTGCTAAGCATCAAATTCCATCGGCCCCAAGTTCCCTAATAGTTCAAACTCTTACACTACCGCTAGAAGCGAGACGTCCGCAATTAATCCGAACAAGGAGCATGTCCAAGAGACTAGAGAAGCATCAATAGGAGAAATACTCCCTCTTTCTCCCTTTTTGGTGATTTAAACTCAAGACCTCCTACAAAAGAAAGTCTTAAGTGAATAGTTTAAATCAATTAGGTTACTCCAAATTATCATTAGGGATGCCAATTTTTGGCCTATGGGCCTAAATTTAGTTGTTTTTAATAGGTTGGTCCATAGGTCAAATCCAGGCCCAAATAACTTCGAGGTCCAATTATTCTAACCAAAATAATATCATTTTATTTAAAAGAATTGAGCCTCGAATAAACTTAAATCTAAATAACCCATAGCCTAGTCTAATTTTAAAAAATAAATTATTATATATTTTTAATTTTAAATAATTATTTTAAAAAACTTAGAGGGGCTGCCATAGCGCCAGCCCATTGCCATCCCTTTTATCACTATCACGAAAGGGCAGTTTTCTGTTAACATTGCAAGTTTACAAGAGAATACTGCAATACTGTCACCCTTCTGACAGTGTCCAACCCACGTCAGACCTCTTTTGTTTTGTTTCTTTCTGTAGTATCTTTTTCTTGGTCCTTCACTTTCAACGGTCAACCACTCGTTCCCCTGGCTTCAACGGTAAGTCGGTAATACCACAATAATAAGAAATCTAACCAATGAAGGCTAGCTAAAGGTCAGTTGGTAGTTTCAATGACAGGACATCCTGTAACCTATTTAATGCTCTTGCAGTAAGTGGTCCAAACCACATGAACAGAGAACTAGAAAGAGGCACAGTTGTTTCGAGTTAAACACAACTTGACATATTACGAATTCCAAGATGGACAACACATACAAGAAAGGAAGCCCAACGGCTATTCTAATACTACTTCAGCCGTATTGGCTTCTCTTTTACATATCCCAATACCATTCCTGCGACGACACTTGCACTCGTACCATTCCCTGTTAATAATAGGAATCCATGTTTGTTGACCAAATATGCTTCGAGGTTTGGGGCTCGAGCATAGGTCCTCCACCCAATAAACAACTGGAGGAGTTACTTAAATTTACAACATACAAACTAGAAGACAATGTAAAGAAAAATCTAATGACTTGGAGATCTATGATCGGCAGATAGGTTTTTCTAGAGTTGGCCAAACGAGTGAGCAAGATAAGCCAGAGCTCCGACGAGTGGGGCGTTCACGTAAGTGGCAGGTTCTGACTGTTCATAATCAGATCTTTCATCTGGGAAGTGATCATGCTGATCTGGCCCCCCCACCACAGCTCCCATAAGAATGTTGGGATTTGGTGATTGAGAGTTCATGTAATTGAATCCTGATGAGCATGGAATCTTTGCTGGATGGGCAGATTTGGACGGTAGAGATGAGCCCCTGTGGTGGATTCTTTGTGGGTACCTTGGACCATATCCGACCATGTACGACATTCTCAATGGGTTGTCTCCTAACAGATAGTCCACCTGTTTCTTGGCCATGGCTCGCAGCTTTTTTGGAGTGACAACGCTTCCACCGCAGTTCACAATTGTTCGAGAGGATGTCAAGTATTTTGCATAGGTTACAAGCAAGAATGAAGTGGAGGTCACATATTGCATGTTGCTGTCACTCATTTTGAACAGAAGCCCACCTAACGATCAAGCAAGAAAATGCCAAAAAGTAGCCGTTAAAATGGAGTACAAACTTGTATGGACATGGAAATGACTTGAGACAGGGAATGTGGGGACCTGGAGTGTATTGGCTTGAAGAGAAAGGAGCTCCAGGTATAAGGGAACAGATAAAATTATCTGCATGGCCTTTGTAGTCATGGAGAGAAAGCACTTTCTGAACAAGAAATTCCTGAACTCAAAAGGCATTGTCAGGATTATATCGACAAATGAATAATATTTTTAAGAAAAAAGGAACATAAGAAAGAAACAGAAAAATCAGACCCTGGATAGAAGAATTCTAGCTCCAACGTGCTTGTTATCCCAACCAAAGGTGTTATCATACTCTGCTGCTCCAAGGGTCTGACCATTCACTTGAATGTAGTTTAGGTAAATTGGATTTTTGGTGGCCTTGTGTAGCCAAGCTGCGCCCCACAACAATTCGTCCTGAAAAGTTTCAAGACAAATATTATAAGAAATCCAATCTTTGCCTTTTCGTTCATACTGAAAATGCTCATCAGCTTTTCTCTCACCTGATATCCAGAGAAGTCGCAGTAGAATGGGCAAACAACTCTTTTCAACCCATTGCTGTATGCTCCCCTGTACTTATCTGCAAATTGGAAAACCTGCACAAAGATACATTTTCAGACCCACAGCTTAATCTAAACATTATCACAGGACAGCAACAGATTGGTGACTTAATTACCCTAATAGCCCTGCTGACTAGAAGCTCAGAGTAAGACGGGTCACATCTTTTAAACACCAAGGAGGCAGCTGCAAGGGCAGCAGCGGTTTCAGCGGCAACCTCAGAACCAGGAGTGTTCTTGTCTATCTTGAAAACACTCCTCGGAGTATCCATGTCTTCTGGCCTCTCCCAACACGCGTGGTCCTTATTAGCATCACCAACCTGTAAAACAAGCCAAAATATTTTGAGTACCTAAAACTCAAATTGAGTTTGACGACAACGCAGTGTTAAAACAAGGGCTAACCTGAACGTATATGGTGTCGGGATGGGCAGTAGCTTTGAGTAGGTAATCGGTAGCCCAACGAACGGCATTTCTAGCATTCTGCAACTCACCTTTCATCAAACCACCGAACTCGATAACACTCCATGACAGCATTGTGGTAGTGAAGGCCATAGGGAAACCAAACTTCACATTGTCTCCCGCGTCGTAGTACCCTCCTACCAAATCCACCTGCATTTTCATTTAAAATCTCAGGTAAGCCAAACCCGACTCAAAATGAGTAAAACAATGCTAAAGGGAATTGAAAAGGTTATCTTTACACGCATGGCTGAGCCATCTGAGAGACCAGAGTCTCTCCTCCAAGTAATCCTCTGATTAGAAGGCAGCTTGCCCGATCTCTGTCCTTCAAAGAAGAGGATTGACTTGGTAAGAGCGTCTCTGTAGTTGTGACTGGCAAAGCCATGGTGGTTGGGGCGATGAAATGGGTTGTTCTTGTGCTGGGCAGGAAAGCCATGGCAGAGAAGCAAACAAACGGCAAAGAAAGGGAAGAGAAATTGAAGTGTTAAAGATGAATGAGAGAAAGCCATTGTCGCCTGCCCAGAGAGTAACAAACCAAAAGCAACCCAACAACCAAACTGCAAAGCCGCAGTGCAAGCACAGAGACTACCCTTTCTCTGTATTTATAAAGGGAAAAGTTGCCTCTTTTCCTTCTACTCTGTCGCGGCAATAATTAAATTCACAAGGTTTTTAGTCCTTAAACAAATAAATAACCTTTAGGCTTAACTAATAACCGCTTAAGGCTTTAAACAGGAACGCTTATACTTGTCCATATGTTGACATTTGTATTCTTATGGATTTGTCTAAGGTCAATTCCATGCGTAACGTATTTGTAAGCTTGTGGTAACTCCAGCATATATTATTGAATCGAAATGGACTCATGGCATTAATTTCACTTCCATCTCAATCAAAGTGATTATGTATATAATACCAATTTGGCGATGTTGGCTAAAGAGTTTAAGACTGTTGGTTCATGTCAATGGTCACATGCTTGCTCTAGTCCCAAAGCTTGAAAACTTCAACAATGAAGAGGTCGTGAAGGGTCAGATTCCAGCTTCTGAAGCGTACCAACTGATGGTGAACGGTGCCGCTGTTGTTTTTGGACAAGTATTGCTAAAAGAGTAAAACAGTCTAAATATGTCCGATTACTTTCGAACTAAACATGGAGTAACAGAGTAAGAGTAGACATCAATTTGAGTGTGCACGGCAGATGATAGTTTCAGTGTCAGACAAAAGGGTACGAGCATGAATATGGTGTTTAGTACTGAACCACAAAATTACTGTTGGAGAAAGTTGGAGAACACAAACATGGGTGGATGTAGAAAGTCTTGGACTTTCGTCGAGTCAATAAAGACCCATGCAGGGTGCAGAGCTTGGGATATGGAGCTCTTGAATCAAGAAACGTGAATAAGCCAAAGGACTTTTCGGTGTTCTCATCCTTAATGCAGATGATAGCAATTTCAGCCCATGAAGCTCCCCCTTCTGTTAGTTCTTTAGTTTTTCTACTGAAACTTTCCTCTCATGTACACTGCATTTTTATAATGAAGCAAAGGTGTAGAAACATATTCATGGGAGAATGTTGTTTTATGTTGAACTTGTATATAGAAATCCATATTACATTGCTCGGTTTTCCAGAACCTCAAGGTAGATCCCTTCTACCGAACTAACTACCAATACATGGACACAGTTCTAAATATATATAATTCCTACGATACTCTTCACCTTATGAGACATTTAATGTCTATCAGAACAACCCACCAGTCAACTTAAACACTGGGATTTCAAGTTTACACCAGCGAAACTAAAAACCCTTTGGACTACTACTTGCATGTGTATATGTCCGATTATAATGCATGACCGATATTGTATTATCTCCCAGAAACAAATGAGAGAACATGCTGAAAGAATGATATTCTCATCAAGGGTATTTCTCCATGTGATTGAAACTTTATTTAATACGCAATAACACACAAATGACTTATTTTAAATAAATTATTTAATAAATTAAAACTAAATAACTGGCACTACCACTTGAACATGGTCAAACTTTGTATGTCCAAAGCAAGCAGCAGGGAGATTTCCTTCATTTGCTCATCAATGGGTACAAAGCATGTGTCTGATAAAAGCAGGCGGTTAGCAGTTGATACAGAAAAAGCAGGTAAAGATTAAAGAAAAGTAGACCTTTGTACTGTTAAACTGGGTTGGACGTGCTTATACATGGATGTATAAACTGCCGATGGAAGTTTGGCCTTTTAAAAAATTAGTAAAGGAATATCGAGAATTGGACATCTGCTCAGGATGTGATAGACCCAGATTTGACCCTATCCCTGTGGGATATATCTTGGACTTTGGCTTAATTTTTCTCATAACATCATGTGCTCTACTGATATCTACCCACATGCCAAGCACCCTCTGTCATGTGCATCTCCTCTGTAAAAGAGAGAATAAGGCTTTTCCATATTGAAACTGCAACTAAAAAGCTGACACTTCAGTTTCTTATTGGTTCAGAAATGCAAAAACAAGACACGTATCAAGTTTGTGGGTTCGCGCTGTGCTACCTTGAAAAGGTAAGGCCATTGCATAGACGTATTTCAAGTCAGCAGGTGTCAATTTCATTCATCAAACACTCGTATTTAATTCTCAAAATAGCGACTCAGTTTCAGTTTTCCGCTTCCAAAATCCAAATCCAAATTTTATGTGAACGTTTTATCAACTATTCAGTCCCTTTAAAGGATTTGTATGCCTGTGACAACTAGTGGTTACTTCTTAACTAACATTTTAAGTTCAGAATAAGCATTATTGAATCAACTGGACTCGACTATTTCTGATAATATCGTAACAGATCCCTCTAATACAATATCATGTTGGAGATTAATTAAGTAAAAGTTAATGGACTGACTGTATTAGCTAATACAATGTTAGGTGGAAGACGAATTAAGCAAAGATAATAAGACTTCTAACAGATTTTATAGAAATAAATGAGGCATAAGAATCAACCGATCCAATATCCGAAAGGAGAAAACTTTGGAATATGGATTTGAGTTGTTGATAAATTATTACGAGCTTCAGCTGTCACCGTCCCACTATGAAGACCAACCGGCAACAGTGACAGTGACATTTATGAAACTAAGAAGCAAGGCGACAGGAGTAAAACGGTGAGAATAATGGTTCAATTCTGATGGTCCATGAAGAACCATCCACGCTATTCTGATAAGAGCAAGTTGCGCCGGATGCATGTGGTAGTAGAGTTTCATCATTGCGTTTCAATTATAACCCATGTCATCCTCTTCAGCTTCAGGGAATCGAGTTTCATCCTTAATGGATTACATCCCGTGATTTCCGTCGCCTGACAATAACTATGCCATTATTTTCAGACTAGGACCAGTCCGTTTACACCCATGTGGACTTCCAGGGCCATTCCCGTGACTTTCGGGTCTATCACAAGATGGATTGATTGCTCTCTCCCTGATCCAAAATTCTAAACCTCCGTCCATGGACCTCATAAGGATTGAAAGAAAATACCATTGTACCTCTTCCACTTCGTCAGGTTCGAATCTTGAGAGACTTTGAAGACAAAAAGGAAAAGAGGAAACTACTATAGAACAATATGTTGGAGATATTCTCACCTAAATATCCATTAATTGATTACATAATTACTGCTAAAACTCGTTATATAAGAAAAAATAGATATCAACTCAGGTTCGGAGAGTATGGAATACCGGTAGAATTCAGCCACTCTCTCCCCTGAATAAATGTCCCAACGGAGAACAGACTAGCCTCGGCTAAACTATTAATGACCCTGAAACCAGGCCACGTCACTCGAGCACTAGTATTAGAACCAGGGCCTGTATTCTTGTACTCTCCATCGCCAATATTGCACTGAATAAAAACGGTCCTGGAGTACTCCTTCCATGGTCGACCTAGATAGGTGCGGAAAGAGGATTGAACCGGAATTAAGTCGGAGGCCGCTGCGACTTTAGAGTTTAGGATCGATATTCCGGTGTTCTGGTTAGGGTCATCTCTACCTTGGGCAGTTAATGTATTCCTTTGGTTCTGGTTAGGTTTGCGAGCATATAAATTGCAGTCCTGGAAGACTGCAGCTGCATTGCCGAAGATGAAATCGACAGTGCCGTAAATGTCGCATTCACGATAAAATTGTCGAAAGGAATGGACGTAAAGAGTGTCTTGGTAACCTACAAAGCTGCATTTGTAGAATGCCGAGAGATCAGAGCCGCTTCTTAGGGCCACGGCTTGGTGTTTACTAGGACCTGCCCCGTTCTCAAATGTTATTCCCTTGGCTATGAACCCGTTTCCTACCACAGCTGCAAGTGCTTAGGCAAATCAGAATAAAATGAAGTTGACAACAAGGAAACTCCCGAAGGACTAAATAAACGTGCTCTATGCTTTCCAATGAAATCAAAAATAGAAACAAAAACACTTCCAGTGTTATCCAAATCAACCGAACTCAAACAGGCCAAATCTGATAGCTTCCATTCTGCTCACTCCAAAAAGAAGTCCTTGAAACACTTCCAGTAGAGAAATAATGAGGGTGGTTGATCGAAGTTGGGGGAATTCCAGCCTGATACTTAAGTTTAGAAAGAACTGTAATATTCAAACCTAAGATCAAAAGCATGTGCAACTAACCTGATACTTCAGATAATAGAATGGATTCGTAGCTTTGTATTTAATATGTTTTCTTGAAGTGATAATTTAATAACATGATGGAAGCTAACGTATGTGTGCTTGCACTGACTAGGTTGGATTGACAGCTATATATAATTTCAGGTAAAGACAATCGGAAGAAGGTTTTGCATTGTTGGACATGTACAAGATTTCAGTGAGCGCAGTCAAGAGTTATATTGTGAGGGAGTTACCTTAAATCCAATTATTAGATCGTTATCACAATCCAAATGTTTATGATTAAAGACGATGTTTAAAATCTTGTCTTTCGTAACACAATCCAAGGTCTACATCATACAAAAATCCAAGGTAAACGCTATTGCTCTTCGAAAGTGTCACACATCACGAAACCCATTTCAAACAACGTAACCTTAATCGACGTAAACAGTTGTTAAATTAGTAAACATAAAAGACATGCAGTTACATGGTCGGAACATCAACTCACCGACTGTTGCAGACCGGAAAGTAGTCCAACCTTCGACGACGTTTCTACTTGCTTTCACTATCGTCTTCCCAATCCCGTCTCCAACAAACATTATCATTGTCTTCTTCCTCTCAACCTCCACGTTCTCAAAGTAAGATCCAGATTTTATATATATCACAAACCTGCATTTTTTTGGATAAATGATTATATTCAATGACTAGCAAGAACATTTGAATTGCATTAGCTGGTAACCTGGTGGCGCTGGAGTTTGGAGCAGCTGCCACTGCTTCGCTAATGCTGGTGAAGTTCCCTGTACCATCCTTTGCCACGGTTAGATTGTATTGAGTTGCATTTGCTGGATCTTTCAAAAGCTTTCGATCTTTCGATGACAACCAAGTTGGGAACTCTTGTTTCATGTTATGGTACTCGGAGGAAGCTTCATACTTTGATGTGTTAACACTAGGGACCTTCTTGAGCATGACTAGAGAGTTGCTAATGTGACGAGAAATATTTAAAAAGTTGTTCTCGATAATGTCTCTCATGTTTCCTTTACTGTAAGCGAACCCATCTAGACAAGTGTATTGGTTGGTCATGGCAGCGCTTAGGAGAGTCTGCAAGTGCTTGTAATGCTTTAACACTGATTTTTTACGGGAGAGCTCCGAGAGAGCCGACTTGAGCTGAGCGATGGTGCTGTCCAACAAGTCGAGACAGTCTTTTAGAGCTACTTTCTCAAGTTGGACTAGACTTTCAGACCCGTTGCTTCTAATGCTAGTGATGCTGGAGGACGAGGCTCTGGTTTCACGCAATGTGCGGTTTAAGATGGCGGAGATGAACTCGGTTACGGACATAGTGTTGAGATCTGGGAGAGATCGAAGAGTAGAGACGCATAGTTCGCGATATAATGTGCCTTGGCAAGTGGATTGTGCAATTTGGAGGTGTTTGTGGACGTGTAACTGTGGTGATTCTGAGGTTGTTTCGAGGGGTGAAGCCAAGGAAATGAGTGAAGCCAAGAAGAGCATTGACATTGGCAAAAAACAAATACTAAGTTTATTTCTACCTCTAAACCATGGAATGGGATTATACATGGTCGAAACTGGGAATTCTAAATGCAGAGAAAAATAAGAAGCGATAGAGAGTTATGTTTGAATTGGCCTTTCGGACAAGGGTTATATAGAACAAGATGTACTTGACGTCTTGATGGGTGGTAGCAAATGAACTTTGTTGTGTTTAGGCCTGAAGAGGCAATGGTCCTACTGGACCAGCCTGAATCAAGCAGCGTGTCTTTGATTTCTTCACTTCTAAGACAATACGGTTTAATTATATTTTGGCGTTCTCAGATGGGTTGCTCTCAAATACCTATGACGTGTTCTTTCGTTTCCATGTAGTCTTGACCCATTTCGCATATGGGACTCCATGACGAGGCTGCTCTAATCTGAGACCATAAACCCCAGTAAGCTAATAATAACGTGAATCGAGTATAGCAGAAGCCTCGGTGATATATACGAGTCCGGATTGTCTGTCTAAGATAACCATGTCCTATTCTATCGAGTGTTAAAACGACGCCATATTTATTTAAATTTGGAGAGACACTTGCGCGACTCATCACAGGCGCCGTTTTTGAGCTGCAACCAAAGCCAGTGCTTCAGCCAAATCCAGTACACCTGTAACAGTATATTTAAGATTTATTATAAAAACATACGTACAAGATTTATTATAAAAACGTACGTACACCAAAGTATATTTAAGATTTATTATAAAAACATACGTACATTATTATTTATTAGTCAAAATATAAAAATAAAAATAAGGTTATATATTTTGTATTCTCAGCTATAGTTTCTGAAACAGCATATTTAATTTATGTTTTTAGATAATCATTATTTATTAGTCAATATATAAAAATAAAAACTAATCAATTTTTTATACTCAGCTATCGTTCGTCAAATAGTATATTTAATTTATGTTTTTATATAAAACAATCGAAAATTTTAAAAATTGTTATCATATTTAAAAATTTTAAAATAGATATGTAAGTTTAATTAAAAAATTTAATTAATAAATTCATATTATGACTATTTGTATGATTATATAAAAAATTTTAAACATCATACAAATAATTATGTAGTAATAATTATTAATTACAACTGAATTAAGAAAACAATTAACGTATGATA
>JAOSBN010000009.1:18483809-18501091 GCA_027563595.1 Erythroxylum suave
CACATTTAGGTGATCCTAGAGCATGTCAGCATAAACATTATAGTATGTAATTTGTGACCATGATACTGTATGCATTTTGTGATTGTGATACTGTTGCGACATTGTAAAACAAAGTATGAAAATATGTATCGCTTTGATGTTATGAATTGATATTTATATATATATGCAAAATTTTACCCTATGAGGTTGTTTGGGTGCTGATTGTGGGGAGATAATATGATGGCTGTTTGTGGTAAATTGTGTAGTAAAGGAGTACGGTATGTAAGGAAAATCTTTGTTAGTTCGGGTCCTTTGAAATTGGGTGAGAGTTGTTTGTGAATTGATGAGTGAAAACAAGGAATGGGGTAAAAAGTGAAAACTAAAACTTTGGGTAGTAATCTGTATTGATCTAGGCAGAATTGGGCTTATTGGTTTACATAAAAGTTGTAGATTATTCTCTTAGCTTTCTATCGCTATAAATATCGGAATTTTTGGATGTCAAATGCAGAAGTTATGACCATTATAAGTTGGCTGTGTCTGGGTGGTCGTTTATGCATAATTAAAGTAGGAGTTTGGCTGAAATGGTAACCACAATTTAACTGATTAAACTGTATCGATGCAGGTTGAATTAGGTAAGATTGTTTACATGAAAGTTGTAGATTTTCCTTTTAGCTTTCTATCGCCATAAGGATTGAAATTTTTGGACATCAGATGTGGGAGTTATAAGCTTTATAAGCTGGCTATGTCTAGGTACATTATGCATAATTTGGTGTATAAATTTAGAATGAATGGTAACCTTCACTTAATTGATTAAATTGTAATGATACATGCAAAATTAGACAAAGTTGTCTTCATGAAAGTTGTAGGGCTTGATATGAGCTTTCTATTGATATATAGGTTGTAATTTTTGGGTTACTGGATTGGAAGTTGTGTTGCTTAGAAGTAAGGGTATCCGTTTGGGGGGACAGGTCGCGATCGCAAGGAGGTGCGATCGCGACGGTGCAGATTTCCGCCTTTCTCCATCGCGATCTATCACGATCGCGATACGGACAAGAGAATCGCGGTCGCAACAGAGCGCGACTGCGACGACTCCAATACTGTAATCTCGCGATTGTGACAAGGTTGCGATCGCGAGCCCCCTGGTGTCCAGAAGACACGCCGCACCGCCTCTTTCTTTTTCTAATTAATTTTTTTAATCAAATCCTTTATTCTTTGTTTATTGTTGATGTGAAAATTTTGAATTAAATTGATGAGCATTATTTTTTTTACATTTCCTATGAAATTAATTTAGTTGATATATTTATTACCTAATTTCCATTAATTATTTTATTAATAATTAATTGTAGTTATTAAATGAGTTCGTTTTTTAATAATTAAATTATATGTCCGAAATAATTTTATGATCCCACCACAAATCTTCCGACTTCCGTGACTAAAATTGTTTTTTTATTTAAATTCAAGTGTGATTTATTTATTATTATTGCAATTAAATTTACAATTGGTGACACAAAGTCGCTATAAATTACGTACGGGGACCAGGGCCAACAAATATCATTACTAGTTTGGTTATATTTCCTCGTAATGTGCCCCATTCATAAGATTAATGTCTGACATACTTCCAATATCAAAATAGGTCAAGTTCTATTTCTTCAGACTATTTGGTTACTCTTAAGTTGAATGTTGTACATACTTCTCATATTGGCACAAATTATGATCTATCTCCAAACACTTCCCTGTATTGTTTCAATACCAACACGTTTCCCACCTTGCATAACTAGTACTAGTTATCCTATATGACCCTTAATTGACGCTTTAACTCTATTTTTCGTGTTCTTTCCACTAAGTCTTCCTATTCATAACCTCTGTGTCACTAAACATTGACATATGTATGTATTAACATGCAAAAACCACAAGTTAAACACGTTAAAGAACAACAAAAAGAACTATATTAGCTAAAACACAAAAATGGAAAATCTTAGAAATTTCAACTATTTCATAATTAAAATTGGCCTTACCCTTAATGGAAAACAATCAAGATCTTAAACTCAATCAAATGGGATAATTAATGTTAAAAGGTCTCCTTTAATTACATATAAGTGCGATAAGGTAAAACTTTAAGAGTTCTCATGAAAATTTACTTACAAAAGAAATACTCATTAGCAAACAAAATCAAAATTAAGAAACTAAAATAGAAGAAAAGAAAAGTTAGAATTGTTGAGTTATCTCCAAATAAGTGCTTTTTTAGAAGTCTTTAGTTACACTTCCCTTTAAGCTCTTTACTCATCCATGTGTTTCTGTTCATATAAAACTAATTCCTTTCCTACATAGAACATAAAGGAGAAGAGGCATCAATAGGATATACTTTAGTACATCCTAGATATGCAAATCACTAGTAAGGAGGAGTGACTCTAACTCTAGATTAGATGCTTCTTTGATAAAAGGTACGAGCTCAATCTATTCTCTTATATTGAAACACCATCCTTACTTACAAGATCCTCCTTTTATTTATGAACTCCTATAGCCTTAATTACTTTTAGTGAATTCCCACCACTAGCCTTTGGAGCCCTATACACATTAGGGTTTGTTAAGTGCATCCTAAAATAGACGTCACCTGGGGCAAGTTGCCTTTTCAATATCCTATAAATGTGGACCTCTATTTTCTCTTTGCCCATCTGAGGTTTAAGCTTTACCTTAGTTATATTAATAATAGCCCTCTAGTAGCCAAAAAAGGTCTCCCTAAAATAACAAAACCCCAATGTTGTACTTTATATCCATCATTAGAAAGCTAGAAGGAAAGATAAACTTTCGTACTTTTATAAATTGTTCTTCCACAATCCTAATTTGGTACTTGATGGAATGATCCACCAATTGGAGTAACACATTTGTTGGCTTGAGCTCTTTTATTCCTAACTCCTTGAAAATATATAAAGGTAGTATATTGATACCAATGTCTAAATCAAATAAACATTTAATAGATTTAAAATCACCAAATTGATAAAGAATTGTAAAGTTCCCTAACTCCTTTAACTTTGTAGGTAATTTGTTGTCTATGATGGTATTACACTCCTCAGTCAAATGCATTGTAGCATACTCCTCTAATTTTTTTTAAAGATAATCTCCATTAAAAAGTTCATATAAAATGGCATTTAATCTAATGCTTAGATTAAGCGTATACTAATGCGTAGTTTTTTAAAGAGACCTAAAAATTTATTGAAATTATCCTCAATATTCTTCTTTTTAAGTCTTCGGGGGTATGAGATTGCTGACACATATAGCTTCACAGAAGCCTTGTGTCTTTACCATGACTGGCATCAGTTAAGGTTGGAATTATCTCTAATTCCATTCTATCCTCATCTATCTTATCCTTCTAATTAATTTTTCCTGACTTTTATACTTTTTTTTAATCTCTATAGACATAAATATCAAGTGATGTGTCACTCTTTAATGTGATGGCACATAAGTGGTCTTTAAGGTTCACCTTGGTATTACTCAAAAGCCACTCACCACCTTAATTAGTTAGCTCATTTATATCTCTAGGTTATAAATGTAGGCAACAATACATTGTAATAGTTCATCAACTCAATACACTTTATCCCACTCTGCTCCAATTATAGACTAAACCATTTCTCTCTAGTGTTCAATGTTAAAACTAAGGTTTATTTTAGAAACTAGGTGTTCTCATATTCATAGGTCTACTCGCACCAGCTCTTTACTCCTTCCATGAAAAATTTGATGATTCCTCTACCCAGATTATAAGTGCAAGAAAAGGGTTCAACATTCATGTATACATAAGGCTTACTCAACATTTGTGTATATGAGATGAATGCCCATATTGTCACATTAGTAGTACACCTCTCTACTGGCTATATTTTGATTAAATAACATCTTTACCTAGTTCAAGAAACTAGCTATTTGTGTTACAAGTCTGAAGATGCTTTTACCTCATTAAAAAATGTCTTTAACTTTTCCCTTACCACTATGACTTACAAATTCCTTAACAAGGTCTCTATAAACTCCTTAACCTTCTTGACAATGTTTATGTATATTGTCCTTTAAGTTACAGTGTGATTAGAGTTCGAAATGTTAATGTAAGGCCTTCATATAAAAATTACATCACCAACTAAAAGGAATATTGGTCATGTGGGCATCAAATAAATAGAGCTCTATATCTCTCATAAATTTTGTAGAATGTTTCCTTTTCCTTTTATGAAATACTTTATAGTTACACCTTTAGCTCGATGGTCTTTATGGAGGGAAGAATTAGTATAAATCCATCATAAAACTGGTCTCACCCTTTAAAAAAGTCTACCTTGATTGAGATCAACTATATCCTTGTTCGATCTCTCATGTAGTATATGAAGCACCTCATTTGAAGCTCTTTTTTGTAATATTGTTTAGTGGAAGTGTTGCATCACCAAGTAGAATTCCTATATGAACATGATCATGTCTTCACTAAGTGATCCATAAAAGATTAAGAGCAAGTACATATGTACATTCTTTATCTTATAATTCCTCGCCCTTTAACTCAATGTTTTATATGAGATATTTACATTAATAATAGGTAACTAGATGTCCCTCTAATCCTTTATGGCTACTAATCTATTTCAAAAACTTGATTATCTTGATTTCTTGCTATCTCTACTCTCCTTCTCACCCATTTTTGTTTGTAGGTTCATTCAATTTTATAATTAAATAGAAGTAGGGTACCTAACCTATTACTCTTGGATCTCATATCTCACATCAACTACCTGAAACAAACAAAATAAATCAAGAGTCAAAGTAAAATAAAATAAAAATAAGACTAAGATTAAAAAAGATAGCAAATCTAAGTTCCTTAATATTGGCACTAAAAAATTGGCCAAACAAATATGTAAGCATGTAAAGTCAATTGTAATTAAACTGTGCTCTAAACTATCGAGTCCTACAGGGAAATATGACACTATAAATGTCATTCTTAGTTAGACAACAAAACTAAAACAAGATTTAATATAAAATAATTAAACTAAATGAAATAAAAATAAAGCAAAACAAAAGAAAATGAATAAATTAAACAACATGACTTGACAATTTGCTTATAAAGAATTCTAGTTTTTACACAATATTGATTATCGAGGTTGAAATTGCAATTAACCTAAAGTATCTATGTTTTTTGTGTGGACCATATGTATATCTAATTAGGCAACTGTTTCCTCTCGATACACAATTCAATTTAATCAAATTCATTAGGCATAGTTAATCTACTTGGTTATCACGAAACACTTGGATATTGTCGTCTTCTAAAACTAAACTATTTATTCTCCTAATACACATATTATGTTTAACCTGCTAGTTCTTCATATAATCCATAAGTTTAAATCTACTATGACTAAGCATAAACTCAATAATTAAGAACAAAGAAAATAAATTCAACTAATCAAATAATCAAATCATGTATTGATAACTGAAAGAATCCTTAAAAGCTATATCCCTAATCTTAACTAAGGTTTTTGACCACTAAACATAATAAAAAAACAAAACATAACCAATTTGATATCAATATAAAAGAAAGAGTAGAAGGAAAGAAATGATAGAATTTATCATTGGCTCATTCAATCTTGTTATAAATCCTCCTTTAATGCTAAGAAAGACCCAAAAGTATGAAAACAAAGCTAGGTGATGTTCAAAAAGTTGCTAGAAGTCCCCTAAGTAAAACCTAATATAACTGTTTATAGTTATGTTTACAAAAATAAAGTTTTAGACTATTTAAAATTAGGAAATAATATCTCCTTGTAAGTTATGCATGAGAACGAACAGTGAACTGGCTTCAACATCGATGTTGATTTTGTTATGGAACTTTTGTTCTTTATAAGTCAATATATAACTGGCACCTGAAACCAAGTTATAGTCGACATCAATTTTATTTTGTACTTTTTAATTAAAATTAAGCTGAGTATAATGTTAGTCCAAATTCAACTCTAGTGTCGATCTTATTTTGTTTCTTAACTTTTTATACCTTTTTGAAAGATAAACACCTATCTTTATGCATGTTTGATGCTTATTATGCCTTGTTCTACCAACTTTTTCATTTTTTTAAATCATTTTTGAGTTAGAATTGACTTCTAATGTCCTCTAAAAAGTTGTTTTCAATTTGCTTATCTTTCAAATGACTCTAAAATATCCTTTATTGGACAACGATGAAGAAAGTAGTACTCAATTCTATATTTCCTCTTTAAAATCATCACCTATTAGATGATGAATTAAATATAAGAAAACATTACAAATCCTTATTAAAAATGTTATAGAAGTATCAAACACCAAGTAATTCAATCTCAAAAACATATGAAACATAAACCTATTAAGGTGTTCAGGAGAGTGTTAAGGTGAAACATTTTGTGAGATTTTACAAAGTTTAGTGCATTCAAAGTGGTGTTAGCCATATTAGAGAAACATGTTAAACAACTAAATAGTCTATGGTTGTAATTTAAGCGGGTGCATTTTTAATGTCTAGGAAATCTTGTCAGTCTAGAGAATATATCCAATCTAGGTTTGTTAAATCATGAAATCAAAAGTGCTACTATGAAAAGCATTCATTTAAACATAACTATTTGATTTCATTTTCTTTTGATCAATAATCATCATTTTTTTCTTTGGATATTGTCTAAGTTAGCTTAATTTTATTTTGCATTTCAAGATCCAAATATCCATAAAAAATCTTATGTTTATTAATATCCTAATATTAGTTAATAATGTTAGGCTTTCTATTCTCATTGTCTCTTTGTGGGATTTGACCCCTGTTTACCATTATATTGATTACCAACAATTTGTCACTTTCTTAGTTAACATTATCGTATAAAAGTAAATATCAATGTAACATTCCATTAGGATTATTTATAAACCACCTAACCTTTGATGTGAAAGCAAATACCTTATCATAAATGCCCTAACTAATAGGTGAGGACACTATTTCAAATGACTACTAGCACCACTCTTTAACTTCAACCTTATCACTTACATTAAAAATGGTAGAGTGAATTTATTTATACTCACATATTTAGATTTTTAATTATTTATTTATTGTTCTTTTTTCCAGTGGGATATTAAAATGCTTATGAAGATGGTTGTACCTTAAGATATTGTAGTTTCTTTATCTTAGAGCTCCTATTAGTCCAAAGAATATATCCAATCTGGGCTAGTTAAATCATAAAGTTAAAAGTATTAATAGTAGAAGTATTGATCTTAACACAGTTGTTCAATTGCATTCTCTTTTAATAAATTTTCTTATTTTTATTTTATTGGCCATGTCTAGGTTCAGTTTTATTTGATATTTTATTATAAAAATATAAAGATAATCTCTTTATTTATTATTCTTAGAATAATTAATAATGTTAGGCTTTCTATTCTATATCAATTCTTCATAGGATTTGACCCCTACTTATCAATATATTGCTTAACAATGATAGGTGCATTTGCCTAGTTAGTGAGTGATATATTTGTATTAGAAAAATTTTAATAGCATTACACTCCACCTTCACGAGGCACATACGCGAACATCTCGAGGATATTCGAGCATATGCCCTCTGAAAGCGGCATATTAGAGCAGTCACGTTCACTTAATATGGCATCATATACATAAACACAATATTCAAAAGCTTAATCCCTTATTCCATTTATAAAACATAGTTACATTGTAGCATTACACTACGTAATTCATATACATACAGTTTAAAAATTATCGTAGAGTTTACTGATCTTTACAACATGTTCTACATGAAATGAGGAATTAACTATACACAAACTACTTGACTCCTCAGATATCAGTTGAATGACCTTTGAGCCATTTCGTTCCCAAAAATGTAATACTATGCTTTTTCTAGAACGTCTTAGAAGCTAGAGTTCTCCTCTCTCATACTAAAAATCAACGTTGCAATTTTGATGAGTTTTACGAACTCAATGAGCGAACCATCCTCGATGCGGTCACCCATATCAAACTACAAAAATAGTTCACAATTTAATTTACAATCAAATCACAATTGAATATCACGTGACAGTTCATTTCAGAACAATAGATCAATTCACATTTTATACCACAACACTTTCTCATTTATTTTTCACTATACATCAAACAGTTCACTTATTAATTTCTATTCTATCATAAGACACATGTAAGCATGTATATGCAAATGCACATGTGACTCCACTTTCGTTGTTACTTTGTTATGACCGAGCGTCTTTTTAACTGTCCCATATCCATTGTGGATACTGGACTCATTGATAACTGTCTCGTATCTGTTGTGGATACTGAGCTCATTTTAATATTAAGCATGTGGCTCTTTGTACACATTGTCTAAGCTTTAAGCTCTTTTTCATTGGCCATTCTAGTCACAACTTCCTTTAATGTCCGAAATTATCACATTACACAAATATCAGTTCAATAGTTGAAATTTAAGCAAATACAATCGATTCTAGTGAGAAACATCTAGGTTACTCATAATAAGCTCCAGATAGCTATTACCTCAACGAACCGGAAATGTCTAGATGTTGTCGTTCGACTTGTGCGTCTAAACCAATCAATACACATATTTTAGACATTACTAATTTGATCAATTACATAAGTATTCAATCATACATATATGCATATATATTATGTATTATGCATGTTCAATGACTTTCCCGAGTATGTGTCCTTAATCATAAGTCTTGATCATTCAAACATTATAACTTGTATATGTCTTTCTTTCTTTTAGGTTTACACCTTAAAGAACTTGATTATTCTAAAATCATCAATCTGTCGTTCTCCAATCCTTTTTCTAGTATTATATCATCACATAATATCTAAATTCTCATTCATTCATATTTAATTCACATCATTCATTACCTTTGATCATATTAGCATTCTTAAGAACACTTCATTCCTATAATGACTCTAAATTTCCATTTTTTTTATACATGATATCATCAATTCATTCTTTAGTTAAAACATCAATTAACGACCTAACATAGCATACACTTTACCAACTTATTCCAGCATCAAACTAGGTTCATTTCAAGCCTTATTTAAATTTAAATACATTATAGGAAAGTACCTTATCATTAGTTGTCTCAAACATCAAATATAAGAGAATAATTCATGTTCAAGATCACGATCGTGGGGTAAGCAATCCAAACATTTTTCTTCCTTACCTTGCGATTCCCATGATCATGGAGACATTCCCACAATCGTGAGTTTTGTTATCCAAAAAATTCCAGCCATTCTCTTCCAATTTTTTAGATTTTTAGCTCAAACATGTTACATCTACCATATCTTGTATGTATTTCATCATTTCTACTTCATTTCCTTATTAAAATCACCTCCATTCCAACTAAAAAACATCCATAAAACAACTCATAACCTATCATTTATCACTTATACAAAAATAGAACATGATCACTATCATTCACCATCATCTTAGTTCTTCTCATTTCAAGAACACTACATTAGCCTTTTCTTTAGCTTCAAAACTCGGTCTAAATCATCTCTATACCAATGATCCATGTTTTTATTCATCCAAAAGTAGAACATATTTATATCCATTCATTGATCAAATTTTCTAGAACTCATCATCAACACAAAAACACGACATGAATATACCTATTTCTTCATCCACATTTCAGCATATATTCATCCCCATTAACACTTTCAATCTATCTTTAACTATTGTCATATACGTTTCATTTTAAAACAAACCATGAAGAACCATGGCTTACTTAGCTTTTTAACTCCAAGCTTCTACAAATCCTCATGTAACCTTAGCTTCCCATTCTTACACGATGATCAACTTTTAAAGAGGAATAGGTTAGGTTTTCTAGTAACAAGATGATGATAAATGAATTTTGTTAAAGTAACAAGGTGTTGGATGATAGCAAAGCTCGACGTGGTGAGGTAAGAGTGAGATATTCGTGAGATGAAGAGAAGAAAATGAAGATGAGAGCTTGTAGAAACAAAATAAAAGACAAGGATAAAGATGGTCTTTCAAAATGTAAATATCATGGGAGGGGTTTAAAAGCAAGGTAAACAAATGTTTGGTGAGTGTCATGACTTAAATAACCAAATTAATAAGTCATTTACTTAAGCTAACTAATGTCTCTTAACATTTAGTCCATTTTTCTCTCAATTTCTATGCCAATTGTCACCCAATTTTCTATGCCACTTATCAATAAATCCTAAAGCCACTGGTTATTTATTTCTACTACCATTTGTCATTTATTTCTATTATCATGAGTTAATTTGGCTTGCCACTTGACATTTTCCTAGTCCAAAAATACACATAAATTCATAAATATCCAAATTTTAACAATAAAATTCTGAATTAATAATTGAAACCATCAGACCAAAAATCAAGATATAATAATTTACATTTCACGTCATAACCATTTAAAATCTTTCATATCCCAGAATCTGTCAATTGAGTGCATATACAATATTTGCAATGTATACAATCAATATTTACGTGTCTATGCTAATGATATGAATACAATCGCAATGCATCTCTTAATTTCTCAATGCTATTTCTTATGTATCATGATCTAGGATCCTATATCCTAACCGTTAGTATGGGAAAACGGGATATTAAAATCCCCCTAGAAATTTCATCTTCGAAATTCTTATCTGCTTGATCAAATAGATAGGGTTATTAATTCTTCATGTTCTCCTTTGTTTCCCATGTAGCTTCTTTACTCTAATGATTCCTCCAAAGGACTTTAAAGAATGGGATCACTCGGTTTCTCAATTGCTTCGTCTGATAACCAATTATCTTAACTGGTTTTTCAATATAACTCATATTACTCGCAATTTCAATCTCTTGAGCAGGTAACACATGTGTTGGATCAGACCGATATCTCCTAAGCATACTCACATGAAACACATTGTGAATCTGAGACATTTCAGTAGGTAGTGCTAAATTGTAAGCCAATGGTCTAACTCTCTCAATAATCTCATATGGACCTATGTATCTAAGGTTTAAATTACCCTTTTTACTAAGACTTAGCACTCCTCACCAAGGTGATTCTCTCAGAAACACTTTATCTCCTACTAGGTATTTCATATCACTCGTTACTGATCCACATAACTCTTCTATCTATCTTTTGCTGCTTTAATTCTATTTCGGATCAATTTAACTTTATCAACAGTATCTTGAATCAGTTATGGGCCTTCAATAATCCTTAGCCCTTCTTCATCTCAATAAAAAAGTGAACGACATTTTTTGTCGTATAATGCCTCATATAGTTCCATACCAATACTACTGTGATAATGATTGTTATAAGCAAATTCAATTAGAGCCACATACTGATCTCATGTTCCTTGAAACTCCAAAACCCAAGCTCTGAGCATATCCTCAACAATCTTAATTGTTCTCTCACTCTGTCCATCTTCTTGAAGATGAAACGTTATACTGAAGTTCAACTTCGTACCCAATGCTATCTATAAACTTCTCCAAAATCTTGAGGTAAATCTGGGGTCTCGGTCCGATACAGTAAACACTGGGACCCCACGTAATCTTACTACTTCATTCACATACCTCCGGGCTAACTGATCCACTGTATTATTCTCCCTTACTAGTAAGAAATGAGTCAACTTTGTTAGTCTGTCAACGATGACCCATATGGCATCATGTTGCCTTGGAGTCCTTGGCAATCTCATGATAAAGTCTATAGTAACTCTCTCCCATTTTTGCTCGAGAATAAGCAATTACAGTAACTTCCCAACCGGAGCCTGATGCTCTTCCTTAATTTGTTGGCAAGTTAAACACTTAGCAACATACTTAGCCATTTGCTTCTTCATCCCTGGGCACCAGAAATGTTGTTTCAACGTATTATACATATTGGTAGTACTAGGATGCATAGCGTAGGCTACTATATATGCTTCCTCCAGAATCTCTTTTCTCAACTCATGCACATCGAGTGCACATAACCTCTGCTTCAACCATAATGTGTCGTTTCTCAATTCAAATTCATAATTCAGATTTACTTTCAACTTCTTTATAAGCTTCATTGACTCAGGATCTTTACTTTGGGCTTTTCTGATTCGTTCATGTAACATCGGTCTAAACTTCAATGTAGCTAATAATACTTCATTTTGCTTTAAATTTAACTTAACATTCAATGCTCTCAGTTGCACTAGATTTGATAACCTTGATAACTGAACTTATGCTATATCAGCTACAACACTAGCTTTACCAGGATGATACTCAATTATGTAATCATAATCTTTCGGTAATTCGATCTATCGTCTTTATCTCATATTTAACTCCTTCTGACTCAACAAATACTTCAAACTCTTATGATCAGTATATATCCGAAATGTCTCACCATATAAATTGTGTCTCCAAATTTTCAGGACAAACACTACTACAACAAGTTCTAGATCATGAACTGGATAGTTAAACTCATGAGACCTTAACTGTCTCAATCGTGTGCAATTACTTTGCCATACTGCATCAGAACACTTCCTAATCCCTGGTGTGAAGCATCACTATACACTACTTAACCTCCAGATCCAGATGGAATAGCTAACATCGTTGCAATAGTTAACTGATGTTTTAATTTCTCAAATCTCTTTTGACAATCATCAATCCATCAGAATGGTACATTCTTCCTCAGAAGATTTGTCAAAGAGGCTGAGATAAGTGAAAACCTCTCGATAAACCTTCGGTAGTATCCTGCTAATCCAAGAAAACTCCGAATCTCAAATACATTTCTCGTAGCTTCCTATTTCACCACTACTTCTACTATCTTTGGATCAACTTCTATGCCTTGTCCAGATACTTGTGACCTAAGAATACCACTTGATCAAGCCAAAATTTACACTTATTGAACTTGGCATATAATTGCTTCCATCTCATTATTTGTAGGACTAGTCTCAAATGTTCAGCATGTTCTTCTCTACTCTTTGAATACACCAAAATATCATCGATAAATACAATAACAAAATGATCTAAATAAGGTTGAAATGCCTTATTCATCAAATCCATAAAAGCAATTGGAGCATTAGTCAATCCAAACGGCATCACCATAAACTCAAAATGCGTATATCTAGTCCTTAATGCACTTTTCGGTACATTAACTTTTGTTATCTTAAACTGGTAGTACTTTGATCTCAAGTCTAGTTTATTGAACACTTGTGCTCCCTACAATTGATCAAGTAAATCATCAGTTTTAGATAACAGGTACTTATTCTTCACTGTTACCTAATTCAATTGCCGATAATCAATACACAACCTTAAGGTTCCATCCTTCTTCTTCACAAATAAGACTAGAGCTCCCCAAGGTGATACACTGAGTCTGATGATTCCCTTATCCAATAACTCCTATAACTGAGCCTTAAGTTCCTTAAGTTCCACAGGTGTCATCCTATATGGAGGAATAGATATAGGAGCAATACCTGGAACTAAATCGATAGTGAACTTTGTTTCCTTATCTGGGGGTAAACGAGATAACTCAGTAGGAAACACATTTAGGAAATGCCTAACAATAGGAATATCCTGTACTATCTGCTTAATATGGATATCAACTACATAGGCTAGGCAAGCCTGACATCCACCTCGAATCAATCTTATAGCACTTATTGATAATATCGATATGACTAATACCTCGAAAGATTACTCTCAGCTAATTGGGAGATTCAAGTATCACCTCTTTAGTATGACAGTTCATTACAACCCTACGAGCAATGAGTCAATCCATACCTAAGATAAGATCTATCTCATTTAATTGCAATACAATCAGATCTGCTTCTAGCTCTACTTGATTAACTCAAATCATACACCCCTTACACAATTCTCCTATCACTGTTGTACTACCTATCAAAGTACTTACTTCTAATTCGCAATTTAACATTTCTCTCTCACAATGTAATTTAGATGCCAGATATGGTGCGATAAATGAATGCATAGATCCTGGATCTAGCAATACAAATGCTTCAAAATTAAAGACATTTAACACATCTACTATAACATATGGGGACTTCTAAACCTCCTGTCTAATGATAGCATAAATTCTAGCCTAAGACTATGGCTGATTACTCCGCACCTCAGTCTTGACAGTAAGACCAGCTGAACTCATTCTGCCTCTACCTCTGCCTCTCTGTCCAAATCCACACTCCTCTCACTCTAGACTATGTTTCGAAAACTGTAGGATAGTCTCTGATCTGGTGTTCAAAGAAGCCATAACGAAGGCAAGTTCTCGATAATTTCCAACATTCACCACTATAATTCTTACCATAGTGTTCACAATTAGGCATCTGCCCAGATATTGTACCTCTACCAGTGCCAGCTTGTACAAAACTATCTCTCGATCTAAACCCCGACTGTCTCGATCTAATCAATGGTCGATACGATCTATTTTGGCATTTACTAAATCTTCTGCTAGAATCAACTTAAGTCTCACCTTGTCTCTTCATTTTGAACTCTTGTTTGTACTCTCCTTGTCCATCTTTTAACAATCGTTCTATTCGGAGTGAGGCAGCTCTCATCTCAGTAGAACTTCTCATATTTGTAATAACTAACTTTGTTCTAATCTCCATGTTTAGCCCATCTTCAAACCTCTTACATTTGTCTTCCTCAGTCGAAATCAATGCAGTTGAATATCTCATTAACTCATTAAATCTTATCTCATATTTGGTTATAAAGAGGCTTCCTTGCTTCAGATCCAAAAACTCCTTCATCTTTCTATCCAAATAAATCTTCGGCATGTATTCTCCTTGAAGGATTTTAGAAAGTTTTTCCATTTTAAACTAGAAGGACTGGTGGTACTACCGAAAACAGTCTTCCACTACTGATAAGTTGGACCTTGTAGTTGTGAAACTGTGTAATCAAACTTCTCGTCTGACTTACAGTCCATCTAATCAAAGATTTTTTTGGTTCTCTCCAACCATCTTTTTGCCTTAGCAAGGTCTATACTTTCGTAAAAGTCTACAACCCCTATTTTTTAAGCTTGTCAGACATCCTTTCTCTCCTCTCAGGGATTCTCAGAGGTATTTGATCAGATTGAGGTACTAAGGACTCTCTATTGGCTCCTACAGACTCTAGGTAAGCTGATTCTCCAATTTGATCACCTATAGCGGATGACTTATGATAAACAATAATCTTGATTACTATTTGAATCTCTCTTTATATATCATGTCTATGTGCTTATATATGTTCCTATAGATGTCAAATCATGCTCTGATACCAAAAGATATAACCCCCACCTTCACGAGGCACATACCCAAACATCTCGAGGACATTCGAACACATGCCCTATGAAAGTGGCATGTTAAAGCAGTCACGTTCACTTAATATGGCATCATACACATAAACACAATATTCAAAAGCTCAATTCCTCATTCCATTTATAAAACATAGTTACACTGTAGCATTACACTACATAATTCATATACAAACAATATCAAAAATATCTCAAAGTTTACTATTCTTTACAACATGTTCTACCTGAAATGAGGAATTAACTATACACAATTTACTTGACTCCTCAGATATCAGTTGACCGACCTGTGAGTCATTTCGTTCCCACAAACGCAATACTAGGCTTGTTCTAGACCGTCTTAAAAGCTAAATCTCCTCTCAACCTAAAAATCAACGTTACAATTTTGATGAATTTTGTGAACTCAGTGAGCGAACCATCCTCAATGCACTCACCTATATCAAACCACAAAGATAGTTCACAATTCAATTTATAAGGAAATGACATCACAAATACTGAATATCATGCTACAGTTCGTTTTAGAACAATAGATCAATTCACATTTTATACCACAAAACATACTCATTTATTTTGCATTATATATCAAACAGTTCATATATTCATTTCTGTTCAATCATAAGACACATTTACGGATGTATATGCAAATGCACATATGACTCCACTTTTATTGTTACTTTATTGTGACCGTGTGCTTTTTTAACTGTCCCGTATATGTTGTAGATATCGAGCTCATTAATAACTATCCCGTATCTGTTGTGGATACCGGAGGGCTCATTTTAATACTGAGCCTGTGGCTCTTTGTACTCATTTTCTAAGCTTTAAGCTCTTTTTCACTGTTCACTCCAATCACAATCTTCTTTTATCTGAACATGCATTTTAATGTAATGGGATGCATCCATTCACATTATATGCAATCAATCACTTTCATTCATCACATGCAGTCACTTTCACATTTTCATTGGACCTTAGTCCAACATTCAACATATTTGTTGAGTACACTTATTTCTTTTAGATTCACATACAATTAGAACACTCTTTATACATTCCCAATTATCGAACTCCTCAAACTATTAATATCCGAAATTATCACATTACATAAATATCAGTTTAATATTTGAAATTTTAGCAAATACAACTGATTCTAGCGAGAAACATCTAGGTTACTCATAGTAAGCTCTAGATAGCTATTGCTTCGACGAACTGACAATGTCTACATGTTGTCGTTTGACTTACTCATCTAAGCCAAACAATACACATCATAACCATTTAAAATCTTTCATATCCCGGAATGTGTCAATTGAGTGCATATACAGTATTTGCAATGTGTACAATCAATATCCACGGTGTATGCTAATGATATGCATATGAATGCAATACACCTCTTAATTTCTCAATGTTATTTCTCATGTATCATAGTCTAGGATCCTATGTCCTAACCCTTAGTATGGGAAACTGAGATATTACAATTAAAGCATATATGCATAGCGTATCATATGCTCACCAGCTAATATTTGATGGGATCAACCTGTGATAAATAAGCAAAAGAATTATGAGAGACCTATTGATAACTGGGTCGGTATGCAGGTGATCATGAAGAGGCAATTTATCATTAACTAATATTATAGAGATTTATTTTAAAAATTGCAATGCCTCACTTATAGGTTAAAAAGTTTTGAAGAATATCACAAAGACATGAATATTTCCATAATTTGACTAACGTAGAGGAGGATTGGGATATCATTGTAGCTAGATTTCTAAGTGGTTTTAATGATGAGATTGTTGATATAGTAAAATTATAACATTATGTGAAATAAAAAGATATGATTTATATAGGCATAAAGGTGGAAAGAAAACTAAAAATAGAATGAAACCGTTCATAACATAATTCTAGTTCATGTTCATGAAAGTTGAGATGGAAAAAAGAAAACAAAGTTATTCCTAAAGCCAAAGTTGTACCGCCTAAAAAAAGGGAAAAAAAAACTTACTAAAGTGGCTGAGGCTATGGCCATTAAGAACGGAGCTGAATATTGTATTGGTCACAATCTGGTACCCCTGATCATTGAGACTGATTCCTTGGCAATGCAGAA
>JAOSBN010000009.1:18527592-18548897 GCA_027563595.1 Erythroxylum suave
ACACAATATCCTTACTTCATGTTGTAAACTACAAGAACCTGAAACAATTAAATATTTATTCTTCCAAATGCCAGTATACAGCAGCCATATAGTTAAGGACACAGTAGCTTAACAGCCTTGGATACCATCAGATTGAATGGCATAGCATTATAGAATAGTTCAATTAAAGGCATAAATTATGTAAGGATGATTATCTTTAAGATTGCTTTAGATTGTGAGGGGTATTTTATTTTATTTGAAGAGAAAGAAAAACCTGATAACTTTTCAATCCAAAGAATAATTAATTCAATCCTTCATACAATTGATCATCGACTGAATAAGAAAACCAATCATCACTTACAATACTTTTACAACAATTGAATTTCTAATTAAACAAATCCTATATATATTAAATGCAATTAATAAGATGGCATTTCCAAGAAGAAATAACCTAAATAAAATAGATTGACGACGGCTCTATAGCTTTAAATGCAGGTAGACTTCTTTTATGTCATTATCGGATGTGAACTTGTGAAGACTATAAATAAGAATACCAAGAATCCGGTGGAGTGTCAAAAACAAGGAAAAACAGTTGCCACCAATGGCATAAACATGCACGTAGCATCAACCGGGACGGGGCCCGTAATCAGATCAGTCTACGAAAGGCTAAGGCGGGCATTTTTTCGCAGCTTATTTTTATAAATGATAAAATAAAATTAATTAAAATAGGTTTAATTTTGACTTTGTAAATAGTAATAAAAAGGACTGTATTTTATTTAATTTTATTTTTTATGAGGGCTAAAAATAGGAATTATTTTTTACATTGCCTAAGACCTATAAAATATTAGGAACGGCCCTACCCGTAATCCTCTTGATGAACGAATTTCCAGAACTCATGGCATCACTAGCTCCTCTTTTTATCCTCCCATAGTTACTGTTGCATAACGCCTGACCTTCGTGGATACGGCGACACTAATGCGCTAGTTTCGCCTTATCGAGATTAAGGATGATAATTTTTAACTTATAAGACTAAATTTAGTTGTTTTCAATATATCAATTTATAAGTCAAACCCAAACTCAGATTCAGATTAACTTGAAACTCAATTATTTTAAATAAAATAATTTCATTTTATTTAGAGAAGCCTAATCTTAGAGGCTCAATCAAGCCAAAATTCAATTAAAAATTTTAAATTGTTTTACATTTTAATTTTTAAAATATTTTAAATATTAAATATCTGTATACTGAAAATTGGGAAATATTAAGTCTGTCAATTCTAATATTATAAATTAAATCACATAAAATCACTCTCTCTGGTCACCACTTTCCTGTGTCATTCGTCGTGCAGCGAAAGTCGAACTCTTTGGCTCGACGGCTGCGAATATTAAACTCTTTACGTGGTTGTGTCAGAATTGGAGGTCAATCCAAATCTAAATCTCCACAGCGGAGGGCAAGTGTAGAACTTGGGGGATATGGAGAAAATTAACCACTCGACGGTGACCGCCAACGGCATTAAGATGCACGTGGCATCAATCGGCTCGAACTCTGCTCCAGTAATCCTCTTCTTACATGGATTTCCCGATCTCTGGTACACCTGGCGACACCAGTTTCTTCACCTGTCTGCTCTCGGCTATCGCTGCATAGCTCCTGACCTGCGCGGCTTCGGTGATACGGACGCACCGGCGTCTGTTTCCGAGTACACGGTGTTCCACGTCGTTGGCGACCTTGTGGGGTTGCTTGACTCTTTGGGTATTGGGCAAGTGTTCTTGGTGGGTCACGACTGGGGCGCGATGATCGCTTGGAATTTTTGCTTATTTAGGCCTGATAGAGTCAAGGCCTTGGTTAACATGAGCATCGCGTTGTTTCCTAGAAACCCTGTGAAGAGGCCTGTTGATAAATATCGGGAATTGTTCGGCGATGATCACTATATTTGCAGGTTTCAGGTATATAATTACACGACCTTTTACCCTTTTCGGTGGTTTTTCATACTTCAGTATCGGGATCTGTTGTTGTGCGATTTCCTTGGTTTTTGTAGATCAATAAGAGTCTTATAACCCATGTCTTTGGTACTTTCTCTTTTTGATATAATCTCAGCCAGTGATTTAAACTTCAAGATGCATTGACCTGGATTATGATCTTGTTGCTATGATTGACTGACGGTACCTTAGATGGCCAATCTGATGTTGGATTTTGTTTTCTTTTGATAGTGCTCTGTGTATAGTTCATTGTTCTTAGTTTGTTAACTTAAAAACCAGAGGAAAAAAACCAAATTGTTTGGCAGGAACCTGGAGAAATCGAAGAAGACTTCGCTCAAATGGAAACAAGTGCAATAATTAGAAGATTTCTTACATCTCGCAATCCAAAACCACCATGTATAGCTAAGGAAATTGGATTCAGAGGTTTGCCCGTCATTAGGGATATGCCTTCTTGGCTGTCAGATGCAGATATCGACTACTACGCTAGCAAATATGACCAGAAGGGCTTCACTGGAGGGTTGAACTACTATCGATGCATGAACTTGTAAGTCAGAAGATTGCAATAGCAACTTATAGCTTCACGTAGCTGGAGGATGGATCAGAATTTCCTATCTAATTGTGGAGCCATTTAAGTGACAAATTTGTGTTTTGTTGCAGAAGCTGGGAGCTGATGGCACCTTGGGATGGATTACAGATTACAGTACCAGTTAAGTTCATGGTGGGGGATTTGGACATAACCTACAACATCCCTGGAGTTAAGGAATACATACACAATGGGGGCTTTAGAAAAGTTGTGCCATATTTACAAGAAGTTGTTGTAATGGAAGGAGTTGCTCACTTTCTGCATCAAGAAAAGCCAGATGAGGTCAGCATGCATATATACGACTTCATTAAGAAGTTTTGAACTGCAGTTTGACTTCTTTCTACCACCGACAAGCTCCTTAGAGCCCATCTCTAGGTTTTGGCATTTGGTAGCGTAGGTCTAATATTTGTTATACTTAGCAGAAAATGAAGTGTTTCAATACTTTCTCAACTTTGAGTAGGCCTCTTAGTTACGTCACTGCTATCCCTGGAATATTTTATCAGTTTCTAAAGTTTACACTTTTCAGTTTATCAGCTTTTTTAACAATTGGTGGAAAATGGCAACCTATCAGTGTGATGTTTTGAGCTTATTCAAGTGGGACATAATGTCAGTGATCGGTTACGTTCCTGCTTCCTTGCATGTTTAGCTTCTTTTGATTGCATATACAGATTTCCTCATATAAATGAGGAGACTACAAAGCTTTAAGCTCATGGCATTGGCACTTCCTGGGGAAGGAGTAATAAATTGAAACAGAAGATGGAGTTGGATATACATACGTAGCTAATGAGTCACACAGCCTGAAAAAACAAGAAACACGTATCCAATCTTTAATAATATTGATTCTCAGGGGATCCCCTAAATCGTTTGTTTAAATTGAAATGTTCGACAAAACTGCAAAAGTAACACACCAAGACAATACAAAGCTGAAAATTCTAAGTGAAACCAATTGCATTTTGAGATAATCTGATTGCTTTTAATAGGCTGATCTTTATCTCTCGGACACGCTTAAGAACTCATACTTTGAAGCCACGGCTATTTCTTCTTCCCCTAGCCCTCTCAAATTTCCTTCCCTTTGATCGCACGTAAGGTTTAGTGTGGCTGTGTGGTACACCAGGAGCTGGTCCAAAGTGCTTAACAGCCTCACGAGCATTCTTGGGACCTCTCAGAAGAACCTGCAACGTTTGATCACAAAAGTTCCGATCATTATCCAAGGCTAATCGATTCAAAGTGCATTAAAGAAAGCCAAAAGCGTAAAAACACCCAGATCATAGCATTTGATAAATTAATGATACGTTAATTCATGCACATCCTTCTATCATTCCTTCTTTCCATATCCCACTGTCTTTAAGAATTTGAAGGCGGCTAAAAGGAACAAAGAGATCGAATCAAAATTACAAAAATATCACCTGCAAGAACCATATCCTCAAAGATAGAAAACATCCTGTATGAAGACCAGTTACTGATAGAAAACATGTTGTACATATTCATCCATACTATTGACAACGGAGCACAAAATCTCACACATGGTAGACCATGAATGCTTATTAATTCCACAGAAATTTGGATAGACCACACTGCGGTCTTAACAATTGCATATGGATTCCAAAAACAAAAATGGATAAGAATACAAAGCCATTAGTATCTAGCCTCCAACCACAAAATTTAGCACAATTACTCACTACTAACTAGTGATCAATAGGACTTAGCATAAAAGCATAAGGTAAAAACCTTAAGTAACCCAACAACCGCAAAAGGCAATTTTGTATTCTATTACATTAAACAGAATGATGCAAAGACAAAGGTAGAAACCTGATAGGTTATAAAGGATATGAAAAGAAAATTGGGGTTAAAGTTCTTATCAAAGGTCATACCGTGTTCTGCCCAAGTGGAGCTCGAAGAGCCAGTTGATCAAAGGTCAAACATTCTCCACCAGCCTTCTCAATCCTAGCCCTAGCAGTCTCAGTGAACCTCAGGGCAGTAACCTTCATAGCAGGGACCTCATATACCCTAATGTCATCGGTCACAGTTCCAACAAGCACAGCAATCTTATCGTCCTGAAAAGTATCAATCCGATCAATGAACATATTGCTTTAACAATCCCAAAAATCACACAGAAGCCGGAACCAGGCAATAAACACACAATCTTTGAGAAATGACAAAAACACGAAACAACAGAGAGATACAAACCTTGCCCTTCATGAAACGAATCAAGCGGGAGAGTGAAAGAGGAGCCTTGTTGACCTTGCTCATAAAGAGCCTTTTCAGAATCACCGCATTGAACCTACTTCCCGTCCTCCTCACCAAAAACCGGTACAACTGTCAACAGATCCAAGCCATTCAATAACAAAGAAATATCCAATCCAAGCACAGTCCATTAATAAAAATCGAGAACTAAAGACCTTGACAAGGAGCTTGAGGTAAATATCATTAGACTTAGGGGCAGTGCGTTTGGTCTTCTTGCTCTTGCCTCCGGCTTTCAAATCAATACCCTGAAATCACCAAGTTAAACAACTTAGACACCGAAAAAAAAAATCATATAGAGAAATATATAGTAAGGGTAAGAGTAAGGGTTTTGGGAGATTAGAGAAGAAGTTCACCATATTGGCTGCTGATTGCAGGGAGACAAAATTCCGTTTGATGAAGAAGAACACCTGCTAGGGTTTTAAGACATTGTGAAGCAAGATTGGGCTTGGGCTCGCATGTAATTGTTCATAAAAGTCCAATCCAATATTAATTTGATCTTGCTGGAAAATGACCCGAAGGCAGTCTCATCGCTTCATGGGTATAGTCCTACCCAATGAAACTAGGTTTTTGTTGAAAGAGTGAAATGGTTCTGATAACGTGGCCGTGGCGGCAGTGCACTGTACACCGGTGGAGTTGGTTCAACTGCCAAGCTATTGACAGGATGGATCTGTGTCGTTTCTGTGTTTAATTAATTAAAATGGATAAAAAGGGACTCTTTTCTTTTTTATTTTAGAGCGAAGGAAACTACAATTATTATTTTTTAGATGTGTATCGAGTAAATTTTTAAATTGATGCAATAATTTGTAAATTATATCAATTGGATATTTCGTACTAAGCAAGGCCTGTACGATATGATCGATAAAGAGAATATAGATAAAGAGATTCAAACACAAGACCTTTTGATCATATGCTCTTTGTTTCACCAACTCGACTTTTTATGTCAAGTTGCATTATTAATATTGGCGTAAATTACTGTTAAGTTAGTAAGGTATTAAAGAACCACATCACCAATTAATTTATTCTAACTTTGTTTTATTAAATGTCATCTATATATTTATAAAGATCCATGTAAATACGCTAATGAGATTTGAACATAATAGAAACAAGGTAATTAAAACAAAATATTTGATCCCTTAAAAACTTCCAACGTCTTTTCATAGCATCTATATTTAAATCCCTCGAAGAAGACCAATATTATAAATAATTTAAAATATTTCATATTTATTAAGAAAGAAAAATAAGTGACCCAGAAATAACATTATTTTATTTTCTCTTTAAAAAATTGTCTAACCAATAAATCACTCAACCATTATATTAAGTATTAACAAAATTCAAATAGCAGATCAATCAGTTTAATAGTAGAACTTTTAAATTAATTAGTTTTATTTAGATTAATAATTTTATTATTAAAAATCAACTAATTTATTAATTTATTGACCAATTTTTGTCAACTAATCAATTAATTAAAATAATCAGATTAATTTTTATTTAACAGTTTCTTTTTTAATTTAAAATTTTCAATAAATAAAAATTATTTTTTCAATTATTTTCAAATTTTCCAATTTATTAGACCTCTAACAAATTTTATGTGGTCTAATATCAATTAAATTTTAAATTTTTTATTTTATTGATTTAAATTTCAGTTTTGAAAACATGGACTAAATCACGCTCTCAAAATGATTCGGTTATGGAAAAAAGGTAGAATCCTTATCAACATTCGCATATCTAAAGGTCTATTTATTTTTAATTTCGATCTAATTATTAGGTAGAGCATATAATTTATTATATTGGAATAATTATATTTTAATAAGGTTTAGGTAGAGCATATAATTTATTATATTGGAATTATTAAAGGGATATATACTAAAGTTTTGTGCTATAAACTTGAAGGGAAAATCCAGACACGTACGATTTCTCTTAGACAGGTCCAACTAAGGCACCACGCCGTCCTTTCGCCGTCGAATCAGGCACCAACCATTTGTTAGGCAAAATTTACAAAAACACCCTCCTTATTTGCGGCGCCTGGCAAGTTAGTCAAACTTTCTTCATCTATCTGTCCAAATTAACCACTCCCGGACTTTCTTCGTCGTTCCGTAACGGTTTGGACAGACCACACAATGCATTCCACGAAGGTTCGACGGAAAGTGGCTCCGGTAAACGGAGAGCTTGATAACTCCGCCGAGAAGCAAGAACAGCTCCTCCTCTCCACCACCATCTGCGATGGCGAAGACCTCGGACCATTTATCCGCAAGGCCTTCGCTGGCGGTCGCCCTGAGACGCTACTCCACAACCTCCGCCATTTCGCTCGCTCCAAAGAGTCCGAAATCGAAGAAGTCTGCAAAGCTCACTATCAGGACTTCATTCTCGCCGTCGACGACCTTCGATCTCTTCTATCCGACGTCGATTCTCTCAAATCCGCTCTCTCGGAGTCCAACTCGAAGCTCCAGTCCGTTGCTGGACCTCTCCTGGCCTCACTCGACGCCTATCTTGAAGCACAAACCGTATCTCAGAACGTTCACTTGGCGCTTTCCCAAGTCACCACCTGTATTAAGCTCATAGAGCTTTGTTCCAGAGCGAACGGCCATTTGTCCAGTGGAAACTTCTACATGGCTTTAAAGTGCGCGGACGCTATCGAAAGAGACTTCTTAGATAAAACGCCATCGTCTACATTGAAGATGATGTTAGAGAAGAAGATTCCGGGGATTCGATCTTATATAGAGAGGAAAGTTAGCAAGGAGTTTGGGGATTGGCTTGTGGAGATCCGAGTCGTGAGTCGTAATTTAGGTCAAGTCGCGATCGGTCAAGCCTCGGCTGCGAGGCAACGAGAAGAGGATCTTAGAGTCAAACAGAGACAAGCCGAAGAACAGAGCCGACTGAGTTTGCGAGACTGCATCTACGCGTTGCAAGAGGAAGACGATGAGGATGGATTTGACGGCGGGATCGTAGATGATGGTAAGGACGATTATGCTAACGGCGGTAGTGGATTGTTAGGATTTGATTTGACTCCCTTGTATAGAGCTTACCATGTACACCAAACATTAGGGCTTGAAGATCGGTTTAAGCAGTATTATTTCGAGAACAGAAAGCTTCAGTTAACATCCGACTTTCAGGTCTCGTCTATGACTCCGTTTCTTGAATCTCATCAAACATTTTTTGCACAAATTGCTGGATTTTTTATAGTGGAAGATCGAATTTTGAGGACTGGAGGGGGTTTAATTTCGAGATTAGAAGTGGAGAATTTGTGGGAAACTGCAGTAAGTAAGATGTGTTCAGTGTTAGAAGATCAGTTTTCCAGAATGCAAACAGCAAATCATCTTTTACTGATAAAGGATTATGTGAGCTTGCTTGGAGTTACACTACGTAGATACGGGTACCCTGTGGATGCTTTGTTAGATGTTTTAAGCAAGCATAGGGATAAATACCATGAGCTACTGCTCTCTGATTGTCGTAAGCAAACTGCAGATGCTCTCGCTACTGATAAGTTTGAGCAGATGTTGATGAAGAAAGAATACGAGTATTCGATGAATGTTCTTTCTTTTCAGTTACAAATATCTGATATTGTACCAGCTTTTCCTTATGTTGCGCCATTTTCCTCCACGGTGCCTGATTGCTGTCGAATTGTACGATCTTTTATTGAGGATTCTGTTAGTTATATGTCATATGGTGGGCAACTTGAATTCTTTGATGTTGTTAAGAAATATTTGGATAGGCTTTTGAGTGAGGTTTTAGATGGAGCTTTGCTGAAGATTATTAATACTTCAGTCCATGGGGTTTCACAGGCTATGCAGGTCGCAGCAAATATGGCTGTAATGGAGCGAGCTTGTGATTTCTTCTTTCGTCATGCTGCTCAACTTTCAGGTGTACCCTTGCGAACAGTGGAGAGGGGGAGGAGGCAGTTTCCATTAACCAATGCCCGTGATGCAGCTGAGGAGGTGTTATCTGATTTGCTCAAACAGAAGGTTGATGGCTTCATGACATTAATTGAGAATGTGAATTGGACGGCTGACGAGCATGTACAGAGTGGTAATGAATACGTGAATGAAGTTATAATATATCTGGAAACTTTGGTTTCTACTGCTCAACAGATTTTGCCAGCTGAGGTCCTTAAAAGGGTTTTACAAGATGTTCTTTCTCACGTATCAGAGAAAATTGTAGGAGCTTTACTTTCGGACTCGGTGAAGAGGTTTAATGTCAATGCTGTCATGGGGATTGACGTGGATATTCGTTTGCTGGAATCATTTGCAGATAATCAATCTCCCTTGTTTTCTGAAGGGGAAGCAAGTGAGTTGAAAGGAGCACTTGTTGAAGCTAGGCAATTGATTAATTTGCTTTCGAGCAATCATCCAGAAAATTTCTTGAATCCTGTGATCAGGGAGAGGAGTTACAATGCTTTGGATTATAAGAAAGTAGTGACAATATCAGAGAAGCTAAAAGATTCTACCGATCGTCTTTTTGGGACTTTTGGTAGCAGGGGAACCAAGCAAAACCCAAAGAAAAAATCACTGGATGCTTTAATTAAAAGACTTAAGGATGTTAGTTGATTTGATAGAGTAACCCTTGTTCTTTTGCTTAGCTCTTTTTACATCTTGATTCTTGTTTTCGCTTACAACTATTGTCTTGTTATTGTTCAAGCTGATGTAAAATTTGCATATTGCCTTTTCATCATTTCGGTGCATTCAATCTTCTTTTTTTTTAACAACTCAAGTTCTCAGCTTCGTCCGACTATCCTGGGATTTATGAGCCACTCACTCAGACTCATAGATAGGTAAATCTAAGTCTGATCTTAGATAGTATCAGATGTACCTACTCTGAAGGATGAGCCACTACTAGGGGGATTATATCATTTAAATAAAGGTTGCTCCTTTCCGGGCTTGAACCCACAACCTCCACAATCCTCTCCCCTTTTCTACCACTAGGTTATCCCGTGAGGGGCACATTCAATCTTTTAAATCTACAACAATTAGTTAGGCTGTTTTATTGTTATCAAAGATCCCTCAACATATTGGGCTTAAGATTCCAGCATCAAGTTCTCTCTTATAGCGAAATTGGGCTTAGAGAAGGGAACGGATGTGCTGACATATTAGCGAAATTGGCACAATCTTCATGTCTTGGCATTCATGTGCTTTCAGATATTCTATTGGACTGCTTGGAGGATCTCCACCAGGACATATAAGGGGTTGTATATTGTCGTAGTATACATTAAATTGTTTTAGTTTTATTTCCTTTGTATCAAAAAAATTACTCTCTTCTAATTATATTCTATTAAATTTTATTCATATATTTATGTGAAATCTATCATAAGATTTTCTGTATTAAATTTTCTGTTCTAATTATTCTCTTCTAACTATATCTCATTAAATTTCATTTATACATTTATGTAAAAACTACATAAATATATAGATGAGATTTAATAAAACATAACAAAAATACCATAATTAGAGTAGGTTCTTAAGATCCCTGCTTCATTTAGTCAATTTGAAACTATGCCATTAGTAACCTCAACAAACAAGGTTAGAAATGGGGCACAGGATCTGACCTGGGCAGATTGTGGTTATCTTTTATTTTATGCCTCAAGTTGCATATGGACTTTTTACATATGTGTCCATAATAAAATAAAAAGAAGAGTTTCAATTAATTAACAATATGCAAATATATATTGTCTAATTAAAACATAGAATTCAATTTTCTTATAGTCCTTTTTTAAATTAAAATATTCTTTATTTTATTGTCTAATGTTTATAATCATAAATATGCAAGAGAGGGATTAGTTAATCATCTACCCTTAAATTTTTTAAATTAGATGTATTTGATGCATGTTTATATTTACTCAAATTGTTAACATTCTCATGAATATGAATCTTATAACTTAAATTTTTATTAGGTTGTTCAAAACTGTCTTCAAATAATTTCTCATAATTCTTACTACAACAGTTACTCTTTAATCAAATTTATAGATAGCTCCTATTTAGGATATTAACGATTCTACTCATTTTTTATTTCCACTTCTAGACAAATGTTTTTAGACAATATCATATAAAATAATTATAATACAATTGAACTGGAAAAGGAATAAAAATATACGTAGGCACGACAAAACAACAATAAATTGATCATTTATTACAAATATATATCAATCGTATTATATATCTATAATAAGGGAAAAAACGAAGAGCCAAATTTAATATCTTGTATTAAAAATAAAAACAAAAAGTTTGCTACTATATTCAAAATTTATTTTCAAGTTTTCAAGTAATTTTAAACATAAAAAGTTGACAATGATCTACTTTTCAGCAAATATAATAGAGATTAACAACAATATCTGTACTATAGAAATATTGATAGCAGATTTTATTAATAATTTACAGATACAAAATTAATCAAAATAAATCAGAAAATGCTAATTATAACATAATAAGTGTATGAGACATAAATTGCAATTAAAGAACAAAATAAGAGATAAAAATTAGGCATGTTAATTTCAGCCCAGCCCGCCATGTTTTTGGTATGGGTTGGGCGAGTCGCGAGCCGACTATGGTTGGGCCTGAGGGCAGGCCTGGCACAACTCATGACCCGTCCATTTTTTCTAAAACGACATCGTTTTGAAAGCTTTTTGCTTAAAATACCAAATAGAGGGTTGGGCCAGCCTGACTTGGCTGCAACCCGTTGGGCCATAACCTGGACCATGTGTCAGTTAGCCCGCGGGCCACCATGGCTGGATGCGGGGCCCCCGGGCTGAGCTAAGCCGACGGCAACTCGAGCCAGACATGCCTAATAAAAATTGTCAACTAGGACATATGTGCCCCCTAGGGGGTGGTCAAGTTAGTGGAGTTAGAGCATAGGACAAAAATATCATGTGTTCAATCTCTTTGCTTACTCTCTCTCCATTAAACCTGTGGTACAAAACTTGTTTAGTGCGGAATACCCGATTGATGTAATTTGCAGACTATTACGTCAATTCGGAAGTTTACCTAGTATGTATCCAAAGGATAGTGACTGTGGGTTCCTTCGTTTTAAAAAAAACTATGATATATGTGAAATAAAAGAGAAAAATTGCCCAAATAAACTTTAATTTGAATTGAAATTATACTTAGAGATGTAACTAACAAAAATGATACATAATCAAATTGACAAATTTCAGTTTATCTAGACAAGCTATAGTTGAAGTAGGAAATGAAAGAAAATAAATCATACTCAAATTTTAATTTGAGTTTCAATTCAAAAATAGAAAATTCAACCCAGATTTAAAATTTATCATATTTATAATCAAAATTTGTTAAATCTCGTCCACTCTAGCTTGGTTCTTGCCCGAAAGGACCACTCACTGGCTAGCCGGGCTATTGTTATTTGGAGAATACTGAAAACTCTGCCTTTCGAACCGAACGCAAGGCCCATCTTCCCAATGCAAATTAAAATGTGCTCCTTAGGAAGAAAGATAAAGATGGAGTGCAGCCCGTAGAACACATTTTCAAGTCGAGTTGCTTACACAATGGATCTCTCTCTATCTCTATTTGAATAGAGGAAGATGTGAAAGTAATAGCCTTATTGGCCGCCTCCACATTTTAAAGGGCTAAAGAAAGTTCTCCACCTGTTGCCAACAATCTTTGTTTAGAATGTTACTGAGCGGGTCAATCTTCTTCTCCCTTTAATTTAGCAACTTATTTTAATCTTAAGGTTTCCTTGCCGGAGTCATAAATATCCTAGAATCGGGGCCGATTGGATAGCGATGGACTGACGGTGAAGACTTTCGGTAAATTTAAAATTAATTTAAAAAATAATTTCACAAAGCACATTCATAAATAAAGTTAACTAAAATATTCAAATTACAATATCTTTACACATTTTTAGAGACATTAGAACTAATGAATGATAATTATTTTCGGCGAGTTACATAACTTGAAATTGTTGTAAAATAGTCTCAAGAGTTTTGTAAATAACAGTAACAATAACAATGTTTTAATAACAATTTTATTGAATACAAAATTTATTTTTAATAAAATATTAAATTTGTGTTAATAATAACCTTCTAGATAAATATAAATGTGAAACATAATATATATATATATAACATTTAAAGGCAACTTTAAAAAAAAAACATTAAAGGCATCAGGGTTTGGCCAAAGGTGCCTAGCGAAAGCTTGTCCTTATGTGGCTCAGCCACTGCTCCTTGCCAACTGGCGACGGCTGAGGAACCAACTCGCCTCGCCTGCTGTGGCGGGTTGGCTATTTTGTTTCATAATAAGACATGGGCAATTATCCTTACCCTTGGTAGCTTACAAGTTAATTTACGTCTATCTATAGTCGGGTGCAATTTCCTTTCGATCATTTTCAAAAATTTTATATAAATATAAGAATAAAATTTAATCTAATAAAATTAGAATAATATAACTTGAATTTGACGTCATCTTTTTTAGAAAGAGACTTTATATAAATATATAAATAAAATTTAATTTAATCAAATTTGGATAATAAAACTTGAATTTGACGTGACGTTCTCCAGTGGGAGAAATTACGAGGGAAACAGCTACCAAGGAATCTTATTTAGGTGAGCAACCAGTCCAGAATACGTCATCATCATATTCGCTTTAGTTACTCTCTTATGAAGGGCATATTCCATCCACATTCGCTTACATATGTTTAATGCTGTTTACTTCAATCTCCAGATCACATGGAATTGCGGCGACTTGTCAGACCTACCATTCCAGGCATGGACATGGAAGGAAAAGTAAGCATAAGACTATTAAATAGCGTTTCCTAACCAGTATGCACTGGACACCCATCTGCTCAATGGCCTTTCTTTGTGCAATCTTCCTCTTTCTCACTCTCTCGTTCCAAACAATCTCCGGGCATGAGACAAAAACAGTTTACGAAGTTCTTGAAGAGTACGACTTCCCCATCGGTATCCTCCCCAAGGGAATAACAGAGTACGAACTGAATACTTCCACCGGTAAGTTCACTGTTTACCTCAACAGCACTTGCACTTTCAAGATCGATTCCTACGAGCTCAAATACAAGACCACTGTCACTGGTGTTATAACCAAAGACAAGCTCTCGAGCTTGAGCGGCGTTGAAGTGAAGGTGTTATTCTTTTGGCTTAACATTATTAAGGTGACTCGTGATGATGATGAGCTCGAATTCTCTGTTGGAATTGCCAGTGCCAGTTTTCCTGTGAGTAATTTCGACGAATGTCCCACTTGTGGCTGTGGCTTTGACTGCAACAGCGATGAACTGGAGCAGATTAAGCTTAATGGTCACTCGTCTGCTTCCTGATCAGAATTAATCAAGCACGTTTTGGAATTCACTGTCAATGTCCCCTCATGTATGTTATTCACTTAGTTCTGGTTACTGCATTTTAGTCTCCGTAGCTGCAATTTCTTAATTACTGTTCATGAGAACAGTACTTAATTAGTGTTCTTGAGTGCTTATCATTCGATTTTTTATATGATTTTTATGATTTTTAAAAAAGACTAATACTAAAAACACAGGAAGAAAAACTAGAATTTTTTTTATTAAATTTAAATACAAAATATAAAAATATAAATAAAACTTAATTTTTTAAAAATTCAAGAAATCGTTTGGATTGACACGATCACATCCTAACCATGTTTTACTAGATCGCTTCCATACATTTATATAAGATTCACGTAAATATATGAATGAGGTTTATGCTTAGTTTGGGAGAGTGGTGTCGGTTGATAACCTACTAAAATCAACCTGCTGAAATAATAAGTACTTATTGAGTTTGTGATTACTGTTTTAATAACTGTTGAAACATAAAAATAGGTATTTGTTAAGTGCGGTTGCGGTTGTTAAAAAGAGATAAAATGACTAAAAAATCTATTGATTTAATAAATTATTAATTGTTGTATAAATAATTAAAAACATATTATTAGTCATATAAATTTAATATTACAAATAATAAAATATTATAAAAATAAAAATAAAATAAATTTAGTAAATAAAATATTTCACAAAATATATTATTATTCATATTAATTAAGAGTATAATAGAAAATAATACTTGTAGTAAAAATTATTAATGAAAAGTAAAATTTCTACTATAGAAATAGTTTCTTACTACAATCATCTTTCTGTTTATAAATTTTTGTTGTGAAACCACATTTTTTCAACCTTCAGTTATTCACCGCAGATCTAAATATATAACTATATTTTAAAATTACGATAGATAAATATTTATTTTATTGTACCGTAAATCCCAACACAATATTAATGAATACTTAATCAGAATAAGAGACATGATACTTCGGTCAAGATCACAATCACGAAATCACCTTCACCTTTCAAACACTCATCGGCACGTGCTTTTACAACACTCGCTGTCAGTCAACGTGCTCTATCAATGAAACTACCACGTAGCAAGGTGAATAAAGAACGTCGTCGTGGCAGCGTGAGCGAGGTCAAGTTTGTCTAAACGCTGTCGTTTTCTTCTCTGTCTTTAGGCGGTGATCTTCTTTCTCGATTCTCACGTTAGAAAGGGGCTTTTTCTTTCTGTATTTCACGTCCCCGTTCGTGCACGAAATCCGGAGGATCTGAACCCTTGTTCGTAACAACATTCACTGACTCTCTCACTCGCTCACACAGATGTCCATCTCTGCGATTTTTCCCTTCCTCCTCATCCTCCTAGCACCGCTCGCCACGTCATCTCCCAACGGCGACGCACTAACGGCCTACGAGATTCTCGCCGGCTACAACATTCCCGTCGGCGTTCTGCCGAAGGGAGCGATTGGTTACGATCTCGATGCTAAAACCGGAAAATTTCACGCGTATTTGAACGGTTCGTGCAGTTTCTCACTGGAAGGTGGTTATCAGTTGAAGTACAAGCCCACTATTACCGGAGTTATAAGCGACAACAGGCTTAGTGAATTGAGTGGAGTGAGCGTTAAGGTTCTGTTTCTGTGGTTGAATATTGTGGAGGTTGTTAGAGACGGAGATGAGCTTCAGTTCTCCGTAGGGATTGCGTCGGCCAATTTTCCGATAGATAACTTCTACGTTTGTCCTCAGTGCGGTTGTGGATTGGATTGTGTTAATGGAAGGAAAGTAAGCAGTCGTATAACCAATCCTCTTGTTTCTTCTGCATAGGGATTCGATTCATTATTGTGGTTCTTTTAAGGCCCTATCAATGTTGTACTTGTTGTGGAATCTATTGTTCAATAAAGAGATGACTTGTGTCGAAAATATGAATACAGCGATGGTGGGATGAATGTATTGCATTAAATTGGGAAGGGTTGAACTGGGTCTAGTTGTCTAGTGAAAAATATTGTGAACATTACGGAGCTGTAGTTTGGTTTGATAGATATGAATTAATCATAATTTTTGGTTCTTTAGCAATCCTTGTTCTTGAACTAGAATTCTGGTGGGTGTTTGATTTGAAAATGACTCTGTGATTGAGCATGGAATAGCTAGAAATCAGATCGATTTGTGTGTGTGTGTGTGTGTGTGTCTGTGTTGTGGTATGTGCTGCAGGTAATTGTGCAGAATACAAAAATGGGCTTAAAACGAATTTCCTATGCAATTTAAAATGCAAAATCTGATTGCTTTGATCACTTGATTACAGTCAGATGTAGCTGTTATAACAGCATGACTAATTTATCTGGACTGCTGGACTCTTTACAAACTAATGTCGTTACTGGATTAAGCTTTGAATAGCTATTAGGATCTTTGTTGCAAAATAATTGCTAAAAGCAAGAGCTAGATTCTGACTGCATAGCAGTAGAAATGGATGTCAGCTCATTTACTAGGCATTTGAAGAGGACATAACAAACTGGGGACTGAACCATCATTGTCTGAAAAGTTATAGGATCTCTTCAGCTCCACAAAGCAACCCCAGATATCAGTAAGAAACCACTTCGATCATTGGTGAAGTTTCATGCTACTATTTAATTTTCTAGTACCAGTTGTTGAGGCATATGTTCTGGTAACTATATTCTACTTATGGCTTAGTTGTAAGGTGCTGCGTATCTAGAACTCTGTTTGTATATTGTCTTTTATGTCAATAAATTCACAAATTTTTTATAAAAAAAGGATAGTAGGTAGAAACCACTTAAAAAGTTTAACCAATATTTGCGTAGAGAGATGGAGATCCTCTGAGACATAGCAACAACCTGTGTGTTTCATTTAAATTAATGGAAATAGTTTTTGCAAATAAGCTGTGAGTTTTATTAGTTGCATCAGGTGCACATTCATGGAATACTGATTAAAACTGGTATTGAATAGCTAAAGAAGTGCATGCCTCGTTAATGTGATTCTTTATCTTGAACGGCTGTTGTATAATTTCCTAATCCTTTTTTTTGGTGCACTTGTCTAACACATTTGTGCATGTTGGTTCAGCCATATTTGTTCTTGTTCTATAGGTTAATAACAAGTCGTATTGGGTCTAAGATAATATCTTATCACCTTTGTGGTGTCATTACTAACTCAAATGCCATAAAACTGGCGTCAATACAGCCAGTTTGTTGTGGCGAGAATCATCAATTAGGTTCCTGATTTATAACTTTCAGGTCACCTGAGTGAAACTGGATTAGAGGGAAGACATTTCCTGGGTTTGTTTTCCTCTCCATCTGAGTGTTAGATTGGAATATAGATGATTGCAGCCAGAAGAATGGAATTCAAGCCTAAATACTTGCAATTCAGTTTTTTGATATTTGTCTTAGGGTGGATAGTAGACATATGAGACTTGCTTCCAAATGGGTATTGGAAAGGGGGAAAAAGAAAGGAAGAAGATGGATCATTCTATGAAGCTGTCTTCCGAAATAGCTAACTATGTTGATTTCTGGAGAAACCTCTAAGAAGCCGTCTCCTGAAATAGCTAAACCATGAGGTACAAAATTGATTTCTGGAGAAAGCTCTTTTACCGTAATAAAGGAACTTTCTATTTAGCAGTTCCTTCCAATCCTACACCGTGCAATTGTTGTCAGCGGCACAGCAGCTATCTGCACTGCCATTGGGTTTAACACGGAAAAGCAGATAGCAGCCTTGTTCACTAGGTGATCTGGGTTTAGTTTTATAAATGAAATCACTTGTTCTATCCTGTTCTAATCCATCTTTATGTTGACCACATAAATGTGCAGATGAGATGGATTGAAATAGGGTTGAAATAGCAAAAGTGAAATCACCGTATGTGAACCACATAAATATGTGGATGAGATAGATTTAAATAGGGTTGGAATAACAGAAGTGGAACATGTGATCTGGTCTCTTCGTTTGAGGTGTTAAAAAGGAGTCAGTCCCATTCATTCTAATTTCTGCTCTCTTTTCATATATGCATGCATTTTAGATGGCAAATCAAACCGGGCTACGTTTTAACTGACTCAAAAAACTCAAAAAAACTAAAGTTGTTTGTTTCTGTTTTCATTTTTAGTTTTATTTTTATTTTCAAATTTACTTTAAAAACTTTGTTAATTTGATTTTTTGGTTTCTGCTTTTAGTAAAAAGCATTAGTTTTTTTCTGTTTTCAAAAAATTATGAAAATTATAAAAAGTATTTTTTGTTTTTTAATCTGAATTACTATTAACTAAATATATATTATTTACTTATTTAATATATTAATTTTAAATATTTTATGAATAAGTTAATTTAATATTATATTTAATTAACTAAATTAATTACAAATAATAATTATGAATAATTTAATTGTAATTTTGCAATTAAACTAAATAAATTAAATTTAATAATTATTAATGGATAGAAGTAAATATAAAAATATTTTCAAAATATATAAATTTCAAGTAAATTTTGATTTAGTAATTAAAATATATTTAAATTGAATATTAATATATAAATTAAATATTTTTAAATTATTTATTTGAATAAAATAAATTAATTTTATTAATAAATATTATATAAGATATTAATATAAATTTTGAATTTTATCTAATATGTATTTATTATTAGTAACAAAAATATAATTATAATAAAATTAATAACTAAAACAATTTTTTGTACATATTCACCACACGTCTATGTAATAAACTTTCTATTCCACCTAATTATTTAATTTAGTTTGGTTTTGATGACTCACCGAAATATGTCATATTAAATTATTAATAGATATTTGATTTCTCATGCAAGTTCATATCTCTTTTAGATAATGATCATGTTTGATAATCAGTTGATTGTATTAGTTATTAGTTGATTATATTAACTGATTTGATCAGCGGATTGTATTAGACTTTTGTTAGAGATGTTTGGTAAAATTAGCTGTTTAATATTAGCTATTTATGTGTAAAATAATTTACAAAGACATATCTTTAAAAAAATTATAAGGGTATAAATATTATATATCTTAATGTTTTGTTGAATATTCTCGTAAGAATTTAGATTTTAGAGAAGTCATATTCACATGTACTGTTTCATCATCTATAAAAAATTTATACAACTTTTTTTTTATTTCATTTAATGCCAACATTTTATTTCGAACCAATAAATATATAATTGTATAAAATAATTATAAGAGCAAACACTTGTTTTTAAAACGTAGGTATCTGAAACCTCAATTAAAATATGAATTGACTTGTGATGGTTAAAATTGTTAACTAATTGATAAAAACAGTCCTAAAGAGCTAGTCGATTGAAGAGTCAAACAACTAATTAGTTGTCTACCAAACGAGGCCAGTCTATACGTGTACGTTTTATATTATTTTGAACTCCTATAATTGGGGTTCCACTCCCCTGTTTTATTATGCCCAAAAACGACAAAATCGGGTATCTAGATTCTAGACACCGTCTTGTGGCCACTATGATAGGTTGAATACTTCATTCTCTTTGTTGTTTTGTGTGCCTAATAAGAATAACGCATTGACACGCTCTGATAAAGCAGGCGTACAGTGGGATCTGGGGAATGATATCCTTTTACAATCATTTACTCCTCCACTTAGTTACAGAATCTGATCTCAAATTCATTTAGATCTTCGTATAGTAAGTAATCCATTGATGGAGTCTACTGAGAATCTGGTACAATAATTTTCTCCCTTATCCTGATTATGATGAGATGAACAAATATGGAATGATGCTTTTTTTAGGTCTTCCAATTAAAAATGATACAAAAGATTAATCTAAACTTCTTCCTTTTATTCAAGACAAGAGGAGCTACAACAATCATCAAGATGTGTAAATACTTGTATTAGCGAAAGGACCGCCCATGCGACCCGTACATATTGAGCAACCCATTCCGATCTTCTTAGTTCGTACGTGGGTTGAGTCAAACTTCTTATATCTTTTCGTCTATTGTTTCTTCAACATCATGGCTCGTAATTCGGCTGCGTCGACCTCCTCGGCAACATTCTCGGGCCGGTAGCATCCGGTACGAGGATCCGGAACCCACGACACCTTCGCGGTCTCTTCTCCTGTTTTCTTCAACATCGCGGTGTTTCTAGTAGCAGCTCCTCCAGTGGACGCCGCTCCTTGTGACGGAGCAGCGGAAGCGGCGAATCCGCGTCCGTTGATTGCCCTGGTGATCATTCCAGAAAGAAGCTTTGCGTTTGAGAAAGAGCGAGCCATTTTTATCACGATATGTGGTCTTTCTACGAGAAAAGAGAGAGCGTCAAACAACTTGGAAGGTTTGTGCCTGTTAGAAAACGGAATCCGACTGCAGACGACGAAACCTCTTCCGTTTCTGGGCACTCTCTCTCTCTCTCTCTCGCTCGCTCTGCCTCTAGAAGTCTCCTTGTAAGTCGATGTGCTTTCGGAAGAGCAGTGCCCAGGGCTTTATATAGACGTGGAAATTGGTAGTTAGCGACTTGGTCTCTTTTAGGTTAACGTAGTGGCCCTCTCTCTGGTCGCCACCTGGCTGTTGAATTGAGAACTTTCAAATGGTGGGGTCAACATCCTGCGATTTCAAGTTGTCACATGTTACGAATGGTGATGGACGAGTCAGGGGGGATCGGACGGTGAATAAAGTATGAGATTCCAAGAGAATTTAAAAACGTGTGAACTGTAGGCAGGCAACCAAAGATTGTCTCTAAAGCAAGAGAACAAAAAGGACGGCGGATTTCGCGTAAAACGTCCAGTTGGCGACCATTCTTTGACGCAGAGAGGCGGCGGTTTGCCTTTTCTATGAGTTCAATGAATGTTGGTGGACCAAGTCATACACCATTAAAACGTTGGAAACCGAAAGGTCTAGGCAAGTCCCGATAAAGTCAAGGTTCAAAGGCTTGTGCTGCCAATTTAGAATAGTAGGAAGTCATTATAGCTAGCAAGTGGGTCGAGTTGGGTATGATCTTTAATTTAACAAGAACGGCTAAAACTTGGCCAGCTGTGGGCTATCGCTTTTCTGTTTCTTTGGTCTTATTAGTAAGATATTCCAAGAGTTTAATCAACAGCCTCCGTGGAAACGATGTTAGAGAGCATCAGATATTTTAAAGTGGGAATGAGCCAGCATCTGAATACTTATCCCACCCTTCCAGTAAACTATTCATTGTCTCAGTTTCGAACACCCGAAAGACAAACCCCTTTACAATAAACATGGCCTTTGTTGACTACAAAGGTCGGGGTTGTCCTTTGGAAGGGCTGA
>JAOSBN010000009.1:18585718-18596193 GCA_027563595.1 Erythroxylum suave
GCATGATTATTGTTAATATGCCAGTGTTTTTTAGAGGAAAGTCGACAATTGATGCATTTACCACCTCGTCAATCAACTGCTGAAGCTGATCTCTTGGTCCCATTTCAGCTAGTAAGTTTAGCATGTAATATGCCCCTGGTGGCCATAATATTGACCATGATATGCCCATTTCAGCTCAATCCAAGTTCATTGTTATTTATGAAATAAAAAATATTGATCTACTCCAAAATGCAGGCTGCAATAAAGACAATCGGTGAGGAAGATAAATACTTCTCTAGAGTATCCTTACGGTTGGATTCGAAGTCCTTACTTAAAGTTTTGACAATCTTGTGCTTTATTATCAGTTTTAAGATGGTGATTTTTCAAATTACCTTGGGATGTCTGCTAGGATGTCTTCTTTTGGGATCTCAGTTAAGTCGTCCCAAATGGATCAACCTAAAGCCACAGCATATGTGGACGCAAACTTAGGCGCTACGTCTTCTTTAGAGATGTCCCTTGATGGCTGGGATGGCATAGCACTTGAGTACTCTGTGGACTGGCCCTTACAGTTGTTTTTCACTCAAGAGGTTCTGTCCAAGTAAGAATCTAATGACATTTATGTACGGGGGTGCTTTTACTTATCTTCGGATATAATTGAAAACACAAACAGTTTCTTGAAACTAACGGTATTCTCAGCAGAACTGCTGCTTTGCCTCTACCTCCTTTTTTGTACACGCTAATATTAAGTATGCTTCAGGTACTTGAGGGTTTTCCAGTATTTGCTACGTCTCAAACGAACACAAATGGAATTGGAGAAATCTTGGGCCTCAGTGATGCATCAAGATCACACTGATTTTGCCAAGCGTCGCCATGACCGTATAAACTGCTCAGTGTTGCAGCAACGGCGTCAGCGTTTTAGACCAATGTGGCGTGTTAGAGAGCATATGGCTTTTTTGATCAGGAATCTTCAGTTTTATATACAGGTAGGTGAGGCTGTCTATATTTTTTAAGAACCTCACTGCTCTATCCTGGGGACTGAGTGGGAAAGGATTTTGATAAGGTTTCATTCTTTAATGCTCTCAATGAAATTTAGAAGTTAAGAATATGAACTTTAACTGTTTTTACATCATTTTGTTTTCATTCTCATTCTTATTTGAGTTCATTGAGTTGCTCAGTTACTTTTCTGATTATTTCCCTTTTGTTAAGGTGGATGTGATAGAATCTCAGTGGAATCTTTTGCAAGAACACATTCAAAATTCTCACGACTTTACTGAACTTGTGGGCTTCCATCATGAGTATGTGCTACTGAACTACAAATGAACTTGTGATTCATATGTTCTGTTTGACTTATTTGTTGGCTGCACGATTTTCTTTTCGTTTTGGACTGTTTCAGTGTCCCTTCTCATGCTGTTATCAAGGTCTTATTCTCTCTACATGTCGGCCCTAGTTTAACACTCTCCCATTATTGCATTTATGAACAGGTATTTATCTGCTTTAATTTCTCAGTCTTTCTTGGATATTGGCTCTGTCTCAAGGATTCTAGACAGCATAATGAAACTTTGCCTAAAATTCTGCTGGAGCATTGAGAACCAAGATAACAATCCAAGTACATCTGAACTGGAGCATATAACAGAGGTATTGGCTCTAAAATGTCACTATTTTGGATAGATGTGTGGTCTTGATTTGGTTCAACTTCAAGGCTTAACAAGCATATTGACTGCGCCACTTCAGGAACACAGTTTATTCTTTCAAGTCCTGTATAATTGGGTTTGCTCCATTTTTTTGTCTTTCTTCCAGTTGTCTTTTATATGTTTGGAGTTCGGACAAACTGACAATGCTGCACTAGTTATTTGATGCGTGTTTTTAAATAAGTCAATTGCTTGATGCCCTTCTTCCTGCTTATCATTTTCGATGTTGACAAGGGTTAAGAAATTGTTCGAAGTTGCTCTGTATATGAATATTTCATATTTTCTATTTCTTTTCCTGTTTTCTGTACTCAGGAATTTAACAAGAAGTCCAATTCCTTATATACAATACTACGGAGTAGCAGGTTGGCAGGCAGTCAACGAGCCCCATTTCTCAGACGTTTCCTTTTGCGCTTGAACTTCAATTCATTCTTTGAGGTAAAGCCACTTTGTATGTCATTTGCTAAACCATCGCTGTTTTGGCAACCGTTTTTCAATTGTGTCCCATTTTTTGTGCAGGCAACTGCAAGAGGTGTGCTTAATGTTGTTAGACCATCTTCAGCGCTTCCTATTTTAAGTCAACAGTAGTGGTAAATTTTTTGTGGAGTCAGCATGCGTGGTGTTTTGTCATGAGAGCAATGCTGTCATTCTGGACTTGGGAAACTTGGGGTATATAAATGCTTCATGTTGGTGGTAAGTTTTGAGATGGACTTGTGTTTGACTGACCATTAGTTGGCTTCTTATGGTAGCCATGCTGATGTTTCCAAGTTCCTTAGTTTTATGATTTTCTTTTAGGTGACCATCTTGAAGGCAACTTTCTAGCTGAGAATGTGGCGTATGCCCCTGTTGCTTATTGATAAGTTAAATAGTGATCCTTTTGAAGGCTAAGAGTTCGGTTGGCTTTGCACAGTGCATTTTCGCCTGTCTGCTGTTGACCCGTGGCTAAGTATGAGTTTGAGTTGATACTGAAGTTGTGCCTTTGTAGCTGGTCCAAGCTCCACTTTTATCAGTATTTGTTTGTAGAATCGTGATTTTTATGCATGTACAGGAATATGAGGCTTGTAAGATTATAAGACGTAACAGCAAGAAAGTTCTTCGGAAGCTGGAAAGTTTGTTGCTTATATAAGAATCCAGGCGTTTGTTTTATGTGGGCGGATGATTTAGTCCAAACTTTGAATCTTTGTGTCAACACTTGCAGGTTTTGCACAGATTTGCTTGTATTTTGTTTTGACATCTAATAGAAAAATATTCTGGTTGTGATCAAGACGTTCCTGTTTTTTCCTTCTTTAATAATAGTTGGTTATAATATTTTTATTATATTTTATTAAATCTTATCTACATATTTACGTGAATTTATACAAAATTTATAAATAAAATTTAATAGAACATAGTTGGATGGCAGGATTCACATGTATAAGTTAAAATGTTAGCAATGCTCATAACAACCATGCTTATTGTCTCATTCATCAGTTGAATAAGAAAAAATATTTATTACAAATCATGGCTGACTGAAAGAGTAAAACCAACAACAGCAATAATCTGAAATTCAATAGTATCTATACACGGTCAAAGTTCCTCGAATCCTTCTTCATCGCCTTCCTCCTCCACCCTCTGAAATTCTCTCCTCCACATTTCCATCTGTCGAAACAGGAGCCAGGAAGAAGAAATAAGAAGACGACAAGGTCAATGCTAATAGCGTCCAATCATTTAATCAAGCCAAAGTTTGGAGATTAATTTCCAAAAGCAAGCAAACCATGGCATTTTAGGTGGATAAAGGCGATCAAAACCTGATCATCTGAAAATCTTAGCTGTTCTGCCACAAACAGAATATGCAAATAGTCTCCAGGAGCCAATTCCTTGCCAAAGCTCCTTCCAACAACATCATAGCTAATGGTGTCAACTCCGAAGCCATTACTCATGAAAAGTTTGTTCATCCATTCGTTTGTGCTGGACTGTGTAAGAAACCAGACAATAGATGGCACCTTATTCAGACATGCGGAAAAAAGTGAATAATAAAAGGATGAAAACATCACCCTGATCATAGAGCAAACTGACCTTGCTCCCAATTTCAGTTTCTGTCAACCATGCAGGCAATTCGCCCACAAACAGGCATCCATTGGTAGCCAGACTACTAACTATATGCAAAATTTCTTCGAAACTGGCCAGTGTCATGACAGGAAGACCCTGCAAAAATATAGGAAGATGACTCCTCCTATAGAGCCATGAAATACCATTACATATCAAGGCTTAATTACCTGGATGACCCAGATACTTGGCCGATTCCCGTTGAAGCCTTTATTACGTAAGCTTTTCTGTAGGTTAGTAGACTCCAATGGAACATGAAGGAAGAAGCAGCTTCTTGGAATCTTGGCCCCAACACCTATTATATTCAAGAAGGAAGTCATTACTAACGATAATAGCTAAAAATTAAGACTTGATGAACCTATAAAGCAGCATAAAGTACAAAAACTGCAAACATAAGATAGCATCAAATCATCAGCTTCTCAAACTCTAACAAATTCAATATGCTAATCAAACGTTAAGCAAACATAACCTTGTGTTAGTTAAATTACTCGATTCATTTGTCATATCATCAATATAGCCAAGGCTACTATAAGATTCATATATCTAGTACTTGGAATATACGAAACCAGTAGAAATTATAAAATACTTTCAATATCAAACGTTATAAACCTTGAAGCTTCTCAGCTGATTTTCTGTATATCATTTCTGGGGATATATCAAAGATAATGGTCGAAGTCGGCCAGTGGAGTCTATATGGCCTAGTGTCCATCCCGTTGGTTAGTAACACAACCTGCGATACATGAGGAATTCTTTAGTACTCAAATTCAAGAAAACATTCAACTTAGTTATACAGTTAAGTACCTGCTTAGTTCCGTCAATATTGTTCACTGTCTGAAGCAACTTATCATCAATAAACCTTGTCGCTAGACAATAATGGTGCGAGTATTTCTTCAAATCCATTTGCATATTAGGATGAACGAAACAACCGGCATATGGGTCTACGAAAAGAGGCTCTGCATATGCAGGCATCAACAGAAATTACTTGGTACGATATTCCATGAAAGTTTTTACAGAATCTTTTATCACTTAAACATATAAAAGACTCGACTTTTAAGCCATGAACTTATAAGCTCTAACCCAGTGTTTGGCTAATGCTTTGTCTAAGGCAAAATGATTCATTCTTGCATAAATTATAACTTAAATAACCATAGATTCCTATTCTAAGTGAGCCGTTCGACGGAATGCCTGACCCAAAACAAAAAGGTAGAAAGCATCGACCCGAATCAGAGAAACAAAGAAAAGGCTTTTACCAGGTCTATGGGTCTCCTGGAAACGAAGTGAAGCTGCATTAATGGCGGATTGGAGTAGTGGGTTATTTTCGCTATTGAGCATGGCTTTGAAACCGCCATTTTTCTTCGGCTTCGAAGCTTGCATGAGCAACGAGCTCGGTATAGAAGCAGCTGGTGACCCCACATATCGCGACAAACATCCCATAATATACGGCAAAGTGAATTGACGCTTACAGATTATCTAGAGGACCACAAGAGCCTCCATCGTCTACCAGCAAATGATAAGAAGGTCCACTATAGCTCAACCCGCTTCTTTATCCACCCTCTTCGTTCTCCTTCAGCTTTTCCTTTTCTTTCTAAATTACATATCAGTATTTTCTCTTGTAAATATATAGTTGCATAGAATTTGGTTTTATTATATTGGGACATGAATAGAGAAGCCGATGTGACCTGAACTAAACTAAGCCCAAGATACTATACTGACCAACTGATCTAAAACCTCAATCAATCTCCCCAGAATGGATCCCATTACCGATCTACAAATCCCAGAATCCTCTGAGACACAGTCTACTGAAGAGAGCAGCCCACAACAACAGCTTGCTATTGTACCATTTGCTTCACTCACTCTTTCTCTCTCTAAAATCCTCCCCATCAACTTCTTCACAATACAACCCAAAACCTGTGTCTTGTTTTCCTCTGCTCCAGACAAGGTTAAAGTCCCAACACAAGCAGCTTCTCTCACCCACCTTTCCCTCGATACCACCTCCTCTCTCTCCCCTCCCAATTTCTCATTCAAGTCTACTATCTCCGCCAATCCTCTCCATGCCCCTCTCTCTCTCAACCCTCTCCGCCCTTCAGACCCATCAAATGCCGTCGGAATTCGTAAAGCCTCCATCGTTTGGTTTCGCAATGACCTTCGCGTTCACGACAATGAATGTCTCAACAATGCCAACGATGAGTCAATGTCTGTTCTGCCCGTTTACTGCTTTGACCCGAGAGAGTACGGGAAATCATCATCTGGGTTTGATAAAACACGGTCTTATCGTGCCACTTTTTTGATTGAATCGGTCTCTGACCTTCGCAAGAATCTTCAGGCAAGGGGATCTGATCTTGTCGTGAGAGTAGGGAAACCTGAAACTGTTCTTTTTGAATTGGCACAAGCAATCGGTGCTGATGCCGTGTACGCACATAGAGAGGTGTCTCGAGATCAGGTTAATACGGAGGAGAAGATTGAGGATGCGATGAAAGACGAGGGTGTAGAAGTTAAGTACTTTTGGGGCAGTACTTTGTATCATTTGGATGATTTGCCTTTTAAATTGGAAGATATGCCTTCACATTATGGAGGTTTTAGAAAAAAAGTACAGAGCACGGAGATAAGAAAGACAATTGAAGCATTGGATCAATTGAAGGGGTTGCCTTCAAGAGGAGATGTGGAACCTGGGGAAATTCCTTCTTTGTTGGATTTGGGACTCAACCCAACTCAGGTCTTTAATTACTTTCTGATATGCTTTTTGTTGCCACCAATTTATTAGGGATATCGAGATGTTTCTAGGGCCATGATTGTCATTCACTTGTGATTTGCTGAACTTTTTATAGATTAATTACCAGTGAAGTGTGTATTTTGATTTTCCAAAATGGACTGTTTGTTAAAATAGTTGCTTCACAAATTGCAGCTAAAGAATTTTTCTTCATATTTGATTGTTGCAGCTTCTAAGCTTGATTTTAAGACATGACTAGGAAAACTATCTGTTAAAAATGTCCTATCTTAAATGCAACCTTCGTATTCTGTGCTAAATGTAGGATAGGAAAACAACTGCTGATACTTCCATGGTGGGTGGAGAAACTGAAGCATTACAGAGGCTGAAAAAGTTTGCGGTTGAGTGCCAAGCAGAACCTGTAAAGGGGATTAATGGAACCCCTGATCGCATCTGTGGTGCAAACTTTTCCTGCAAAATTTCTCCATGGCTAACCATGGGGTGCATCTCTCCACGATTCATGTTTGATGAGCTAAAGAGAACTACTAACAGGTATGCTTCAAAATTTTCTTTCCTTTTGCTTTTTGTTTCTCTCTTTGATGATACCGTAATATCATTTTGCAAGTTATGTTCTCGATGCATTTGAACAATTCAATTCGTAGAACTATTTCTGCTGCGTCAAACCTCAATGGCGGTGGCAGCAACTCACCAGATACCGGAATGAACTGGTTGATGTTTGAGCTGCTGTGGAGGGATTTCTTCAGGTAACTTGAGAAACCATCATAAATCCTGGCATTTGTAACATGAGTCCGTGATTTCTGTGTTTTGGCTAGCTTGAGGGTCAAAATATAAAAGAAAAATAAAGGCTTACTTGAGGTCCTCTGAAGCTTTTTACTTCTTAGTGATTTCCTTTCTTATCGAGCATATAACTTGAAAATTTCATATTTACGCCCTTTGTGCGACCGGGCTTGTGCAGATTCATTACCAGGAAATGCAGCTCACCGAAGAAACAGCTTGAAGCAACTCCAGCTACGGCTTGTACACCTGCCTTTACTTAAGCTAGAACTCATCATGGCAATGGAAAAAGTTAGTGGAAAAGTAAGTTGCTTTCATAATCAGTGAGATTACAAATTTGTAAACCTTTAGAATGCCGGAGTAGGGCTGCTCAAAGGGAGCTATTCGTTGTCAAACGTTTGTCATTTTCTACCAAATAAAATCAATGTATCTTCTAGAAATGTCTTCTCTATCAATGATCTCTGGTCTGCCTCCACTTATTGCCATTGCATATACCAACCATTTTTTAGTATCTGCTGCTATGTTGCTGCATCAGTGTTGCCCTATTAGTTGTAAGATTTCTCGTTCACGGTTTGAGCAAACTTAGCCCCTGAAACAGTAAAGATTGTTTCTCTATCTAGGGTTTAACAGGTCTAGGGTTTAACGGGTTAAATGTACTAAGAAGCTTTTGTACTTTGATATTTCTTTGTTTTAGTTTTCTTATTTTAAAAATTATCAAGTTTAGTAGAGGCGAGAAGATTGGTGAAGTTGGAGAAAAAGTTTTTTTTTAGAATTTAAAAAGTTCATGGAAAAATTAGAGAAATTTACAACAAGAGAGGGACTCTCTCACATGAAATAGACCCAATAAAAATACTTGTATGTTTAGGTTAAGGCAAACGACAGCATTTAGGACAACTTAAAAGATCAGACGTTTTACATTCAAGGGTATAACTAACAGCTACTTTCTTGAATTTTCAGTAGCTCCTCAATTTGGGAAGGTGAAAGCGGAGCTGTGGCTGTAAGGCAGGCGATGTGTCTTCACTGATGTTTTTCTCCTCTTTTATCTACACCAAGATGCTCTCGTTATAGATAACATACTCAACTTCAACTATCGCGATGACTTGTCACAATTAGGGCATAACTAAGTTGTTTTCCAAACTCTTCAACTTTCTTTTTTTTGGAGGTCTGGGGATTTAATTCTTCATTGACGAGTCGGATGGGAAGATGTCCACTCTGGTATGATTCTCAACTTAGTTTGCTTCCTTCTTTTATAACATTGGGTCTCCCCAAATAACAAACTTAGAGATATGGTAGGACAATAGTATTCCTTCATGGCGCGACTAAGGATGAAGCAATCTGAGAGCGCCTTTTCCTTTCCATCATGTGAGTACCAAACCCCTTTTACTTCAGTAGTAAACCGTGAGTAGACGAAGAATCTTGAGATTTCTATGCATGATTACTTTCTGAACTATTTAGCACTGAACCTAGGTTGTATGATAGGGATTTCTAAATTATTCTGAACTGAGACTAGGTTGAATAAATCTTTTTTTTTTTGAATAGCATGCATTAGGGAAGACAGTGGAGATTATATTCTTCATGTGAGAGCTATTCCTCTACTGCATTGCAGGTTCAACTGATTTAGAATCAGTTGTTCCTTTATACTATCAATTGTGAGATCTATAAGAGAGGATAGAGAAATGGATTTGTCCTTAAACCTTCTATTATTCCTCTCATTCCAAACTTCTTGAGTACTTGTAACCATCGAGATCCTGATAATATTCTTATCATTTATAGAAATATGCAGAAGAGATAACTGTAGTAGTATGTTAGAGAATCTGCAATAGTTAAACCCAGGGATATATAGTCTAGAGATTTTACCTGAGGTCCTCTGAAGCTTTTTACTTTTTAGTGATTTCCTTTCTTATCGAGCATATTGTAATAAGTAGTACAAACCTTATTACGTATCCAAGATCGTATAAGAAAAAATTAAAAACGAAGGAATGCGGAATACCTGATTTCAGTTTCATCTCTAATTCTGAAGCAGTTTTCGGGCATCAAACGAGTTCCAATCTTTCGGGACCTTTATAGAAAGTATTCTCTGGCATGTGGTTTATGCTTTTCTACTGTTCTCTCAATACGTAAGCTCTCTTAATGGGTCAGAGATTCTGTATGCTTACGATTGATATGAGCAACTGTAGGAAACCTTAAATTATATATATAGCTTCTATATCGGGATTCTCCATCACAAAACCTATATGGATTAGGTCCACACTAAAAGAGATTCATTTTTTACCCAAACTATGACCCATTAATCTAGATCATTTATTAGGTCACTTTATTTATTACTCTTATCTGGATCAAATTACGTAACTTAATCGATAATTTATTGAAAAACTAAAATCACAATTAATAACTGTCCATCATATGGGAAATTCAAAAATTGCCCTTAGGGGCAAAAATGTCTTACAATCCTCCCCTTAGACAATTATTAATTGCAGTTTTAATCAAGTTTAAAATAGTTTGAAAACTCAGTTAAGTTATGCTGCTGTATTGGTACCAAAATTTTGAAAAACATTTGATCCAAAGGTAACAAAAGTTCTATATTTCGTCCTGTAAGACTTTCGATAATAAAAAATACCAAATATATGTGTCATGTGTGACAGGTTCAATGTAATTACAAATATCTAATATCTTACTAACATGAATGAAAAAAATGAAATGTGACAGACTACGATTATACCTTTATGATCTAATATGTATTATTTTCATCTATAGGTCTCTATTTCTTTAACTTTCTGCTAAACCGCATGTACTAAATTGTAGCAGAGAAATCCCGTTTTCTCTCACCAAATGCTAAACAACACTGGACACAACTTGTTTCCTCTCACCAGATGTTAAACAACATTGAAGAAAGTTTTTATATTTTTCAACCAAATGTTAAATTGTATTAGAGAACCTTTATGAGTTTAAAACCTTATATCCCTTATGTCATACAAAAATTTAAGGATATTTATATAAATTTTATGTGTTTAATGACTTAGGCTTATGCTTAAGATGAACATAAATTGTTGGCCCCGGTCTCCGTACGGACTTTTATGGCGACTGCGTGTCACCATTTGAGATGAATTTGTAATAATAATCATAATTTGGAACGTTTCAATAAAATAAATTATAACTTTTAATTTAATTAAAAATATGGACACGGAAGATTTGTGGTGAGAACATACAAAATTTTTTGGTCATCTAAT
>JAOSBN010000009.1:18630481-18651163 GCA_027563595.1 Erythroxylum suave
TAATTTCTAACTTCAAATTTCCAAGCCCAACATAAAAATATCTATCTAAAAACATAATTAAATCAATTAAGGCAAAAATAAAAAATAAAAAAAATTTCGGGGCCCAACAACTTATATATTTGGGCATTTGTATCTCATCCAGTAAGTTAAGCTTGTCTGAATGTATCTCATTAATACAAAAAATCCAAAAAAGATTAGGATTATGGACTAATAGAGCCCTATCTTATGGAGGGAAACTTTAACTTCTGAAGTCGGTAATTATGTCAATGCAAACTTACTGGTATTCTTACCTATTTCTCTCCAAAGGGCTTATTAAAACAATTGAAAAACTGATGAAGCAGTTTCTAAGGGGAAAGGAAACGGTGAGAAAGGAACAGCAAAAGTTAGTTGGAAGAATATCAGTCAATCGAGAGAGGAAGGAGGATAAGGATTGGAGTTAATCAGCAAGAAAAACATATTACTTATGACCAAGAGGATTTGGAGAATCCTAAGCGAAAAACAATCAATGTGGATCAAATGTATTCACATCTATATATTAAAAGGTGGGAGACTTTGGGCTCTAAGAATCAAAGACAGTTACTCTTGGTTCTTTAACCAAATGCTTAGAATGAGGGAAGAAGTTCAGCAGTACATAACTTATCAAATAGGGGCAGGGGAAAGAATTTCCTTATGGTATGATAATTGGACAGGGCAAGGAGCTTTAATTCATAATTAATTGGCAAGAACTCTATTAGAGAGGTTTCCTAAGAAAACTAAGCTCCATGAAATAATTAGAAACAGAATTTGGATGTTATCATCATATGAGATTAGACTTTTGCCATTCTGCAATTTAGAAGCCCTGGAGAGAGATATTTATTTATGGAATGAGATTCCAATTTCAAAAATAAATATAAGGGAAGCTAAAAAGTTGAGGGATAGGACAACTGATCGAGTAGGATGGGTTTCTTCTCTAGCTAGCTATGTTGAATAGACTCAACACTTTGGATAGGCTGAAGTTCCTATACTCCTCTAAGATATCTATTCTTTATAACCTAGAGGATGAAACTAGAGATCATCTATTCTTCGAGTGTGTTTACTCTAAAGAGATTTGAGCTAAAATCTCTAAACTATGTCTGGGTTTAACTATTACAGACTCTCTGACATCCTACTGGAGTTATCCCATCTACATATTTCTCAATATGATAAAGTTATTATAATGGTCTTAATTGTTACATGTACTCAAGCAGTTTAGAATGAGAGGAATAACAGAAGGTTTAAAAAGAAATCTAATTCTCTATTCTCTCTTATAGAACTCACTATTACTAGCATAAGGGAACAATTGTATACAAATCAATTGAGCCTGCAATGTAGTAAAGGAATGACTCTCACATGGAGAATATAGTCCTCCCTGTCTATTTCTAATTCACGTTACTAAAAAAAGTTTCATTTAACCTAGGTTTAGTTTAGAACAGTTTAGAAAAGTTGTGATCTCTCATTTATAGAAATTCTTAGATTCTAGCAGATTATTCATTCACCTACTCATGAAAAACTACTGAAGTATAGGTGGATCTGAACTCACCAGTTGGAACGGAAAGAGCTTTCTCAAATATGGTTCTTCCTTATTGGCATCATGCTTAAAGGAACATCGTTGTCCTATCAGATCCCTGTTATCAACATATAATTTGTTATTTTGTAGAGATTCATATATATAAATGATTAAATCATACCGAATTGAGAAGCTTACCTGAGTTGAGATCACCCCCTCGAACTCGTCACCGCAGAGCGGAACTCCTAGACCTCCAAAAGAAAGCAATGTCTGAAGAGTTGGAAAATAATATCGTTATGCCCTAATTATTAAATGTCATCGCGATTCTCAAGTTGAGTATGTTACCTAAGTTGAGATCTACTTTGTGCTGAGAAAAGAGTAGAAAAAACACTGTGGAGTCACACCGTTAATCTCGTCATCAAAGCATTGCCTTTCAGCCTTCCAAATCGAGAAGCATATGAAGATTTGAGAAAGAGGGATTTTGTTATACCTTAATATTAAATGACTATGCTGACTAATCATTGTTCTAAATGTCGCCATTTTGTCTCAACCTAAATATATAAGTGTTTCAAGTGGGTCTATCTTATATAGGAGAGTCGCTCTCCTCATATAAATTTCTGTATTTTTAATAAATTTCTACATTCTCAACAAAAAAAAGAGGGCTTGCCACCGTTTAGAGCATCTCTCCGTGATCACGTAGTGTCGTTTTGAACGTAAGAAAGAAGCCTTGGTCCGATGTTTCAGTGTCTTCTTCACTCTTCCAACCCAACCCAACCCGTTCTTGACTCTTTCTCGCGAGTCCATCTGCAACCCCTACGACGTTATCTTCGTAGTTTCTTGTCAACAACACCAAATATCTGCTCTGTGTGGTTAGATGGAAGAAGACTTCAGCGAAGTCATTCCGTGCTCGTCCCTCACTGTTGATTCCATCCTTCGCGTTGGAGGGGTTAATTAAAATCTACTTCTTATCTATCTATCAAACATAAGTCACTCTAAATGTCTAAATTTGGTCCTTTTTTCAGGCTGGTGCACTATGGGGGACCTGTGTAGGCCCGTACGATGCCCGTAGATTCGGTAATTGTTTCTTTAATAACATAAATGTTTGTTCTTTTTCCTTTAATGGTTAGAACTGAACGATTCTCTGCCCTGATTTCGCCCTTTGCGATGCAGGCCTGAAGGGCATCGCTTATTCGTCCTTTGTGGTGCGATACTTGCGTTTCTTCTGGTTTCGTGTTTTGTTCCTTTGACGTTGTGGTTTCAGCTATGTAATTGGTTCTTTTTCGCATTCTTATGTAATCTTTCATTCAGGGAAAGACAATCGGCAAGTTTGGCTTTCAATGCGGTAATTCCAGATGAATTTTTCTTATTAATGTGGTACACCCTTTTCGTATCTTCAACAATATACTTGGTAGTTGGCACAATGCATTCAACTTTTCCTAAGAGAGTATGTTTTACTTTTTGTTTCTCAGTGATTACTTTCCTTATTTATTACCTTGTAAAATATCTGTGGGTTTTGCTGCTTGAAATAGATGATTATGGTAACCAACTTTAACTGGTAGAAACGCCAACCTACCTGGGGATTGGTTTGGCTCAAACTGCAGATTTTGTACCTTGAAGTATCTCCAATCACTTATTCTCGGTTGAATGGTTTTTTGGGTTTGTACTGTCAGAGCATTTTCCCAGAGAGTTAATGTTTTCTTTTTGAAATTATTTCTTCCTCTATTTCAATACACATTCAGGCTTCAGTTACTTTTAGTTGTTTCTATCATTTGCTTTCAAGTGCCTAACTCTTTGCGACCGCATGGTATACTTGTCAACTGGTTCTAATTATCTTGTCTTCCAGGTCTTGTTGCTGGGATTTTCACTTCTACTCGTTGTGTGATTCAACGATATAGGAATCAAAATGATTGGGTAAGACATGTGTACGTATGCAGTGTTACATATTGATGAACTGAATTCAGGCATTTCACTTTTTTAATTTCAAAGCCCATGTTCTACCATATTGATTTTAAATATATAAAACATAGGGGGGGTAGCCCCTCCTTCTTTAGAGGCGGAAGCACCCATTGAGAATCAGGAGCATGGGTAGAAAATTGGTACACCCATGGTTTGTATTCTAATTAATGACTTCCCCCTTATTACAGAACCTGTCATTTTTATGTCATTTTCTGCCAACAGTTATTTGCAACTGATAATCAATTTAATGTGCTCTTCCTTATTGGTCAATCTAAGTTAGCTCTTTGTTTGTGATGCATCTAATGTGATGAATTTTATTAAGTTTTCCCTTTAAGTTTCTAACCTTAATTTGGGACATGCACTGTTGTAAAACTAGGACAGAGGTGTGTGTCTAGGACTCTTTACATTCAGCATCTTTATGCAGTTAGATAATCATCACCTTTACTTAGTTCAGTAACATGATTTTTTCCATGTGATCCTTACTTTGACTTAACAAATTGCAGTTTACATTTCGAAAGACATTCTTGTATTTTGCTTCTGTAGTAAGAATAAAAGTTTGTTTATCAAATTGTGACCTATTGAAATTTACCTAATGTGCTGAAGCTTTCATTTATTTACATTTCTAATACAGGTGAATGCTTTGATTGCTGGTGCTGTAGCAGGGGGAGCACTTGCTGCTGGCACACGAAATTGGACGCATGTAATTTCCACTGCTGGTCTGGTTTCTGTATTTAGTGCTGCTGCCGATTATTCAAAAACACTTTAATGCCCCTGCATGTAAGAAACAAGTGTGGAGAAGGAAGGAGATTCTCAGCCTGATGCCGCCGCATAAATTAGTGACCCAAATCTGCCCCAACTATCTTTTTGAATTTTCTTGTTTAATACTATTCACTCTCATTTATTGATATGTGATTAGAGTTTGGTTTTTAAGTCAACTAGTTGAAGTAGATTGGACTGGATGCCTGTGTTTGCAGAAATTTTTTTCTGAGTAATCAGGTTGTTAGGCTGCAAGTTAAATGTGTATCAAAGGCAGGATAAGAAAAGCAAGAAACCGATGGATTGGGGCCTGATGGTGTGATTTTGGAGGCTGGAAGAATGTTTTGTCTGTTTTTGGGTCTTTTATATGCTGTTAGTATATCATTCTAGTACAGGTGGTGATCTAGCAAAAGTTGTTATTTTTGTCAGCGCAGAGTGCAGTATTGGAGGGAAGGGAGTGTGGTGAGGAAGGACATCAAATTGGTAATTTTGTTTTGGGGAAACTTCTTAGTCAGGGAAGAGCAGTAGCCTCTTGAAAGGTATCATTTTTTTGTGATGAAAAATGCAGCTCACGTTGTGCGCATTTTCTACTCAAGTTCTCTCTATCCCTAGCCCTCTCTTCTTTGTTTCCTATCTTATTTACGGTTAACATAGTGGGGCCTTATTATGTTGGTATCAAAGTATCGATCCCTCACATACTTGATTCCTGTTACTAGAATGGAAGCTTGGTTGGAACAAGTAGAAAATGGGCTGCAATAGTTGTGGGTTTGAGGAAGGAAATGACAAATGTGGGTGTAATTTAATAGTTTGATGGCTGCTTTTGCCTAAAGAGTGGAGAATTCATTTCGCATGATTTTCAAGAACCGAAGGGGCGAGGAGTAGTGCCCTTGCAAATTCCAATTGTAATCTTTTCGAGGTGGAACCGTTCTTGATGGTCAGGATAAATGTTAAAGTGTTCATAGAAAAAATGACAAAAGGAGCGACAGCCAAGAAAGTTGGATCTCCTTGAGGATCTAGACTCGTGAATATTTCAGGCTGAGTGTTATTCCCCGTCAATAAGTTGACAGACGCTGAAAAGTTGAGGTAGCAGTTGTGTGTTTTGTGAAGAAGCACATGCATATCTATGATCCGAAGAAAGAAAGCCTCTCATTTTTTGGGCTACAAGATGGGCCGATTCTCTACAGGTTTTTGCACCATGAGTAGAGTTGAATTGTTTATGTTGAACCTAGTGAGCTTGAAGGAAATAATGCAGGTGTCGGCGCCAATTGAGAAGTTCTGCCCAGTTCAGCCCAAAAATGCATTCAGTGCTCTCTTCAATCTCTTATAAGTCAAACCTGAAAAAAATACGTTTGGACCCCTCTAAAGTAACCAACCCAAATAACTCGGGGTATTTTCAGATTTTTAGGATGTGTTTCAAACACCGCTGAATTGCCACCAGAACGCACCCATGACACATGCATCATGTTGAAAGAGTAACAGAACCTATCAGTGTTTGACCTTACCAATATCCCCACATACAGAAGATCAAGATAAAGAAATTAGTGTTTGAAATGTTAAATACGGGATCATTAGACTGCAAACAACCCCTTCTCGAGAAGGGTAGAATTGGTGCTTCCAAATGGACTACCAAGTTTTAAATAGAGCCACTTTCCCTGATTGTCTTTCGATACCCAATACAAATTGTTTACTTGACAAACTCCATGGAGCAAAGGTGTTTTCCAAGCTTGACTGTAAATTAGGCTATCACAAAATTAGAGTTTAACCTACACAGGACAACCTTTTGGACACAAGAAGAGTATTATGAATTCTTAGTAATGTTGTTCGATCTTACAAATGCCCCCCAACCTTCCAAACTCTCATAAATTTTATATTCCAAAGTGTTATAAGGAGGCATGTGTTAGTCATTTTTATGACATTTTGGTCCATAGTACTTCACTTATTGAACATGAGAATCATACTCGGGAACTACTAACCATTTTATGTGATAATAGGCTTTTTTTCAATTTCAAAAGGTGTTATTTTGGACAGCCAAAATTGATATAGTTAGGTCATACCATCTTAGAGGAGGTAGTTGCTACAGGCTCAAAGAAATTTAAGACAATGAACTGGCGAATACCGATCCGAAGAATTGAGGGAATTCTTGGGTCTCACTGGATATTATCGATGTTTTTGTAAAGGATTAAGGAAAAATTGTAGCTTCATTAACCTAATTGTTAAAAGAAAAGCAGCTTTAATTGGAGTGAGGAAGTTAGGTCCAAATTTCCTCAAAGCAACAATGAAGGCAATGCTTGTACTTGCCTTGATTTTTCTGCCACTTTCTTGTCGGGGACCGAGACTTCATATACAAGTATAAAGGTTCTTTTACAAAAACGGAGAACAATTGCGTTTTTTAGCCTAGCATTTCGCAGTCGAGCAAGGCACAAGTTAGTTTGTGAAAGGGAATTTATGGCCATCGGTCTTATAGTACAAAAGTAGCACATTATCTACTGAAAAGGTATTTTATAGTTTGAACTAATCAACATAGGCTTCACTATCTATTAGAGAAAACCAATTTGTTCCTGAAAGTTAACGTTGGCTGGTCAAGCTACTGGGATTTGGGATTGAAATACAATGCAGGTTGAGATCTGAAAATAAAGCGGCTAATGCACTATCTTGGTTACCTGCAATGACTAAAATTAATGTTTTTAATACTAATGAAGATTGAGAATGTCGTCCATAAGGACATGAAGCTCCTTAAGTTCATTAGTTCCCTCCAAGGGGATCCACAATCTGAACCAGGTTGGACCTATAACGGGTTATGGAAATACAAAGACAGAATGGTGTTGTCTCAATCCTTGGAAATGTTATCAAAGTTCTTGGAAGAATGTCATGGTAGCCTAATGGGTGGGAATGGATGTCTTCGTGAGATATATAAAGGATTTCAGGATAGTTGTGTTAGGAAGGCATGAAGGCAGACAGCAAGAAGTTTGTGAGTTCTTTTCCAACATGTCAATAAAACAAATATGACATCCTCTCACCATCTCGCCTATTGCAGTCTCTACCTATCCCACAATCTGTCTGGGAAGATTTGACAATGTACTTTGTGGAAGGACTACCAAAATCACACAGATATGATACAATATGGCCATTTTGTTTTGCTCAAGCACATTTTTTCACTAAAAACAGTAGCTGAGGAATTCATTTTTCTTATAAAACTTCATGGCTTTCCATGCTCAATTATCTTTGATAAAGATAAAGTTTTATGAGTAATTTTTTTGGAAGAATTATTCAAGTTATAATAAACTCATCTTAAGCGTAGTACATCTTACCATTTACAAAGCAACAGATAAAGCGAGTTAGTGAACAAGTGCCTGGAGACTTACCCCCATTGTTTCACTTACCAGCAGCCCCAGAACTGGTCGAGATGAATTTCTAGGGCTATGTTTTAGTATAATTCCATTTTTTATACATCCATCAAATGCTTCCTTTATAAGGTAGTGTATAGGGACCTCTCCTTTACTCAAGTATGATCAATCCACTCCCACCATCAATTTTGATATGAAAAATACGTTAGGACAATATGATGAGACGCTTTTAGAATTGAAGGAACAATTTCATGCTGCTCGTAATTGAAATGAAAAAACAACAGATCAGCTCAGATGGATGTTGAATTTCGGGTGGGAGAGAATGTCTATTTAAAATTGCTTCCCTATAGGTAAAAGTCATTGGCCCAAAATATCAATGAAAAATTATCTCCACATTACTTTAGGCTTATATGATTGTTGGAAGGGTGAGAAGGTGGCTTATAAGTTTGATTTACCTAATACTTCAACCATAAACCTCACTTTCGTATGTCTTAAAAGTGTTATAAAGGACCCATTTAAATGTCAACTAATACCTCCAATTTCAAGTGAGAACATAGAATGGATGATTAAACCTGAGATGGTGTTGAACAAACATTAGTAAGAGAAGAGCTTAAGTTTTTAATCAAATCGACGTAGTTGCTCAAATTCAAGACTAATTGCTCAAATTCGAGCTTTCACAGTCACACTATTAGGCCTAATTCACATGTTTCTAAAGAGAGGTATTTAAATTGACTAATGTGTCGCACCGACTCCTGAAAATTGACCTAGTGTAATTAGTGATACAATTGTTCACTCACTATTCATTTATGTAATAGGGTAACAGTATTACTGGTAGAAAACAACCCGAATTCCAAAACAATCTGAATTCCACAATAATTGTATCACAACTTGAGATGGTATTGCACAAACATTAGTAAGAGAAGAGCTTAAGTTTTTAATCAAATTGATGTAGTTGCTCGAATTTGAGACTACTTGAGAACTCATGACCTTGCTTAAGGATCACCTTAAGGACAAGGTGCATTTTAAAGGGAGATGTGATGTTAGGCCCCCAAGTTAAATTTGCGTATCAAAGAAAGAGAAAGATAAACAAGAAACATGTGAATTAGGCCTAATAGTGTGACTGTGGAGGGCTGGAAGAATGTTTTGTTAGATTTTGGATTTTTTAATATATATTGGCAATGCATCATTTTAGGATAGATGATTATCTTTTAAAATATGGTGGTCTAACAAGGTTTATTACTTTTTTCAACACATAGTGCAAAATTTGAGAGAGCAAAGTGCGGTGAGCAAGGACATCATATTGATAATTTTGTTAGAGAATCTTATAGTCAAATGATAACAGGAAAGCTATCAACTTCTTTTGTTATAAAAGATACAACTCATTTTCTACACATTTTCTTCTTTGTTTCTATCTATTCTTTTCCCTCTCTTCTCTATTTCCTATCTTATTTACAATTATCATAGTAGGGCCTTATCATAGGTGTATAGGGAACTGCTAATTTTTCCCTTACATTTACTTAACATCATCCTCGATTTGATTGCTCTTATCACATTCACAAATTTCAGATCATGTTATTACATCATTATTATGCTGATCAAACAAAAAAAATTGTGATTAATACGTGCGTTTGCTCGCTCCCTGACGACTGATATCTCAATTCTACATTCTGTTGGTCAATATTTGTAGAATCTTTAGAAAAACCATTGTCGCCTATGTAATCTAACCTAAGCCACAAGGTTTTTTTACTTTGTGGATAGTAGGGCTAAGATTTCTTCACTTAACTTACTCTAATGCTACTTAATGTCAATGATTTACTTGGAATAGATATCATTTGTAATATGTGTTGAATGTCATATTTCCCACATTGGAGAAATATGAAATTAAAGAGCCTCCTTAAGTTATAAAAGGAGGGTTGCTTCACTTTTGTTTAATCATCCCAAAAATAAACAAGTCTTCCTCCCTTATAAGACTTTGTTTGTTAAATTCTCCCTCATTTGTAATTCTTCTTTTTAAAATAATGGAGTATTTTGGTGGCATCTAAGGAGTAGGCAAGTCCTAACCTTGTAAAATTTTGGTATTCTTGTTCTTATTATCTATTTAATAGCTATTGTCGAGTATAACTGTAGTGATATATTATGCTATTAACTACGTGTCGAGGAAAATTCTAATTCTACACATTTTTCTTCTTTGTTTCTATTTGTTCTTTACCCTCTCTTCTCTATTTCCTATCTTATTTACAATCATCATAGTAGGGCCTCATCACAGGTGTACAGGGAAGTGCTAATTTTTACCTTACGTTTGCCTTTACTCAATATCATCCTCGATTTGATTGCTCTTATCACATTCACAAATTTCAAATCATGGTACTACATCATTATTATGCTGATTAGATTAAAAAAACTGTGATTAATACATGCATTTGCTCCCTGACAGCTGATATCTCAATTCTACATTCTGTTGGTCAATATTCGCAAAATCTCTAGAAAAACCATTGTCATCTATGTAATCCAACCTAAGCCACAAGGTTTTTTTACTTGTGGATAGTAGGGCTAAGATTTCTTCACATAACTTACTCTAATGCTACTTAACGCTAATAATTTTGTTGGGCCCGGGTCTCGGAACTTATTTCGTGGCACCCATATGCCAAAATTTGGGGATTTTGAAAATATATTAGAAATAAAAAAAGAGTGCATGGCTGTGCACATGAATGGCTTGCATTATTGTTAATGCACAGCCATGCATGTGAGGGAGCACGGCCGTGCATCCCAGAAGTTGCGATCGTGCATATGAAAAATTTGCATTTGCACGATCGTGCAAATCCATGAACAGTGAGATCAGACACTCCCACTTCAAATCTTTGTAACTTTTAACTCTAATATCTAAAAATTAAAAACTTTATGATATCGGAAAGCTAAGAGAATAAGCTACAACTTCCATGAAGATAACTTTATCTAATTCAGCCTATATCAATACAGTTTAATTAGTTAAGAACATAATATCATTTTTGCCAGAAATTGTGCTACGACCTTTACTAACACCAATGATGCTAACTTATAAAGGCTAAGTCTTTTTCGTTCGAAGTCCAAAATTTCAAGCTTTATACCATTAGAAAGCTAAGAGAATGATCTACAACTTTTATGAAGACCACTTAGTCTAATTCTACCTACATCAGTACAGTTTATTCACGGAAGTAGGGACACGATTTCTGTCCCCTCATTCCTCTACTGCCTAATTAATATTCTCACAAAAACCTTAAGACCTAAATCCAACAAACACAATTCTTACTCATAATATTCTCAATGCAACAATTTACTTAAGAAAATCTAGCAAATTCATCAAACAATTCACAATTTTATTCCCATATGAAATTGTCAACTTAATAGAGAAGAAAATTCTACACATATATAAAAGAGATATTCTTCAACTCTTACTCTCATTTCTCAAACAAAACAGAGTTTGTACTTCACTTTAATTACATATTAGAGTCAAAACAGTAGCATGATACAAAAATACAACATGAATGCTCATGATTGATATGCTTCTAAGCTATCAAAAGTATTCGGACTAACTTAGTTACAAAAGATAGATTTTTCTCTTGGAGTTTGCCAAAGTTTGCAAGGTTCAATGATCTGCTTTGTCTTCACCTAAAGAGTGGAAAATAATGGGGTGAGTTGCAAAGCTCAGTGGCTAATATGTTTATAGCCATCAGAAATGAGTCACACACACACTCAAGCATATATATATATATATATATATATATATATATTGCACTTATCTCATTCTAATCTATCAATTTATTTATCTGCATTCCAGCTTAAGGAACTCATATATTAATCACATAAAACATATCATGTGTTTTCAATCATCAAAGCAAAGTGAAATGCACACATATATTGGCTTAAGAGAATCCCATGGAACGCAATGGCGAAACCAAAGTTTACACCATGAACGAAATGAGTCTATTTTTCGGAGCTCATATGCCACAAGCGGGCTATCGGGAGAAGGCTTAAGGTCAACGTGCACATGACAAACGAAATAGAATCTCTCTTGCCTACACAAGTCAAATTTTTGGTGCTCGTACATTTCATAACATGTTCATACTTTCATGCTTTTTACTCATTTCTTCTTTTCATTTATACCAGATGCAGTAAAATCTTTCAAACATAACAAGTTATCAATTCATGACTCATTTTTCCCACATTCACAATGATTCAAAGACAAGCATTTAAACACACGAATAAGTAAAAATTTCAGCCCATTATCATAACAACTATAAACATATTACCCACTTATTTACTTGTAAATCCAAGCTCAAGTTTGCCTCTCCTCTTGCTCTTTCCTTCAATTTTCTTGGTTCCCTTCAAACAACCAAATTTTCATTCAACTAATGTACAACTAGAAGATCTATAGAACTTTAATAATCAACATTGAGCTTGAAATTAAACTACTCTCGATGGAAGCAAGCTAAAGTAACTAATATATAGTAGAAAATATAAGAAAATGAATTTCTTGGTTCTCTTCTTTCTCTCTTCATTTTCAGCACATAAAACCTATTTTCTCTACTTTCTTCTTCTACCAAAACAAGGAAAGTAGATAGAGAATACCTAAAGCTCAGCTGTCACCTTTTTCTTCTTCTTCTTTCTCCTTTTTCTTTCTTTCCTTCTTCTTCTTTCCTATTTCAGTTTCTGTTCTCCTTTTTCTAGTTTCTTCTAGGTTCTCCTACTACTGTCTCTCTTTCTTACTTCTCTTCCACAACTCTCCCCTCTTTCTTATTAATTTAAGACAACTTCTTGCTTTTCCAAGCTTACCCTTCCATATTTAATCTTATTCCTTCTAACTCCTTAACTTAATTCTAACAATTTCTTTTATACATGCGAACACATGAAATAAATATATTCATAACTAAACTCCAAAAATTTCTAAATTTAAGAAAATTCTAATTTCTTCTCATACTTGCCAATTTTATAAAATAAATTCTAAGAAAAATTTTGGGGTCCAACATATTTACTTGGAATAGATATCATTTGTAATATGTGTTGAATGTCATATTTCCCACATTGGAGAAATATGAAATTAAAGAGCCTCCTTAACTTATAAAAGGAGGGCTGCTTCACTTTTGTTTAATCATCTTAAAAATAAACAAGTCTTTCTCCTTTATAAGACTTTGTTTGTTAAATTCTTCCTCATTTGTAATTCTTCTTTTTAAAATAATGGAGTATTTTAGTGGTGTCTGAGGAGTAGGCAAGTCCTAACCTTGTAAAATTTTGGTATTCTTATTCTCATTGTCTATTTAATAGCTATTGTAGAGTATAATTGTAGTGATATATTGTTCTATTAACTACATGTCGAGGAAAATTCTAAAGAGAGGTACTTAAATTGACCAATGAGTCGCACCGATTCCTGAAAATTGACCTGGTATAATTAATGATACAATTGTTCACTCACTATTCATTTATGTAATATGGTAAAAGTATTATTGGTAGAATACAACCCGAATTCCACAACAATTGTATCACAACCCGAGATAGTGTTGAAAAAACATTATGAAGAGAAGAGCTTAAGTTTTTAATCAAATTGACGTAGTTACTCGAATTTGAGACTACTTGAGAACTCATGACCTTGCTTAAGGAGTAGTTCACCTTAAGGACAAGGTGCATTTTAAAGGGAGACGTGATGTTAGGCCCCAAGTTAAATTTGTGTATCAAAGATAGAGAAAGAAAAATAACAAACATGTGAATTAGGCTTAATAGTGTGATTGTGGAGGTTGGAAGAATGTTTTGTTAGACTTTGGGGTTTTTTATATATATTGGCAATACATCATTTTAGGATAGTTGATTGTCTTTTAAAATGTGGTGATCTAACAAAATTTATTGCTTTTGTCAACACATAGTGCAAAATTTAAGAGAGCAGAGTGAGGTGAGCAAGGACATCATATTGATAATTTTGTTAAAGAATCTTATAGTCAAAAGAGAACAGGAAAGTTATCAATTTCTTTTGTTATAAAAGATATAACTCGTTTTTTTACACGTTTTCTTCTTTGTTTCTATCTATTCTTCACCCTCTCTTCTCTATTTCCTATCTTATTTACATTTATCATTGTAGGGCCTTATCATAGGTGTACAGGGAAATGTTAATTTTTCCCTTACATTTTCCTTTACTCAACATCATCCTCAATTTGATTGCTCTTATCACATTCACAAATTTCAGATCATGGTACTACATCATTGTTATGTTGATCAGACAAAAAAAAAGTGATTAATACGCGCATTTGCTCCCTGACAACTGATATCTTAATTCTACATTTTGTTGGTTAGTATTTGCAGAATCTCTAGAAAAATCACTATCGTCTATGTAATCCAACCTAAGCCACAAGGTTTTTTTCACTTTGTGGATAGTAGGGCTAAGATTTCTTCACATAACTTACTTTAATGCTACTTAATGTCAATGATTTACTTGGAATAGATATCATTTGTAATATGTGTTGAATGTCATATTTCCCACATTGGAGAAATATGAAATTACGAAGCCTCCTTAAGTTATAAAAGGAGGGGTTGCTTCACTTTTGTTTAATCATCCCAAAAATAAACAAGTCTTTCTCCCTTATAAGACTTTGTTTGTTAAATTATCCCTCATTTGTAATTCTTCTCTTTAAAATAATGGAGTATTATGGTGGCGTCCGAGGAGTAGGCAAGTCCTAACCTTGTAAATTGTTGGTATTCTTGTTCTTATTGTCTATTTAATAGCTATTGTCGAGTATAACTATAGTGAAATATTGTGCTACTAACTACATGTCTAGGAAAATTCTAAAGAGAGGTATTTAAATTGACCAATGTGTCGTACCAACTCCTGAAAATTGACTTGGTGTAATTAGTGATACAATTGTTCGCGCACTATTTATTCATGTAATAAAGTAAAAGTATTATTGGTAGAAAACAATCCAAATTTCATAACAATTGTTATTAGAGCCAAGATTTTCTGAGTATTCTTTATGGTTGCAACTTAGTTTGATCTCCCACATCAGAGAAGATTTTATTTAAGATATTGACATTCCGAATTGAAGGCTATTGAATAGAAGTTTAAGGTGGAGATGGCATAAATCAAAGATATGAATGTACCAACCACATTGGCAACTTCTACCTTGTCCATTCTAGTAAAGATGCTATGACAAATCAAAAATTAGTAGTGGAGATTTTTTAATGTAAGGATCATTTTGACGTGTGGCAAAGTGAGGTTCTAGATGCTCTCTTTCAGCAAGGCCTAGATATTGCCATTAAAAAATAGAAACTAGAAGGGATGGACGAGAAAGAATGGAAGACTATTAATCGTTTGACATGTGATACAATTCAATCTTGTCTGTCTAAAGAATAGAGGTATTCATTCTGTAAGGAGACTTTTGCAAGTAAATTGTGGAAGGAATTGAAGGAAACATGTTTGAAGAAAAGTAGCCAAAACAAGTGTTACATGAAGAAAAGAATGTTTCACTTCACTTATATTCCTGGCATCACTATGAATGATCATATCACCGACTTTAATCAGTTCGCAGCTGATTTAATGAATATAAATGTGACATTTAAAGATGAAGATCTAGCTTTAATGTTATTAAGATCTCTTCCTAAAGAGTCTTGAGTTCCTTGAAACTACTCTACTCTACGGGAAGGTTAAGGTGTCTTTGAGTGAAGTTTGTGCTACCTTGTACAATTATGAGTTGAAGAAGAATGACAAGGAATGAAGCATAATCGGAGCAACAGAAGCATTGGTAGTCAGAGGTCATTTGCAAAGCTGAAAGAAGGGAAAGAAAGGGAGATTAAAATCCAGACCAAATAGGGATGAATGTAGCACCCCACACCCGCAAGGACCCAAACCTGACATCGAGGGTGATATCCGAGTCCGCGCCCCGCGAGGGTGGCGCGCTAAATCACTCAATCATTCAGAAATCGGTATAATTTTTTTTTGAATCACAACTACAATCATATGCGGAAATAATAACAAATTCGGGCCCACTTTTATTTATAAACAATTTTAATCGCAACAATACAATCATCAGAGTTTCAATAGTCATTTGGGCCCATACTTTCATTTCATAAAACTCAAAATCACAGTTCGTTATTACACTTTGATCAATCTCTTTTGCAAAACCTTTCCAATTGGAAAGTTATACACGACAATTATATTCAAATACACAAGATACAGTAATTGCGAAAGACTTAATTTGGTCCAAAAATAAAGAAATACAATGCAGACACAAACTGATCCCGACCTCTATTTCTTTCTTGAATGTAGTAGGTATACTCCCGTTTGCCTAATGGGGTACTCTTTTAAGCATGAAAAATAATATCAAATTTTGGGTGAGTTTTGTGAACTCAATGAGTGACCATCATCGATGGCTCACCCAGTCACATAATCATATAAATTCACATTCACAACATTTCACATTTCACAATCAATATTATTTAATCACTCATATTATGCATATGCAATGTGTATGAGACCCATTTTCCATTTATTACTTTGTTGTGTCTGAGTGCCTTTTTATCTAGCCCATATCCCTTAGTGGATACCAGGCTGTATCAGATGATGTCCCATATCCCTTAAAGGATACCGAGTACATTCACAACCAAGCCAGAGGCTTTTATGTAGCACTCCCTTACCGCAAGATACACACCGGGATGCTCGAGGATCATTCCAAAACGTATCTTACGATGAGGGCGCACTACAATCGAACACTACTTAAACTTCACATGGCATCATATCATTATTCATTATAAAACATCATATGGAAACCACAATAATTTAAAACCAACTTTTTCCTCATTTTATTTCATAAAAACCCGATTGTCGATATTGACTTTCATCAATTTCCATATATACATCATCATAACCTAGTACAACAATACTATATAATGAGAAAAATATACAATCCCAGCTGACTGATCTTTAAGCCATGACTTCACTTGCCAAAACACTATCCACACAACAGGTAGAGCCTCTCAATAGCTAAAATCGTCTCTCGATCCTGAAAAGTCAACGTTGCAATTTTGGTGAGTTTTGCGAACTCAATAAGGTAACCATCATCGATGGTTCACTCAATTCATGCATCACATTATATCACATAACATATAAATCATAGCGTTACATATTTCACACTTCACATTCAATACAATTTAATCATTCGATTATGCATATGCAGTGCACATGAGACCCTCTTTTCATTTGTTATTTTGCTGTGACCGAGTGCCTAAACTGTCCCTTAAAGGACTCATTAATAGCTGTCCCATATAGGGCTCATTAAACGTTGAGCCTGAGGCTCTGAATCATTTTTGAGCTCTAGGCTCTTTTTCACACGTTGAGCTTTAAGCTCTGATCGGTGGCTACTTTGGTCACAACTCCATTATATTTCATGCATTCGTTAAATGAAATGCAACAATCACATTTGCATATTCTCATTCAATCACGTTCACATATCATCAGACCTTAGTCCGCCGTTCAACATTAAAGTTGAGGAAGCACTTTCTTTCATAAGCAAATGCACATTCAAACACATTTATCATCGGACCGTGGTACGGCATTTAATAGTCAAATTATGCACACTTGTTTCATCTCATTCATAGACAAGTAATACTTCAATATCCCAAACCAAACATCACAATCATCAGACCTTCTGTCCGGAATCCACAATCAACTTAATCATTATCACTCACAACATAAATTAAACAAGTAATAATTGAGAGAAACCATCTAGGTTACTCACAAGTTACTCCTGAAGCTCATGTCTGGAAGTGCCGGCAACGTCTAGAAGTTGACGTTCCAACTATTCCTCTATAACAAAATAATATACACGTATATCACAATCTATGCAAATATGCGTGTTCATTAATGCACATATATAGAAAAGGTTATGTACAATGCATGTTCATGACAATCCCCGGGTATCCTTCCATCTAGGTTATTACCACCACAGTTGAATACCGAATTCACTTAACTAACATTGTTCGTAGGGTTTAAACCTCAACAAACCATTTAAATCCAATTCTATAACTCAATGAGCCGTTCAGATTTCTCTCCAACTCTAACTTTCGAGTCTACTATTCACGTTAAACCAGAGAATAATTGAAATTATTTGGTCCTATAAGCAGAAGGTAGACGAAATATCAAAGGACAGACGATAGTACAACATAGATGAAGGCAAAACATAGACGGAAGCAAAAGACAGATAATTCACCAAAAGACAGATGAAATGTCTAAAGGCAGACGATAGAAGTCAAACATAGACGATAGACAAAACATAGACAATTCCTTGTGTCTATGTTATGACGTCATCACGCGTCATCATAGACGATAAACAGTTACAAAAACACAGATGATAAGTGTACACACCTCACTCAAAAACCTTTTTCTTGAATACCTCTAAGTTTTCATACACGATCAGTGAAGAACCAGAGCATATCACCTTTCTATATTTAACTACCTACAATAATCTTATACATCATTTTCTCTCTATTTCAACTCCCAGAACCATTTCACAACCCCAGATCACTAATAATCCATCAAAACCTAAATAACATTATATCTCCAAATCTTCACCCCTTCAACACAATGTTCAAGAATATAATCATATAAAAATGCCATGTTCATGCAGATGACAGTAACTCGTCAAACTTATTTCAAAATCTCCAATTCTAAAGAATTTACTCACTACCTTTTTGTTAAAACTCCAAGATCTTCAACTATCTCCAAAACCTTAATTTCATGCAAACTCTCGTACTCCTTTATGAATACAATCAACTTCTAGTTTTTCTTAAGGCAGAAGAAACACTTTAAGAGTAAAGGAAATGATGAGGAATATGAAGAATCAAAGTTAACTATCGAAAGGAGTTAGATGGAAACTCTATGTATGGAAAGAATTTTAAAGACGATGATAACAAGGAAAGAACATAGGAAAAATATCAACCCCCTTTTTAACTCTCGAATTACTCAAACTTCTGACACATAATAAAAGCAACTTTACACTTGTCACTTTCCTAAGGTCTAAGTTCTGACTTAGTTCCTTTTGAACTAACTCCCTCTAACTCTCATCTTTACAGTCTAACTATCTCCAAATCTTCATTTCATTTCTATTCTTCTCTTTTCCTATTTCCCATAATACTTTATAAATTGCAAATCAAATCCTAAGTCCACCAAAATTCATAATTATCACAATTCTTCTAACCAATAATATTTTCAATATAGAAACATTCATAAATCACTAAAATTCACAATTTTCCAATAATCACAATTCGATCCAATTATACCCAAAATTATTCATGAATATATGTACAATTAATTTCATTTGCAGAAAAATATCACTATTCACTTGTATGAGCATGTCACATTATGCATGAACATAAAAATGCATCTCTTGTCTCTCACTGAACACTCCTATTTACTGTTCTAACCTTCCCATACATAATAGGATGTTACATCTTATCACAGTTTCTGAGCTTTAAGCTCCTTTTTCAGTGGCTATTTCAGTCACAACTGCCTTTATGTTTCATGCATTCATGTAATGGAATGCATCAGTCACATATGATCAATCAGCCACTTTATTTCACTTTACACATTCACTTTCACATGTCGTCGGACTTTGGTCCGACATTCAACATTTAAGTTGAGAATTCACATTTTCGTTCCTATGCAAATGCATATTTAGAGCACATTTAACAATCACCTTAAGTACATATAGTTCATCCAATTCACATTCAAGTGGCACTTCAATATCCATATCAAACATCACAATCATCGGACGTTCTATCTGGAAACCAACATAAGCAATCACATCTACATATTCATTCAATAGTCATATAATACAAAATTTCAAATAACAAACAATAAAGTGAAACCATCTCGATCTACTCACAGTATGCTCCAGATTATCATTTGCTTCCAAATTCTGGGAATGCTTGAATGCGAACATTTAACCTGCATAACTCATTTATGCAAGACACCCATTTCACACTCATCAATAATTGTACGCATATAAGCATTTATTTATGCACAATTGTATAGGTGGACTATGTACAATGCATGTTCAATGACTATCCCGGATATATGTTCTAGAATAATATTATGCTCATTCCCATTTCATAATTCACATGTGTCTAATTGAACTTAGATTTACACTTCATTTGTACATGATCTTTATAAATTCTCCTTTCAATCTTTACCCTTTGCATATGTCTAGCTTGTTCATAAGCTTACACCTCAAGAACACTTGGTTACTTTATATCATAACTCAATTTCTCCTCATCTCATTTCTAACCTCATATGATCTCATAATATCCAAATTCTCATCCAATAAGAATTCAATTAAAAATCCCATAATGCAAAATCACAAAAATTGATTTTAGAATACTTAAACCCAAGCATTTTCTAAACTCCATAAACTAGAATCCTTCCAAAAATCTAAAAGATTCAAAATGATCTTACCTTGATTCTTCACCAAATAAAGAGATCTTTAGCTTAAATGGAAACTCTTTTCTTCCTCTTCCTTTTTCTCTTCTCGAACAACTTCAAAATCTTGCTTGAAGACTAAAAAGAATTAAACCCTAACCCACTTCCTTCTTTTCTCTCAAACCATCAAACTCTCTTTCTCTTTCTCTCTTATTTTCGTTATTCTCTACTGCTTATCCTTCCATTCACGTTTTTTCTTCTTCATTTATAAGCAAGACAACAACACTTCTTCCAATTATGCCTTTAATGATTGAGAATTGTCCCATTTGCCCTTCCATTTATACCTTATGTCTTTTATACTTATGTGTCTTGCCAACAATAACCTTGAACATTCTAACATAACAATTTCTTCCAGAAAATGTCCCCCATTGTCTTAAGTTTCTAATAACACCAAAATCATTCAATTCGGTTTAGTGATTCGAAAGATATACTTCAAACATTTTTGGACTACTCTTGTCCAAATCAATATACTATACACAACTTCTATCTGAAATTTAAACATCTTAAAAACTAAATTAGATTCCAATTTCTTCATAACATTTGTAGCTCCATGTCTCTAGTTTACCAAAAATCAGAAATCATCTCATTTGGAGCTCTACCGGTCCAGAAATCAT
>JAOSBN010000009.1:18686852-18709846 GCA_027563595.1 Erythroxylum suave
CGGGTTCTCCAATATCGGATCCAAGCCGAGGGCTTCACCTTCACTCCAAATTCCAAGTCCTACCAGAACCAGCCACCTCCCCCACCATTTAATAAGCAGAGCCGCACACGGGCTTTTACAATAAAGCAACACGTCAAGCGCATGGTAGACGAGTGCCTTATATAGAGGGGGTGGAGGAAGGTGAAGATGAAGGAGAGGATATTGAATTTTGGGCAGGAGAAGGAGAAGGTAAAGGGAAAATAGAAAGATCAGTGGATGTAGGAGCAGAACAGAGGGGTAGACTAGGAGCAGGGAAGTGTGTTTCAGGTGAATGGACAAGGATGGGAAATTGATCTTCATAAAAAGTGACATCTCTGGACACAAAGTACTGATCGGTGAGTAGGTCATAGAGCTTGTAACCCTTAGAACCGAGAGCAAAACCAACGAACACACATTTCCTTGCTCGGGTATCAAACTTGCCTCTGTTGGCTTCTTTGGTGGAAGCAAAACAAAGACAGCCAAAAACTCTCAAAGATTTAAGGTCAGGATTAGCATTAAACAAAACAGAATAGGGAGTGTTATTGGATAGAAGAGGAGTAGGGACACGGTTTATCAAATAAACAGCATGTAGAACACAATCTGACCAGATCTTGGTAGGAAGATTAGCTTGCATTTTTAGTGCCCTGGCAACACTTAAAATATGTTGATGTTTTCTCTCCACCCTCCCATTTTGCTATGGCCTTTCCACACAAGAAGTTTCATGCAAAATACCCTTCTCCTGATAAAAATCCTTCATTGAAAATTCAATAGCATTGTCATTTCTTATACACTTAATTCTTTTGTCAAACTGTCTTTCAACATAGGCACAAAATCCTTTTAATAGCTCTCTAGTCTCAAGTTTTTGACGCATCATATAAACCCTCTCTAGTCTCAAGTTTTTGACGCATCATATAAACCCAGGTGAGTCTACTATGATCATCTACAATAGTTAAGAAGAACTTGTAACCAAGATGAGATGGTGTGTGATAGGGTCCCCAGATATCAACATGAATGAGATCAAAATAAGCAGAAGCAATAGAATTACTGGAAGAAAATGGTAATTTTTTCTGTTTAGCAAACTGACAAACATCACATTGTGGAACAAATTGAAAAACTACAGTAGGATCAATCTTAGAAAGGCTCTGCAGCCGTTGATTAGACAAATGACCTAGTCTCTTATGCCATAGATAGTCTGGATGTGTGGTGGTACTACAAACAAGATTATAGGGATCCGAAGTAGGTGGAGAAAGGTGGTAGAGTCTATGGATTTGTTTAGCAAAACCAATCATCCTCATTGAATTGGTGTCCTGAATATGACATAAGGTAGATGTGAATGTCAGGTGAAGATGACTAGAAACAGTGAGTTTGTTGATAGAGACTAAGTTAAAAGAAAAATTAGGCACAAAAAGAACATTAGTGAGAGTGAGTGAAGATATATTAACAGTGCCGACATGTGTGACTGTCACAAGGTCCTCATTGGGCAATCTAACATTGGTGTTGTCCACGGTTTTGCAGGTGGTGAAGAAATATAAGGAACAAACAATATGATCAGTAGCTCCAGAATCCAAAATCCAAGGGAGAGACCAAGGATCAGAAGAAAGAATAGGTTCGGATATATCTTGCTTATGAGCAGAGACTGTATTAGCCTGAGAGGTAACAATGTTTTTTCCTTTTGGATCTCCTTCTTTTTGCAGCAGCTGTACCAATTGGCCATATTGTTCAGCACTCAAGTTGTAGACAGAGGCATCTTGAGAAGGCTCTCTATTGATGGATTGGGAATCTGGATCAGAAGGAAAAATATCCAAGTTTGTCTCAACTTGATTTACATATTTGAATTTGTGTGGATTATTGTCTCGATTGGGATATGATAGGTAGATACTAAAACTAGGGAAGGGTTTTCATTGGGGTGTAAATAGAAGGGGCTTGCTGGGTGATCTTCTGGTCGTAAGAGATGTTGATTTGGGTTTCCTTGATTTGCAGTGATATTGGCATATGAAGGGTCGGCCATGATGAAGAAGAAAACAACATAAACGAAAGAAAGAAGGAACGAAGAAGAAGAAAGAAATTGCGGCAGAAGCAAAGAGAACCAGAGACATGGCTCCGATACCATGTTGAAAAGAGAGAGACGATGATAAAATAGTATAAAATTGCCTCAACTTTTCATTAGTGTAAGGAGAGCATTATATAGACTGTAGCTAGCCTACGAGTTTGTTACAACAATCTGTAACAAACAGATATTGTAAAAACAGAAACTACAATCGAATAAAGAAAAGAAATAAAAGGAAAAATGAAAAACAAGAAAATCATGCTTGGGCCAGTCTGTTGATTGAGTCCAACTTTTGAAGATGAAACCAAATAAAATGTATGAGCTAGACCCATCAGGGAGAAAGGCTGAAGATAGACCCGATCCAGTTTAAATTATTCATCCGGTCATATCCAATTGATTTAGGTCTCATCGTCGGGATGAGAAAGAGTCTCCACCTGAGACTCTGCCTTCGACAGTTTGTTTCAGTTTTCAAAAATTATAAAAACTATAAAAAGAGGTTTTTGTTTCCATTTTTGTTTTTTATAATCTAATTTACTATCATTTAAATATATATTATTTAATTATTAATAAAATATGAATAATTTTATTCAATATTATATATTTAATAAATTATGAATAATTATATTTTTATAATTAAATTATATGTAATTAAATTTAAATAATTATTAGTTAGTATAATTAAATTTAAAATATATAAATATTCAAATAAATTTTGATTTAATAATTAAAATATGTTTCAAATAAATATTAATTTATAAAAGTATTAATTTATAAATTATTTATTTTATTAAAGTAACATAATTTTATGAATAATTTGTTCATAAATATTATATAAGAGATTAAATACATTTATTTAATTAAAAATAATTTATCTTTAAGTTTTATCTAATATATAATTATTATCAGTTATAAAAATATAACTACATTAACGTTAACAACAAAACAGGTTTTAGTTTTTATTTGAAAGAAAAACATAAACAAAAAACTGGAAATGAAAACTAAAAACTAAAAACTACAACAGAAAAACATAAACGAACCAAACGACCCGTAAAAGATTAAAATAAAATTTTCTTTATATTTTTATTCATTCTAAAAATATTTTGAATTAGTTTTAAAATACTTTTCTGTGTTAAAAAAATATCGAATATAACTTTGTAAGGTATGATAAAAAATTATACTTTTAACTATAATAATTTGACCAAATATTTGTAATAATTGATTAATTAAAAAAACCCCAAACTTTACTAAATATCATCATCATCATACCCGGTTGAATCTCATATCAATGCAGAGTCTGGAGATGTCTGATAATATGCAACCTTATCACTACAAAGTAGAGAAGTTGTTTCTGATAAACTCACAGACAAATGTGACAGGAAAAAAATCTTCAACTATGTGATGCAAGTTTATAAAACAAAATAATAATAATAATAATAATAATAAGCAAATAGGAATGTAAATATTAAGAAAATAATAATAATAATAATAAATCAATTAATTTTCTTAACAATTTCCTTTTTCAATTAAACTTCAAATTTTTGAAGGACAATCTCTTTTAATTATATTTCAAATTCTTTTACTTTATTCAATTTTTAGTCAATTTTACGATGGTCTAATGTCGGTTGAACATTTTAAACCTTAAAACTCTTGTCTTATCGGTTTAATTTTCAGTCTGATTTTTAAAATATTGCTTTTAGCGTCAAATTCATGTCCAGATTCGAAGAATTAGATAAATAATCAATATTGAAAAATAATTCGGCTAAGTTTAATTTAAATTTAATGAACTTAATTTGAATTAATTAAATTTTGATTGTGTTTAGACTAAGATTTTACAGCAAACTTTGATATAATTTCTTATATCATATAAATTAAGGTTATTTTATTAAAGAAATAAAGTGATATTATTTTACATATTAATTAATAAAAAATAAATTATTTTGTCTCCTTCAGAACTTCGACTCTCTGTCTCTATTTGCTGCCACACCTGCACCCAAACCACCCAACATTCCTACGGAGTTGCCTCTCTCCACTGATCATCGCTACTTGCCTAATTTGTCGTTGCCTACTTTTTTATGGTTGAGTACTGAAAATGCTCGAAGAAGACGATTCCATCAGAGTGGAAACTTGCCCAGCATCTTAGCTCACAGCTTTCAAGGTGGTCGTCCTTTCGCTTTTATGCCAGTAACCATAAAAGTTCACGTCTTTGCTCCATCCCCTCTCTGGTAAACAGGTAAAGTCCATTTTCTCCGGTCCTTCCTCCTTTGAATCTTTTATCACTAAAGACAATTATTTCTGCATCCATAATAACTTCCAGCCCCACTTTTCTTCCTCTCGTCTCTTTAGTCATATATATACTATTTTGTTAGTTGTATCTGATAATATTTATCGTGTTGGAACTCTAACAAAGAATAGGAACCATGCATCTAGAGATGAGAAGCTAAGAAAGAGAGCCAGAGAAGCCAAGGAAAAATTAGACGAGAGGTTGAGAAATCAAAACAAATCAGTTCGCCACAAGGCACGCGCAACTGCAGTGACAGCAACAGAGTAACTTTTGTAGTACCTACGTTGGTTATGTTCACGTGTTGATGTTTTTGGTTGTCCGCAAGCAAGGGCTGGTAGTTCTGGGAGATCAGTGGCACCACGTGGAAATGCTTCTTGTGGTTATTCATAATGTGGTATGGCCTCAAACTCCAGTATCTCCGCCACTTCCACGTCCCAAAGCACCTTCTTGAGTGGCCGGGATGAGAAGCATCATGTGTAACAGAGTTTCTTGACTGTCATAACCTCTATGTTCTTAAAAGATTCAAACGTTTATCTGGAGAAGTGATCGTAATAAATGAATATCCACTTTAAGTTGTAAATAATTAAGATTTTAGGATGTTTATAACCTTACTTTAGTTAATCACAAGCTAGTTACAATTACATCAGACAAGTGGATAATTGATAATAAAAAAGGGGTTATATGACATTTACATCGCATTATATTAACAATGATTAGACTTTACGTAAGTGCCATATTGAGGTAATTAATATTATTTAATTTTATTATTATTTGTTCTTTAATTATGTTATAATAGATATTTAACTATGTTTCTAAATGATAGGCATATTTATATTGTAGCTTTTCTTACGAGTGAGAGGTTAACAAATATACCAGTCGATCGTCTACGAGTATGGATTTGATTATGGTACGATACTGTATCGATACCGATCAATACCAGATTCTGTTTTAAGTAATTTTTAAAATTTATGAAATAGTCCGTAAATTTTTTTATAATTGCAAATAGTCCTTCAATGAATTATATCGTATACTTTATAATTTTACTTCAATCTGTCTCAAAAAATCATAATAATAGAAATTTAAAATAACAACAATATATTTATTTTTATTAACATTATTTTAACATATTTCACATATAAATATGTTTTAGAGAACATGTAGAATCTAGATTCTAAATTATTATTGTTATTTAACTTAGTACGATTTCAGTAATACGATAAATTACATTTACAACGATTATAATCAACTTCTAACATCATCTCGATAACCAACGTAGCATCAACTTCCACGCCAATTCTTAATTTGATCCAAAACTGTTCTTAGTTCTTGCACTATAATCAAACTTCACTTGTTTCTGAACATCATGCCATTTTTCCAATTTTCTCATCTCCACTTTTGTATTGTTTTTTCTTAGTATTCCCACATTTCATGCTCAAGTGTTTGATTAATCCCCAAAAATGTCAAGTTCACTTAGTCCTTACCGATCCTTCGACGACATAATTGATTCCGGTTAATCCCCAAAAATTGCAAGTTCACTCAGTCCTTATCGATCCTTTGACGACATAATTGATTCCAGCTCCTTACATTAAGGGGACTCCTGCAACGATTCGAACAACCAATCTCGGGAATTTATTGGGTAGCAGCCCCTTTGCGAAGCAACAAAGTTCCTCCAACGAGCTAGCAGCCACTGGCTTATTCAAGAGTCGTCGATGCTGGTACAGGAGACAATAACCAAGTAGCTTAAGGAGTGTCAGAGCAATTCGGAGTATTAGAAGCTGGTGGTGATTCTGGACATTATATGGAACTTGGCTTTTGTGTCGGTGGCTCTAATCGTGTTAGTGTTGAACAAAGAAGAAGAGCCCAACGTGCCCTTGAGGTTGTGGCATTTTGGGTATACATTGTTGTGTATTTTGCATATGGTGCATATTTGCGAAGTATAGTACTTGTTTGCAAAATGCATGACGCCGCAAATTGAATGAGGATGGAACAATGTAAAGATAGAAATGGTTAAAGCAAAAGGTAAAAGCCTTTTTTGTAAATAAGTCCTTGAATTTTTTGAAATTTATGGCACCGGTAGGCACTGACAATCGATACCATTAAACTATGTTTTTTACTATTTTTTAGCCAATATAGTACCTTCCAGTTGGTATTGGCTGATATTGTATGAAATACATAATATTGATTGGAATATTGACATAAAGTTGTTTAACTATAATTTTAGATAACTGTGACATGAATGATGTTATGATCAATAAAATTAAAACTAATTTATAGATCGAGTGCTTACTGATAAATACAACATTCTTCCATACGTGTTTATTTGTATATATAGTGAATTTCATAGTGAAGGACGACTTGAAAATTATCAAAGAAAGGGTTTAATCAATCCAAGATACTATAGTGTGCTAAAGTGTAACACTTGAATTAGTTAAGAAATTTGAAAATAATACATGACAACTGCATAGTCCCTGTACTAATAAGTTGTTATGGATTATGCAACAAGGTGGAATTCGACATTCAAGATACTAAAGTTGGAAATCAAGTATATAAGGTATTTATTAAGTTGAGATAATCATATTTGAAATATACTTTTTCCCATATAAGAAAAAAAAAGAGATAGCAAAAACAATTTGTGAGACGTTATAGGTGTTTGATTTTGTTAATGATTTGTTCTTTAGCTTTAAGCATCTAAGTTCAAAAAAATTTTGCTAACATATGTGAGATAAAGTTATAATTATCGAAGTGGGATTTTTTTAAGATAAGGTGATTGTAAAAAAGAAGACAAATAAGATGATGAGGAGATTTGATAGTTATTAGAATGGCATTGATAATTTATAACATTTATTTCTGTATTGGAATTGAGGTGTAATTTAGAGGTAACGCTTTTTTTTATCGGTAGTTGCATAATAATGGAGTTGAAGTATAAATTGATATCATTAAACATTTATGGTATAAATTGTTTAGTGATTATCAATCAAGAATATATATATATATATATAATGAGTTAGATCGCAATACTTCAATATCAATTTCATCTTTTGTTGATACATCCTTATACGTTAAGAAATTTGGAGGTCTTTATCTAAGAAATTCTTAAAGAAAAAGGGACTATAATTTCTTATTGTAGGATGGAGTTAAAATATTATTTAGAAGTTGATATTATGACTATATTTAAAGAGCATTTTGATATATTATCATGGTGGACGTTGAATGGAGCTTAATGTGGGCATAGTTATTATTGTTGAACAGTTTCAAGGGAGATTTAAGAGCCTTCAATTTCCGAAAAAGAATAAATTGTTTAGTACCCTCCACAATAATGTCCCAACTACGGTCAAGAGGGTCCTGGAAAGAGGGGTGGTGCAGCCACATATTGAAAAATTTAAAGGGTTTTCGATCTTGGGAAACTAGCTAGTTATAACCAACAACAAAAGGACAATGGTCGGAAGAAGGTAACATACTTAGGAGCCGAACATTACAGGCCATTCCCTCATTATTCCAAGCAGAATTGATTAACACCCGGTCCAGCTTGGCCCAAAGGTGTTTTTTGTGCCAGGTATAAAATTCCCCAGATGAAGGGGCATCAACCAAACCCAGAGTAATCCGCAGGTCCAGTAAGTCCTGCATTAGGTAAGCAGAAGGTGGATTACCCCCAATTCGCTCCTGAGCCGCGCACACACAATTGAAATCCCTCAAGATACATTAAGGTGTGTCTATCGTCCCACCTAGGCTTATCAAATGCTGCCAAACTTCTCGCCGCTTCGATACGTTGTACAAGACATAAACCAAAGAGACATAGAATGATTTCTGTGTTGTAAGGCATTGCATCTGACAATGGATAAATTGTTCTCCCACAGCTATCACTTGACAACCATAAAACGAAGGGTTCCAAAGGAGCACCATATGGCCACCTTCAAGCTCATCAAAATTGTGGCAGACATGCCAACCCTCAAAACGTTGCTGCATAAACCGTTGCAGCCCTAACTTCAATAATTTGGTTTCTCACAAGCCAGCTATGCGACACTTATGTTGGTGAATGAGTTTACCAACATGTATTTGTTTCGAGGCCTTATTTAGGCCCCGAATGTTTCAACAAAAGATAGTCATGGTGCTAGGGTGAGGGGTTTCCCTCCTCCACCTTGCTGCAGTTGTTTCGCCACCTCTTTCCCTTTCTCCTGTTTGGAATCTTCTTGCTTTTCCTGAAGTTTAAACCCCCCTTTCACCGGTTTAAACCCCACTTGCAATTTGTCCCCTTTCGGCTAGGAGGGTCTAAAAGAACCCAAAACTGGAAGCTCTTGTGGACAGCCTTGGGTGTTAACCGATCCCACTGACAACTTTCTAACTTTCGTACCCTGATCTGAATAGCCTTCCGAAGTAGCTGTAACATTGCCCCTACTCAAATTCCCCGAAGCTGAAAGATCCTAAGACTGAGTCAAAAGTACCCCACTTGAAACTAGACATTCTGACCCTTTCACCACTGGAATAGGATTAGTGTCCTACTGAGAAGATAGAGTGTTAGTAGAGTTTTCTGTCCCCAAAATACTACGCTCCCTTGTCAAAGTACCATTCACCCCCTCATCGAACCTGACAGTAGCTATTGCACCCGTAGCTTGATGTCCCTTTACACCTGAGGCTGAAGGGTCATTGGAGGGATCCGTAACTGATGAAGGAGCTTTGGAAGGCTCCTCTAGTGGCCCTTGCCGTTTATGCTTACAAGTAAAGGGAGTATGCCCAAATTTCTGACATGAGTAGCAAAAACTCGGGAATGATTCATAATAGACATGTTGAGTGTATCTTTCCCCGGATGGCAGTCGCACATTGAAATTCATAATTGGCTGCTTTCCCACATTAACCTCCACTAACAGCTGAGCATACCCAACTCTGGCTTTTGTGCAAGTAATTTGATCGGTACATAGGGGGGTACCCAATATAGAACCTAATCGGGAGAGGCCCATTTCTGTCCACAACTCCAAAGGGACGTCAGGGAGTTGGATCCAAATCGGAACTTGAATGAACTCTTTGGAATCAAACCGAAACCCTGGGGATAGTTTCTTCAACAATAGAGATTTTCCATACAAAAGATAGGGGCCACCTGCTAAAACCGAAGTCCTAGCCTCCTCCGAGCTGAATTGGAACACTAGTCATCCCCGAGCATGAGGCAAAATTTTACACGGAACTCCCCACTTACCCTTTAATTCCTCAACCGCTTTCAATCCCGGAAATTTTCCTGTAAAACATCCCGCAAGATAATAACCCCAATCTTTCTCTAAGGACCCAACATCAGTAGCTTCAATAGTTACTTCATCGGCATTGACTGGTAGGGCTCGCAAAGACATACCCCTAGTAGGATCACGGTTTTGACTGAATAGACTGGCGAATGAAGGTTTAGGGATTGAAGGCTCTTGTGGTGTCGGAAGAGGGGCAGGGGCAGACACATTTCCAGCTGAAGGTAAGGTAGAGTCAGATTGACCTGGGCTATCCTCAGCCTCACTCGGATCCAATTCTCTGTTTCCCAAATCAGAACCACCACCAAGCACAATAGTTTTTCCAGTAATCTCACCAGAAGTGGATGCTCCGTTATCCCCCTTCTGGTGGGTCCACAAAGGGGAGGGCAAGGAGGACGTACCTGGATTACCAAACGGTGGAGGAGGGTCCTGGACGGTTGGAGGAGGGCCAGCAGTACCGTCGACCGTTTTGTCCTGGGGTGAAGTCTGAAGTCCATTGAAGAAATCATCTGTAATATTGCGGCCTTTCTTTGCTACTTGGCTTCATTTACCCATGGAAACACACCCAGGCGAGTTTGTTTCAGGCAAGTAATCTGGGAAGGGCAGCGCCGTAGGGAAAAGGCAGGTTGGGCAGAAACAAATTCAAAAAAACCCCTTAGGTGGGAAAAGAGCAGCCAAAGACCTTTGAAACCTTAAATCAGATCTAGCTGTAGGAGTGAGAGAAACGTCAAAGGGGGAGCTTGGGGAAGGTCACGGTTACACAACAGGATGTAGGGGTAGTCGGTTCGCAAACCCAAAGAGGGCCATCGCGCAATGCGACCAGGTGGGGGCAAAACCCCGAAAATAACTCCAATAATTTGCACGAAATCAACAAAGAAGTAGGTAGAAACAACAAAAGCACGCTGAAAGAGGCTAGGTGAGTAGAAGGGTGCGGGACTTTAGGGAAACCACGGGGATTCGCCTAAAGCTTGAGAGAAATCACTCAAAGACCACATCTTCGCCATAATCAACTTTACCAAAAAATTGTGAAAGTTGTGATGTAAGCCAGAAGTTGATTAGGCACTGAAAATGTTCAAGGTGAATTTTATACTTTATAATATGTTAATCTTTTTACTTTCATAAATTTAATAATTATATATCATATTTTATTATAAAATTTTAATATTATGATAGGTTCAGAGAAAGAACTATAGTAGATATCATTTATATAATTGAAAGTTTTCTCAAAGAAATATTCGATGATGAAAGTGTATCTATTTATTAATTATTATGCATGTATTTAATTAAATTATTGCATATTTGCATATAGTTTACATAATGATTTTTTGTGAGAACTGCTGAGGAGAAAACCCTTGCGTTTTTTAGCAACAAAAGTTAACTACAACGCTAAGTGAGAAACGTTGAGGAGAAACCCCTCGCGTTTTTTAACAGTCCCTTAAGCATCTTTTAAAGACACGACATCATTTTTTGATCATCTATGTAACATATTTTGCTTTCAATGTTAGTGAGGTGTGATAGAAGCAATATGCTTCTTGTTATCTTCTTTATATTTGTTTTAAAGATTTGCTTTATTCGGTATCAAACGAGATCTACAGGCAAATAGAACTCCTTTAAGGAGTATTAATATCGTCACATAAATCGTAAATGCATGAATGTGACGTACTTAAAAATCAACGATTCCTAGTAGAATAGGTAACAAACAACTTTGTCGCTCACGACCACTAAATCACCACCTTCGCAATGTCAAATTATAGGTATGAAAAAAAGTTTTAGCACCGAATGACTCAACTTTTATCAATGTTAGAAATGAATATATAAATTTCTTTTATATTTCTAGAACCCATTTTATCTCCCATCCTCATTTGTTATTTTCTCCTTGGTTAATCATAGTAGGTGCAATGCAATATTTGATTCTAAGAAAAAAAGAAGAAAAAGTTTGAAACAACTATATGAGACTTTTTCCATACAAAGGATTTACTTGTTATTAGTATAGTTTAGCCTCTATTATTCTTTAGATTCCTTGTTTTACTCTGATAGTGTTATAATAGTGTTATAAATAAGGTCGATGCATAGGAAATGATTACATTCCCAAACAATTTTTTAAATTAATATAAGATCCTTTTTTATTCCTAAAAAAATAGGTAATGAAAGTTTGAGAGTATTCAATCAAGAATCAATTGCACCTATGGCTTCATATGTTTATAGGCCTAGTTACAACTATTCTCATATTGGGCCCATAATTGGATTGAGGAAGCTAAAACCCTAATGTAAAACCACTGCACTCCAAGTACAAACAAGGAGCTATAAAATCAAACTTGGTAATGATTTTCTATTTTACTTTTATTATTTGTCAATTTGATTTGCTTCCACCTAATACCCTGTTGTTCTTCGTTTCAATCTTAGTCGCATTGGGTATCGGTTGATTGTCAAAAATATTCATTTTCCTCTGTTAATTGAAGGTGTTGGATTATTGATTGGAAGCAACGGAAGCCTTCGGTTGCGGTTCGACTAGTGGGTGCTCTACCAAGCAATGGCTCGCATTAGAAACGTACGTTTTCTTTTCTTCCTGTGCTTTCTTTTTGTACGTGGTTCAGTTTTTGGTTGGTGTTAAGTTCGTTGGTTGGAGTTTTAATTTTTGTTTGGTTGCGGAGAAAACGGAACAGTTTCGAATGTTAGAGTTGTCTGCTTAGGGTTTAGGCGGAGGATTTCGAAAATTGAGTTGCGCTTTTTGATGTGCGTATACGTGTCTCTTTTGTGTAACGACATATTATCTTCCGAACGAAGCAGAAGAAGAGGAAAACGTTTGTGAAGCCGGTAAAAATAAAGAAACATGTCAACGTCGATCATATTACAGGCGATAAGGTCCCCAAGAGTTTTGTTTTTTCGAGAGGAAAGTTGCCAAGTCCTCTTAAACAGCTGCAGATAGACTTAAGGAAGTTGATGCTTCCCTATACAGCTTTGAAGCTTAAGGTGAATTCTTTCTGTATTTTTTCACTATGCTTCATTGTTTTCTTAAATCTTCTCTTTTATTTGTGCACCATATTTTCTATATGTTGGATTTAGCAAAGATTTTTGTTAGGGATAGCGATTACTTGAATTGATTCTTCTGTTGAGTAGGAAGTTAGTAAGTGAAATTGAGTTTTGAGTTGACTGCCAATGTGGCTGTGTCATAATTACTGATTATGTAACTTGTTGGTTACTATTTGTGGCCTGATTTCAGGAGAAGAAAAGGAACAATCTAAAAGACTTTCTGAATGTTGCTGGGCCTATGGGTGTTACTCATTTCCTTATAATATCAAAAACTGATACAGCTCCCTTTTTGAGGGTTGCAAGGACTCCACAAGGTCCAACCCTAACATTCAAGATACATGAGTATTCATTAGCTGTTGATGTTGCTCAATCTCAATTACGTCCAAGAGCTCCCCAAGATCTTTTCAAGAATCCTCCCTTGGTAATTTTTTGTCTTTAGCTTGTTTGTTGGTAGTTGCAACTGATTCTATAAGGCTTGGTCCATTTGCATGAGGAAGGAGATATGAAAATTCCTTTTGGTTTCTTGCATATATTCTGATGCCAGAATGTTTTAGTTGTTTCATACTAATGTGTCCCAATGTTTATAAACCAGTCATCTTGTGCAATGGCTTGCACGATTCTGTGCTTTCAGTTTCCATATTATCAGAAAAGAGTCGATTATTATGTTTTAACTAACTTCTTTTATTGAACTTATTTTGGTTTGGTCATTCAAAATCTCAATCACTTATCACTTTTTTGATTGTATGACTGATGTGCATTTTGCATTATATTGTGCACAGATTGTTCTTTCCGGTTTTGGATCGGCAGAACAGCATTTGAAGCTAACGACCATAATGTTTCAAAATATATTTCCATCCATTGATGTCAACACTGTAAGTGGCAAAAAAAACTATTAAAACCTGGACCGATTAGCTTTTTCCCCCCCAAAAAAAAAGAAAAGAATTTGGACCAGTTGGACTTATTTGCTGAATATTGTCTTTTTCAGGTCAAACTTTCTTCTTGTCAAAGAATTGTGTTACTTAATTACAATAAGGACACAAAACTTGTAGATTTTCGGCATTATTCAATTAGACTTCAACCTGTGGGTGTTTCCCGTAGAATTAGGAAGTTTGTGCAGAATCATCAGGCTCCTGATTTGAGGAGTTTGCAAGATGTGAGCGATTATGTTACAAAGTACGAACCCTGCTGTTTTTTCTCCCTTGCTGTTTAGTTTTTGGATGCAGCAACTTACTTTAACATGGAACATTAGCATAGAGTGCATATCATTGACTTCTTTATGCAATGGTTGTGGTAAACTTTTTGTTGACTGCCTTTTCCTGCTATATATATATGTATATATATATATATACACACATACATTTATATATATATCACTGGTTCTATTGGATTATATTTGGCGCTACCCATCTTTGGTTGGGTGTTATTTCTATACCAGTAAAATATTACTATTATCATTTTGAGAGAACATTTGTATAGTACAGAATACTGCATAGTGAATGACCTAATTGCTTTGCCTGATCTAAGTAAACTGAGTAGAAGGGGATACTGCCACCATAAACTTTGGGGCAATACCACACCTATGTGATTCCTTTTTTTCTGTGTATCTTTCGTAGTGGGAACACGAGGATATAGAAGTTAGAACATCCCAGTAGTAGTTGTGAAGAGAATTAATAGGTTAAGAATTAATACTGTGCATGTGAATGGCAAAAAGATTACCATATGACTTCTTCTAATATAGGTTCTCTGCATTAATTGTTTACTTGTGCAATTAAAGGGCTGGTTATGGTTCAGAAAGCGAAGCTGACGATGAAGCAGCAACAGTGACTTTGACTAGTGATCTTAATAGAGTTAATAAGGCTTCTACCAAAAGTGCTGTCAAGCTTCAAGAGATTGGACCCAGAATGACTCTTCAACTCATTAAGGTCGAGGAAGGGTTATGTTCTGGCAGTGTTATCTTCAACGAATATGGTATGTTCATACTAGTTCTTATAGTGGCATATGCTTCTTGGACGTGTATTGCTTAATGAAAATTGCAAAGTGGAAAGTTCATAACCAGATTATGACTCTTGTCCAGTTGACTTGTGAAATATTATTGATTCCACATTTATTAGCCTGCAACTCTTGTTCTAAAATTGCCCAATTTGGACTTAATATCTCAGTAGTAATCTACTATTGAGCTATTCTCTTTTGGAAGTAAACTTCTGACTTTCAGGAGACTATTATTCTGATGTATGTTGTGCTTTCTCACAAATATGACAAACGGTTTGGGCTTTCATAATAAGCGTTGCTTATACACCAGGCACAGTTGTCGACAAGAATCAGGAAGGGAGAAAACAGGACAATCCAGAAGATGCCTCAGAAGATGATGAAGATCAGGAGGAAGATGCTGATGAGGAAGAAAATAACGAGGAAGATTAAACCTTTTTCCTGCATATGTATGATGTGGAAAATCTTAGAAGCTAAACGTGTGCTCTCGCAAAGAGATCTTTTGCCTTTTCACACTAGCCTCATCCTTCTGTATACTCATTTTGTTTCATTCATGCTGTGGCCAACACTGACAACATTGGAAAATTATAAACATGTGTTTCTGATCGGACGCATGTTATATGCTTGTTACTATAGTATTTTAGTTATTTCATGCTTGAATGGAAGAAAAAGTCACAGCATAGCTTGTATCAGAGTTGAGTGAAAATGAATAGTTTGAAGGTAAAAAGGGTACAATACAAAACAAAATGAAATGGGAAGGTGAACAATAAAGGTTAATCCTAGAAAATGTCGAGTCAGGCACTTGCAACAGAGTGCAATTTTGGGACCACAGTATGCTAGCGCTTCACCAGTTTAGGCAGACTTTCGAATGACCTCTTCAGATGGAATCTCTAATGTTGCTCCACCATGTTCTTTACCAGGCTTAATCTCTGCACCAATCAGAATGGGCATTCATAAATAGGCAACATCACAAGAATTTGGCTACATGCAAAGAAAAGCTGCTGATCTTAAGCTACAGGTTACAACAGTCGCTGGGGCAATTAAACGAGCATGTGGTGTGCCTAGAGCAAAATTAAGCATGAAAACAAATAGATGATTGATGATGCGAAGTGGGACCTATTACCGTAGCCGCCACGGTCGTTGAGCTTGGCTTGGACAATCATGGTGGATATAAAGTGAGAGGCTTCACGTGCCTCTTCCAATAGCCTCTGGAGGTCTGTGCCGGAGGTCACGTGACGGTTCTCTTCGAATTTCTTCCTGATCTCAGCGGCGGATGCCTTCAGCATCAAAGCGTCGCCGGCGAACGATTTCCGAGTGGCCCTTATCAGCACTCTGTACGCGCTTAATGCTTCTCCTCCCGCCATCTCTCTGTGCTTATGCCCCCATCAAATGCTCTTCGACGAGAATAAAAAGACCAAACTTACAGCCTAAACTACGTCGTTTTCGTCACATTCCGAACTACACACAGTCTTTTTCTCCTGTTTTGTTTTGGTTTAGGTTTTTCAGTTAAATGGTCACGACAAGATCCCAAATTCATTGAACACGGTGTTTTACAGTTTTTTAGATTTGTACTAGGTAAATCTTTGAATTGACTTAATAGATTACAAATCACGCGAATCAGGTACTCTATACTAAACAATACTTGTAAAATAAGCTCGACTAGACAATACTTGTAAAATAAGCTTGATCGAGAGACTGTAGATAGAAGGATAAAAGAGAACCTAGAAATGGAGTGAATAAGGTTAAACACATATATTTGAGACTACTGAAGAAGAATTCCATAACCTGACAAAAAAGGGTTCTAAGTAACAAACTATTGTATTCATTTCACAACATTTCTGTAATACATCAAAATGCTACAATGCCATTCATCGATAAGATGTATGATGACAAAGGCAAATCCCACATCAACAGCAGGAGTTTTGCAGTAATTCAGCACCAGAAATCTGACTGGGAAAAAAAACAAACAAACAAATCGCTCCAAGGAAGCTGAAAAATTGGGAAGCGAAAGCTCAGGTTTAGACTTCAGAGTCAGAAGTTCTTAAGACATCTATCACACAAGTATTCATATCATTGCTTCGTCTATTAACCTCACTGATGCATGGATTACAATTTACAAGTGACCTGAGGGATATAAGAGAGCTCAGTATCTTGTGATGGGACGAAGTTAGTTCAGTGAGTCAACCATTCTGCAATCATGCTTCTTGCGGCGGCCTCTGTGATGGGATTTTTGATCAGAAAAGTTTTTCTCTCCGGCGGCATTCGTATTAGAATCTGCATCTGATCCGAGGAAAAAGCAATCAGTAAGCATCCCCTGCTAAATTTTAAGAGCAAATGGTCAAAGAAACTAGATTTCAATTTCTTACGCCTGTACTAGGTCTTAACAGGAAGCAGCAGTAAAACCTAGGAAGGCACAAACAATTAAAGGAACAAACAATTAATGAAAACAAATGGTAAAAGGCTGAGATGAGAAGTTGAACCTCCAAATCGGTTGCCCCAAAACAGCATTCTTGGATCTTCCTCTTCCTCATCAACCTCATCTCCATACCCAAACTCCGCATCACCCCTGTACCCAGGTTCACTTCCGTAACCGGACTCGTTGACTTGATGATCAATGTTACCAAACTGACCAGCCCCAACAATCATATATTCCCTCTCCTCTCTCTCCTTTCTCCATGAAGTCTTCACCTCACTCACATCCGACACCCAATTCGCATCCCCATTCCCAAACAGCTCCCCACTCGAGTCCGTCCCCACAGCCAAAGGCAAATCGGAACAAGTCCCATGCGCCGCCGATGCCCCGACGGAGCAGCGCCGGGTCCCACTCCAGTCAGAGCTCCGACCCGAAACAGAACGCGATCCTGGACGCCGCCGGCGCTTCCGCTCGAAGATTCTAAAACTGGGTCTCTTGTAGGAATTTGGTACGGCGGCGGCGGAGGTGGGCTTGTCATCGTCGACGAGGGACAGCTTGGACAAGTCGATAGAGAAGGAGGTAGAGCGATTGGAGAGGCAAGGGCGTTTGGTAAGAGAGTGAGTTGGGTGCGGTTTAGGAGGATCGGAGTCTAGGTTTTGAAAGTGGAATGGTCTCCATGAGTGGAGCTGGAAGGTGCAGGAGTCAACCGAATCTATGGTTCTGTGAGACATGCGACAGCCAAGACAGGGTACAGATGAGGCTTTAGCTGGTTTTGTGAAGAAAACAAGAACTATAGCTTCTGAGTTCTCGAGGAATTTCTTACATTTGGTGATGTCTTGTTATGAATGCATGTCACAGTAAAAGATTCTGCTTTTTTTTAATGTTTTTTTAATTAATGGAACGAAATAAAAAAAAAACGAAACGGAAATTAACATGTTATAATAGAATATAATATAGTAAAAATTGTTTGAGGGAGATAGAAGACTTTATAATATAATAAGTAACATATTATTTATAAGAGGGATAAAATAAAATGTAATATATAATAAATAATTATTATATTTTTTATATTAAAATAATTATGGCAAGAAATTTAACGTTATAGTTTTAAAATAGAAATTATGTTAAATTAAAAATTTGTTGTTGTAACCGTAACAAATAATTTTTTATTTTAAAATTATTTTATTTTATTATTAATTATATACAATTTATTATTAATTATTTAATAATTTTTATTCTATTACATTTTATTTGTTTATTTATATTGTTATTTATACAAAAATTTATATAAATAATTAAAAAATTATCTTTATATATTTTTTACTCTTATTAATAAAAAATTAAAGAAAAGTTTTTATTTTATTATTAATTATATACAATTTTTTATTAATGATATAAAATATTATTATTAAGATATGAAAAACAGAATTTAAAGTCAGAAAAATAATTGGTATTAAAAAAATAATTAAAGGTATATTAGATAAAATGTATTTATTAGTTTATGTTTTATAAAAAAAATCTTTAAATTTAAAAATTCTTATTTTTATTATTTAGAATGAAACGGAGTATAAAATAAAATTCTTTAATTTCATCTTTTTTTTCTATTTTATTATGTAACCTTCAATAATGTGTTAAATTCAAACTTATTCCATTATTGAACCATCGACCAAACAGGCCTCACGTGCAAACAGCCTTATCAATCAACCGGCAAAGAGCAAAGAGAGCTGAACCATCGCCGATCGGCATTGGATAGAGGAGATCGCTAGGAATGGCATCGGGGTGGGGGATCAACGGAACCAAAGGCAGATGCTACGATTTCTGGATTGACTTCAGCGAGTGTATGTCTGGTTGTCGAGAGCCCAATGATTGCGCTCTCCTCCGCGAAGATTATCTGGAGTGCCTCCATCACGCTAAAGAGGTTTCTTCTATATCTCTTTTTCATTAACGCCCTTATTATTCCTTTGTGTGTTAGTCCAATTTTCTTCCATTTTGGGGTTTGCCCATCTCATCACCCGTTCTATAAGCTACTTGGGTTTCTTTGTTCTATTACAGTTACTGATGTTTTCGGCTTCCCGGGGTCTTGAGATATAAGAAAGATTTGAAAACCTAGTTGTATTGAGTGAAATGTGGCATTCTCTTTTGGCTGAGTATGATTATGAACTTTGTTTTATTTCTTCATAGTACCAGGAACGGAGAGCTTTACTGGTATTGAATCATCAAGTGATGGATGATTTGAAACAAGTGTCTTCCTAGTTTACTGAACTCACCTTCTGCTGCTTCAACCTTTTGAATTCTGTGATTAGCTAAAGAATGGGGTGTTTTTTAATGAAAAAGAATGAGAATTTTGGTTTTCCATTTTTTACTCTTTTTCTGGGCCTTGAACCCCTTGTAGGCCATGGCTATGTTCTACCAAATTGTTCCTGTAAGTGTTAACAATCTAGTTATGGCAGTCTACCTATGATCTTATCTTTAATTTGGTTGCATGGATTAATGACATTAGCTCATAGCATTTAAACTCTGCTGTGAAGGGGATAATTTTTCTTGACTTGTAAGATTGTCCTAGTAATTTGCTCCACCAGCACTCTATCACAACCCAAAAGGAATAGTTACTTAAACGTGGGTACTCATTATGGAATTTGAATTTGACAATAGAAAACAAACCTGTTCGTGTAACTCCAGTCTACCTTTCTGGGTTGGAATGTGCCCTACAGTTTTGATGATCGTATTATACTTGTTTTTATTTTTTTTATCAATTATGATTGACAGTCATTGACAACTTCAGTTTTAGCTGAATTTTATGCCCTCTCTCATTAAATCTTTACACCTCTGCCCAGTGTTTCCTATATGTATCATCGCAAAGAGTACAAGTGTTATGTTAAGATGCAGAAAAAGTTAATGGTGCCAGTTTGATAATGCTCAGATTGGAACATAAAGAACGTATGAGAAGGGGGTGTAAACCAACTACAAAAGACGGTTAAATTCTTGCTTCCGTGGAATGTATGCTATGTAAAATTTTTGTTAGAGTATTTCATATTGACTAAACATGAAAATGTTAAAAGGTTTATAAGTGATAAGGGTCAACTATTTAAATGATTAGTTCTAAATATTTTGACAATAGTTGACCCAAGCTCAATTCTTGTTAGTGGACTCTACATTCTATACATATTAAAAATTTTAATATAATATTAGAGCAGGTTTGGTCCAGATTATTAATTTCCCAGTTGCCCGTCTGGATGTCCACTCTCAAATGCTCGGTCTGGTTACCACTACGTTTATTTCAATTGACAACTGAATGTCCAGTCACAGTTGCACTTGAAGGAGAGTGTTAGAGTATCTTATATTGATTAAATATGAAAATGTTAAGGAGTTTATAAGTGGTAAGGGTCAACTATCCAAATGACTAGTCCTAGTTATTTTGACAATAATTGATCCAAGCTTAATTTTTGTTAATAAACTCTACATTCTACCCATATTAAAAATTCTAATAATTTTTCATTTTTTTCTCTGCCTGCCTGAGGTTGTCAATTTATTGACATGTCCCTTATATACTGACCTACTTTATATTGTTTCCATTAGAGGATTTTCGTCAATGGTCCTTACTATTACTAATCTTTATCAGTTATCAGCAATCAAATGTTATAGATAGTTACGAATGTTGATGTTAAACTCCTAAATTTCTTGGTTGATATTTTCTAAGATTGATTTGAGGCAACTTTTAAGTTTGTTTTTCGTTCTCTGACACAAGTTATTTCGAAGCAATCTTCTTTATGACAAAGACGGTTATATCCAGTGTTATATATGAATCATTTAATAAGAGTCCAATATGAAAGTGATTTTGAGCTTGATCCTCTGCTATGTACATGTTAGGGCATCTCACTCATAACATTTAACAGTTCATTGATCTCAAGTCTCTTCGTTGTGACAAGTGGGATGTAGATTGGCAAATACTGATATATTATATTTATGTGAATGCTGTCACCTGATCTCTAGGTTTTCATTGTTTATACTAATTACCCTGTGATTTGCATGGACATATATTGTAGTTTCAAAGAAGAAACCGAATTTACAAGGAAGAACAGCGTAAATTACGTGCAGCCACACGAAAGGCCAAGGAAGGTGAAGATATGGATCACCATCACGGGTAACAGTGGTTGATTGTAAATTGAAATTCCAGTAATAATGAATCTTTGGCGATGTCCTTTTTTCATCAAGTTGGTACCTTAAATTTGTTCAAATATCCTGTTTTTTGGCTTTTGACGAGGGCCTTTTCAGTCTGTTCAATAATGCGTAGTTCATCACTTCATATGTAACAATGGTGTGCTAGATGAGTGATGCAGTATCTCAGCTAGAAGGGGCCTCCCAAAAACTTGCATCCAGTGACTGTTTTTTCCTTTTGTGCAAGTTCAGGCCTCGTACCGGACCAATAGCTTATTTCTCTCTTGATACTGGACTGGACACTGTTTTCCATTTATGTAATCTGATGTACTTCAGACTTAGAGCAATGGTATGATTGCCGTTCTGATATTTATTAATTTGGTTCTAGTAGGGTATTATACTGATATCGATCAATATCGAATGTTATTTTGGGTTATTTTTAAGATTATAAAATAATTCCTGAATTTTTTGAAATTATAGAATAGTACTTTAATATTTTGTATTATATTATTTATAATTTTACATTAACTATATTTCCAAAAATTATAATTATAGAAATTTAAAATAACAATAATCTATTTATATTTATTAATATTGCATTTTACATATTTCACATATAAATAATAACTACAATTAATATAAAAAATCACTTAGTCATCATATAAGTATAAATTAAGGATAATACAAAGTAATTAAAATAATACAATTTCATCATATAATAAATAATAATTATATTGAAATATCAAATAAAAAAACAATAAAGATTCATGATTATCTAAATATTACCATAAGAGTATGTCATGAAGAAACAAATATTTATATATATACATTAAATATAAATGAAATTAAAAGAAAAGAATAAATGAAAATTTGGAACCTCATTTAGTCAAATATTCACTCAAATTAGATTGGCATTAATTCTTCTTTGATACAAAATCCTTACTTTCAAGAGGAATCTTATCACCACTATCATTTAAATTTATTGCAGCAAATGATATGTTAATACTTTCTTATACATGATTATCTTCTAAGTCAATCTTATCTATCAAACTCGATTCTTTAGAAACTCAATTCACCAAAAGATCGATATGGTCAAAGACAAATTAACTTTACAAAACTATTTGTTATATTAAGAGTCTTAGTAAACAAATAAAATTAAATTATTAAGAAATTACAAGAAATTATGTTCAATTTAATGATGATAATAACATACATTTTTCTTAATTTTTAAATTGTATTGAAAAAATACCAAGTCATTTAATCTTTTATATTCTAATTTATTTCTTTTATTGGAATGAATAAATTCAAATGCTTTATTGGAATAAATAAATTCAAATGTGCTTCAATTCTTTCGACATCCTGTTGCACCCAAATATTGACTTAAAATTTGAATTGCAAACCTTTGCAATTATGAAACGTCACTTTTGAATTGGTCCTACAAGCAATTATAAGATAAGAAAAGTAACATTATAAACAAAATAAAATGATGATTAATTTTTAGCTAGTAATAAAAGTGAAAAAAAATATACTTTGATTAAGTTTGTCTATTTGACGGATAGCAATGAGCATCCCAAAATTACTAGAAACATTCTTATAAATCTCCATTTATAATCTTAAGAGATCTTTCATTATCTCATGGGCAATAATTGTTGTCATAGTTAATAACGTTCCTCTATTAACTTTAGTTTTCTTTGTAAAACATGGGTTGAAATAGATACTATGATTAAAAAATGCACCAGATGCAAACAACAAAGTGTAAAATTATCTTTTTCATCTCTCATTGATGATTGCAATGCTACAGAGAAGTGGTGAAAAAAAGTTATGCAGCATATCAGGTATAAG
>JAOSBN010000009.1:18709946-18726905 GCA_027563595.1 Erythroxylum suave
TTTTTAATCTTTTAATCCTATTTATTTATGTATTTATTGAAAATTTAGTTACATAGTTTTTCTCTCTCTGTAACCTGTATCATTCATATATTGTCTCATTCGCATGTGGGCCCACCAGAAACAGCCTCTCTACTATGTAGGGGTAAGGCTGCGTACTATCGGACTTCCCCAGACTTTGCTTCATTGCGGGATTTCGGACTGGGTGATGATGATGATGATGATGATTGATGATTGCAAAATACGATATATACGAAGAAAGCTTATTTTGCATATTAGCTTTGATTGCTTCCTTTACTCTCTCCATGACATATAAAAATAACATATTATTGTCTTTTCAACACTATCAGCTAGATGAAGTAACCTCACCAAAGGCTTATAAACTCAGATGAAATATTGACATTGGGACCAAAATTCGTGATTTTCAAGTATAACTTTATAAACATGTGATCCAATATTAGATACAGCATATTGAGATGCAACTCACTTATCACTTGTAAATATTTGTCTCAATTCCTTCTTCATCAGAATAAAAAATTAAAGTGATAAGAAATTAGTTATAAATCTTATAACAACAGGACGACATAAATTTCTATCATTAGTAAAATTCTTTGTTATTAAATTCAAGATTTATGTACGATTATAGATACACTTAATCACCCTTTTTACTTGTTGCATAATATCATCAATAATAGGAAAACATCTAGCATATTTCATATTTTCCAATATGAGATCAATATAATGTTTAGCATGAGGAGTTTAATGAAAAGAATTATACATGCTTTACAATCTTTTCCTAATTTCTTTATAAGCAAAGTCATTATTAGTAATAAATTGAACAATATTTTATATCTCAACTTCATTCACAACTTCATTAAATACTTGAAATAGAGTATCAACATTCCTAAAAAGGCTAGATGTATCAATAGACTTTAAAAATATGGTTTCCTGTGTAGAATAAACCAAAAAATTAACACTATGCTATTTTCTTCTATTTGTCAAATCATCACAAATGATTAAACATCCATAAGTAGCCCAAGTTATTCCCCTTTCATCCAACTAAATTTTTATTTCATAAACAGAATTGCTTAAAAGTTTACCTCTGTAGTTATTAATTGAATGAGCTTTGTCTCCTAGATTGTAAGAGGTATTAACATCCACCATAGACTGATAATAATGAAATTAGGTAACATTGAATGTTATACCTGAGTTGTACCACTATCTAATCATTATCATGTCTATGCTATAAGCCACTTCTCTAGACTATAAGCCGCTATGGATTGTAGGTTGAGCTTTAAGAGTTGTTTGTGGTGCAAAAATATTTAACATATGTATTCTTCTGTTCGTAACTTCCAAGTGTAACATTTTCTTCTTATTGAGTAGGAATATTACCACCTTCAACATTCCCAATATCATCCTTATCACCAATAGAAAAACTTCCATGATCAATTTCGTAGTTCAATCTTTTTTTTTAATCTTTTTAACGTTGATACTTTTTTACTATTTCACATCATGACTCTCTCTTTTACAAGACTCCACATCACATCACGGATGTTCCTAACCAAATGCTTCTTTAATATAGTAATTTCCTCACCTTTCCAATATTTGTTACAATACAAACAAATATTATGATTCTTCATTAAAAAAACGAATCTCATATGAGCCCAAACTGAATCATCAAATCTTCTTAAACTTGAGGCGACTAAATTATCAGAAATACTTAAAATTTCCTCCATTTATCTACGAAATAAATAAAGATATATATGAAAATTAAATTAATAATGTAAAGGAAACAATTTGAACGTGGAATAGACTTGTCAAAAAGTCAAATGAATCACTCAAAGATTCGAACCGTAGTAACCTAACACTTAATAATCAATAGACTGAATACTTAAACAGATACCATTCATATAATGACTTATGTCTCTAAGGAAATAAAATAGATAACTCCGTAATAAAATATCTCCAAACATCACAAAAAGCTCCAAATGTAGATAACTTCCCGACAACAATAAAAGGTTTTTTTTCCCAAAAGGAGACTCATAACATTAAGCTAAACAAAGTTGTGATTTAAATCTACCTTCCTATTTCCTGATACTTACAAGACATGAACATTAATATTTGTTTATATGTTTGCAATTTCACTTCATGAATATGAAGGTTTATTTAATTGTTGGGTGAATGAATTGAGTATACTCATAACAAATCTTATAAATCATTTAATGTAATCATGAAAACATTAAGTTAATTTAAATTTAACATAATTATAGAAAAATTAAATTGCCTTATGTTTAATATCATTATAGAAACTTTATATTACCTTATATTTAACTATTAATTTCTATGTAATTAATAATTTCTATGCAAATTGGGACCAGTATTTTGAATGCAATATTTACCGTACTAATTAATATCATACCATTTACCGTATCTATTTCTTTACTCTAAAATATCATATTGGTAGAAACTAAAACTCAAGCAGCCATTTTTATGCATTTTTCAACTTTCCATTTTTGTAAATTGATGGCAAAAATGGAGAAACCTAATAGGATTTATGCTTTCTGACATCTTTGCCCCAAAATCTATTAGATTTAGAGAGTCCACTTATATAAGAGATCTTTAATATGGATCTATTGAGGGAATAGATTTATGAGCTTTGACAGCACACTTTAACTTAAAACTTTAAGGCATTAGGTTTATAAGTCCTTCACTAATTCCATCTCTCTCCAATGTGGAATTCTTACTCACACTTTACATCCCAACAATCTCTTCCTCAAGCGTGAACATCTAAATTAGACTTAGGCTTTCCTTAAGCGAAAGCATTTTTGTTTAACAGATCAAGTATATAGCATCACCAAGAGCCCTTCTACTCTACTGGTCTAGGCTCACCACAAGTCTACTTGTTCTTCTTCGTAGGGAAGCAACCATGGGATTCGACTATTATCGTCATACTTGTCCGTTGCTGAACCATAAACTTTGATATCACTTGTTATATCTGAAAAGCCTATTTATCATTATGAACTTAGTGAGAGAACATATTAATGGGCTTTGACATTACATTTCAACTTAAAACCTTAAGAAATTAAATTTATAGGCCCTTCTATTTATATATTCTTCACTAATTTTATCTCTTTTTAATATAAAATTCTTACTCACACTTAATATCCCGAGATAGAGATACCTGTTAAAGACTTCAATTTTGGGAGTTTGGGAATTACGGATACGTTTGGAGGATAGTGGATCAGCTAATATTTTGGCTGATTCAAGTGTTTCAGTTGTTTGACATTTCAAACAGCTGAAACACTTATTTGGTAAAAACACGAAAAGTTAGCTGATTTATCTCAAACCGCCAAATTTAGAAAAGCTATACAATAGCAACATTTCAAGTAGCTTTTTTATTTTTAGCAAGTGAAAAATCAATTATACCCCTTAGATAAACAAAGCTATACATTAATTAATTTTTACAAATCAAATTTATGTCTAACTACAAGCCCTAAACTTTTCAGGGTTTTTTTATTTTTATTTTTATAAAATTAATAATAACATAATTATAATTGTAATTTAAATTTATTAAAGTAATGATTAAATTTTAATTTTAATTTAATTTTTATTAAAGTAATAATTAAATTTAAAATTTAATTTAATTTTTTATTAAACTAATATTATTATAATTATAATTAAAATAAAAAGTAAAAAATAAAAAATAAAAAAGCTTAAACTTATGTACGGTTGACAAATTCATGTCCTTATAATTTTTTTAAAAAACTATGCTCTCGTAAGTTATTTTACACATTAACAATTAATACTAAATAATTAATTTTATCAAAAATCTCTAACAAATAACTAATGCAATGCACAGATTAAATCAACTAATAATTAATATAACCAACTGGTTTTCAATAAGGGCTATGTAAGTTTGTGATACTGGTTGAAAAGCAGTGCAATTATGTAACCTTGTGATAGATCAGCACGTGGATTGACAGAAGTAGGGGCATGATATCTACGGTGTCGATCTAAAAGTACGAGAACACGTAAGTTTACGGCACTTCTATCGCGCTCTAAAATAAAGGGTGCAAAATAAAACAATACATCCGATCGCATAGTAATCACACCTCGGTCTATTTACTGACCTTACCCTCTCAAGATTTTAAAACCCTAATCTGCACAAAGTTCACTCGTGGCTCATCCTTCAATTCCATCGAGCGGTAGGTTCGGGCTTCTTCCTAAAGACTCAATCTTTCAAGTTAAGCCCTTAGATATTTAGTCTCGTGTTGTTTTTTTCCCTTGGGTTCAGCTGATTTTCGAAAAAGATTGATATTTGACTCGACAAAATGTGTATTTTCCTTGTTTCTGTGATTGTTGGTGGTGGATTTGGAATACTTTCATCCTAATTGAATTTCCTTGGGTTCTCGTAGGTAAAATGAGTAGCCGTGCCAGCAGAACTGTGTATGTCGGGAATCTGCCAGGCGACATTCGCGAGAGAGAAGTGGAGGATTTGTTTTATAAGGTAAGATGGGATTAGCATTGGGATTCTATATCTTTTTGGTGTTTGGATTAAATTTTGACTCCATGTTTTGGTGTCTAATTTTCCTGGACGAGTGGATTAGTCAGAAACTTTTATGTTCTGATGATGGATTAGGTGGGTGCATTTTGTTACTGTGTATAATAATATCATAAGCTGTTTGGGCCTGAAGAGAAATGAAAGCTGAAAATAGTTAATAAATCCGCTTACAGTTTACACATAAAATTTAGATTGCAAACTTGTTGACTGACGAGCTCCTTTTTCCCATCTAAAATTTGCATGTTCACATAACTTGGTATCCTGCTGCCTGTGTGTGTACGCTCGTTGCTCTCTCCTAAGAAAACTTGTCACTTTCATATACTAATTTCTCAATAAAAATAGACAAGGATAAATAGATTTCTAAGGTTCAATGCATACCTGAGAAAAGGTGCCTGGTGGTCTCCTCATGATTGTTGGACTTATAATCATCTTCATCATCATTATTAATTTAAAGAAAATTGCATTTAAGTGACTATTGGATTTATATGTACTGAGCAAAAGGAAATTGATAATAAATAATAGTTTTTGGAATTGTAGTTCTAAGTTCTTTCCTGTTTGCAGTATGGTTCCATAGTGCACATTGACTTGAAGATTCCACCAAGACCTCCAGGTTATGCATTTGTTGAGGTAAGCTTTGTGTATGACCAAGTTTACTTCATTTTGCCTATCATTTCTATTTGAATTGCATGCCACTTTCTGGTAGTTTGAAGATGGGCGGGATGCTGAGGATGCTATTCGTGGTCGTGATGGCTATGATTTTGATGGTCATCGCCTACGGGTATGTTACTTTGTTGAGCTACTATTAGTTTTGGTTAGGTGTTATCTGTGCAACTTTCTCATATGTACAAGTGAATAATCTTAGGTTGAACTTGCACATGGTGGACGCGGCCATTCATCATCAGATCGTTATAGTAGCTATAGCAGTGGTGGTAGTGGTGGTGGTGGTCGTGGACGAGGTGGAGTATCCAGACGCTCCGAGTATCGTGGTATGTATGTAATGCATTTTTCTCATATCCTCTATCACTTTACATGCGCAAGTCTCATACAATTTGGACGTGAAATTGATTTATTTGCAGTTCTGGTCACCGGGCTGCCGTCCTCTGCTTCTTGGCAGGACCTTAAGGTGAGCTCCTTGTTAATTTTTATTTCAAAAATGATTGTCAATTTTTTATTTCAAAAATGAAAATTTTGTTGCCTTATAGTCTTTTCTAATGCTAATATGCATGTATTGTTGTGCATTAATATGGCTGAAAGCTGACTCAATATGCTATTTACCAGGATCACATGCGCAAAGGAGGGGATGTCTGCTTTTCACAAGTTTTCCGTGATGGTAGCGGTAAGGAACAATTTATTGCCTGGCATTTTATGATTGATTGATTGATTGATTGTTTGTGTTAGAATCTAATAACCCAATCCTCATTTCATTTTTTCCGAAGTTTTTTGACAGATTTTTTTTTTAATAGTTTCTGTATGTTATTGTTTACTCTTACCAAAACTATAAGAGAGGCGTAAACATTTATACTAAGTATATGTGGTAGTTGATTTCGTATAATTTTTTTTATTCTTTAGGCACTACAGGAATCGTAGACTATACAAACTATGAAGACATGAAATATGCTGTAAGTTATCAATTCTTTTCTTGGTTGATAGCCCAAATTCGATTGTGATGATCTTCCACTGTTATGGTGGCTTCTTCAATTTGGATTTCCTATTTGCATTTGATATTATTTCTTTTGTTTCTACACAGATCAAGAAACTTGATGACTCCGAATTTAGAAATGCCTTTTCTCGGGCATATGTTCGAGTATGACTTAAATGCCTCTCTCTTTCTCTCATGTTTGGATTTATAAACAGGGATACTGCTGTTAATAGTTTGCTTATAAACAGGTAAGGGAGTATGATTCCAAGAAAGATTCATCTAGGAGCCCTAGTCGTGGGCGATCTCGCTCAAGAGGTCGTAGTGAAAGCCGCAGCCGCAGTCGCAGCCGCAGCCGTGGTCGAAGTTATAGTCGGAGCAGGAGCCCGAGGTTTGATTGTAATATTCTGTTTCCTTTTGTACTGCCTTACTGGTAGGTATTTCTAAATCGTGCCGTTATGATGCAGCAAATCTCCAAGAAAATCTTCCCGTCGTTCTCCCGCTAAGTCTAAATCAAGATCCCGATCTCGTTCTCGCTCTGAATCAAAGCCACGATCTTTGTCCAGGTAATCTCATATGCCTTGGATGTTTATCTAGTGCATATTGTTTTTATGTTGCTTTGAAGATATCTGTGAAATTAATATTATATTGGACATTCACAGTCAGTTTCACATATATCTGAATTCCGTTCTTTGATTTAGGATGGTTAATTTTTAAGGAAAGGAATTGTGTGGGGAACTTGAACCGCAAAATGATAATGGATATGTTTGTAGGAATTCTGGCCTTCTTGTTTATGTAGATATCATGACTAATGTGGCAATAAGCATGCTTTATCTATATTTGTGAATGATCCGCACAATCCAATTCCTCCTCCTATGTTAAGAGAAAGAGGGAGCAAGGTGAAAATGCTCTATCTGTCTTCTACCCAAGCCTAGGTTAACTATATGAGTTTTGTGTTCGCCCATCTGCAGGGGATCTAGTAATTAATTTCAGTTTCTTTCATGTGCCAAATCGATGTAACTTGTTTTTGATTATAGTCCTTGCATGAACTCGTGGTTTGCTTCGCATCTTCAATGGGGTAATTGAAAAGTCAAACCTGGGTTTTAAAGCCGTCACCATTCTGTTTCGTTTTCATTATGTGAAAATTGCTTGTTTGATATATGCAGCAAACTGGGAATTGGATATTAGGATCTTGATGGGATATGGTTCAATTCCTGCATCTTTTTGGGTTTTGGAGGTATGCTGTTTTTCAGCTGGGCAGCTTTTGAAACCTTCATGGTTTCTCTGTTTTAATGTATTTAGCATCATAAATGTCAATGGGTGCTAGATTTGGGACAATGGAGATTGTGGATTCCATTATAGAGGTGGATTTCAATGAACTAACTGCCAGTGGATCTGGATGTCACCAGCAATGAGCGATAGGAATTGTGTCATTATCATTTTCTACTCCAGCAATTGCCAAGCTTGTAGGACCTGCTTGCTGGACTCCTCCAATTTGGTGGTACAGTAGGGAATCATGCTTTTATTCTGTCCAATGGAGCCTTTTGAACAAATTATTATTCAGTAATTAAGAAGATAAAAGTTTACTTCATTTGGTATTTAGGTCACAACTTTATGGATCGGGTCTAATGTCATTTGTTTCCTCTTGAGTTGCTAAAGATTTATGGCTTGTTCTTCTATCCTTTTTGAATGTGGTAACTCTGACGTGGAAGAGGCATCAAGGCTTTTGGATGACAATTCTTAAAAGGAACGTGTGGATTTTAAATTTGGATTGTTTCTGGAACTTTTGCAGATCCCGCTCAAGATCAAGATCTCCACTCCCATCTGTAAGTTATGATTTGAACTTTGTCTGTGCAATTTTTTTTTTTGATGTTTTGGTCTCAAAGGGTTCGGTTCACTTATCCAGCACCTGGTGCAATGCCTAAATTTACCTCTTTTAACCATTAAAGCAATATATGATTAGATCTAGTAAAGGAATTATAAGAGAGTTGTGCTACTGATAGCATAGTATACATGTATCCTTGGAAGAATCTATGAAGGTATTCATTTATTGCTGATCACCTTTAGGTAGTTATATTATTTACTTAGGCATACCAATGCCTGTTTTATTTTTTATTTTTGGTTGCTGTTGATACCCTGCAGCGCCAGAAAACAACCAGCAAAAGCCCCAAAAAGCGTAGCGTTAGCAGAAGTCCAAGCCGGAGCAGGAGCAGGAGCAGGAGCAGGAGTTGAAGGTAATTTTCCGTACACTTGCGTCAGTCTGATTTGCATTTGTCTTCTTAACTGTGATTCTGACAAACTTGGTTGACAGGTGAGAGGTGATTATCAGCCGAGGAGGTAAAAGAGAATGAGATTTGAAGCTTTACTATTTATGTCTTAAGAACTACGTATGGCAAGACCAGATGAAGGAAGAAATGTATTGCTGATTTTTCAGACTATAATCAGACTATTTGTGACTTGGATTGATCTGAACTTGTAATAATTGATGGATTTGATACTGTATCTGGTTTGGTGGGTACTGTCACTATAATTGCTCCTCGTGCTGATGTGCTCAATCCTTTGTATTTATTATTGGTAAGCTGCTTTCCCCTTAGTAAGGGCTGTTCGTTAGGTGATCAGGATTTGCATCTTAATTCATCCTTGCCATCACATCTAGTCTAAATCTTGCATTAAAGCGAGGTCTGATAATACATAGCTTTATTCCTATAAATTAGAGAGGTTGTAAATGTGACAAAGTCTAAATCTTGCATTAAAGTGGGGTTAGGGAAGGTTTGAATTCTTATAAATTAGAGAAGTTTTTAGTATACTTGGAAACGTGACAAAATGAAAAAGTGATGCATGTTAAAAGGATAGATATGCAAAATTAATAAACTAAAAGACTGTAAATAAATAAAATAATAATAAAGTAAAATCAATACCTGACAAGTCGCTCGGATCTGTTGATAAGTTGTAAAGTATGTATTTTTTCGTCTCTGGCTATGTTAGGGGTTTTTATTCAGCCTTGTGAGTATGATAATCTTACGTTATATCTCGACGGATAACATTTGAAAAGTCATGTAGTATGAAATAAAGATTGTTTATGCCTCGTAATTAGAAAAAACAGATAGGTAAATAGCGTTAAAGTTAATTAAAATTATAAATAATTTAATTTTATAATTAAATAATTAGTAATAAATATAATATAATTTAAAACATATGTTTTAATAAATTTTCATTTAATAACTTAAATATTTTTCAAATAAATTGTAACTTTTAAGTTATTTATTTTAATAAAATAAAATATGTTTTTGTTCCACATTTATGATTCACCTACTTTTTAACGAAGCCAAATCCCACTTCGTTGCAACTTCGTCAGAAGTCAGAACAGAGATAACGATGGCTGATTCTGGTTTTTAAGGAAACCAAATCCCACTTCGTCAGAAGTCAGAACAGATGGCTGATTCTGGTTTTGTGTTCTCGAGGCTTCCAGACGACGTCGTGCTCAAAATCTTCTTCAACCTCCAAGACGACCCACGGAGCTGGGCTAAGCTTGCTTGCGTCTGTACTAAGTTTTCTTCTCTCATACGCAACATCTGCTGGAAAACCAAATGCAACTCCACTATTCCCGCTGTCGTCGCCGATCTCCTATCCTCCTCCGACTCCTGGTCCTCCCTCCACAAGCTCGCCGTCTGCTGTCCCGGCCTCCTCCACGCTGGCGTCCTCCTCGGACCCGACGAAGAGTACCGACGATCTACGACGACGTTGTCTCAATCTTCTTCCAGCTTTTGGGATGCTAGAGCGGAAACAGCCTCGGACGGTTGCAATTGCTCCTTGCTTGACGACCTCTATCTCGATACCATTTGCAACGCATCAGAATCGCGAGATGGTTCTATCGATGGATGTGAGGACGTTGCAGATAAAACCTGCGATTTCTCTGCTTGTAAGCGTAGAAAAATCTGCAGGTCGCAACTGTCTCATTTGGCGACTGGGGTTTGGAATCTCAGCCGGGAACAAGGGAACAAGTTGCTGGCGAGTCGGTTTAGAGGGGATTGCCTGTACATCTGTGATTGGCCCGGTTGCGCTCACGTGGAGGAGAAACGAAATTACATGCTCTTTAGAGGCATTTTCAAGAATTTTAAACAGTCCAGGGTTTGGAGGACGATAAATGATGGAAATAGGAGCAAGATTGATCTAAATTGTGCCTTTTGTGGGTGTAAGGAGACCTGGGATCTGCATTCTGCGTTTTGCTTGAGGAGGTCCTTTGGCTACCATGACGATGGCGAGCCTGTTGTTCGAGCTTACGTCTGTGAGAATGGGCACGTCTCTGGGGCTTGGACCAATATGCCATTGTATACTTGATGGTTATGGTATGGATATTGTAACAAAATTACGATCAATTTCTTACACTATTCAGTCTTGTTTTATGATTAAAGTTAATTGGGTTTCGCTTTTATGTGATTGACTGATTCCTATGTTAATGGCGCTGTGCCCTTTTTGTCTTAGTTTAATGAAAGGATTTGCTTCTATCCTTGCTATTGCACGTATGAATTGCTGCTGTTGACCTATATGGCCCCAATGAGACCAGCAGACTAGTTAACTTTGATATTCTAGTTGTGTCTGTTATCCCTTGCTTTAGCTATGGGACGACCTTGGGTAGGTTAATTGCTTTGGCGATCGTAATTTCACAACCTACACTCGAGCCTTTTTGTCTCTTCTGTCTCTGCGGGCGAGAAGAATTCAACATCTTAAATATGATTAGGAAGCATACGAATATGCCAAGTTCTGTATCTGCATGTGGGATTGTTAGTGCTTTTCCTGATGACCTTAATAGGATATACGAGTGGTGAGCTGACTTTTCTGGAGTGGTTTGGGAGAATATACATTGCGGACCTATGGCAGTGCTTGAACTAGTTTTAATTTATTCATGGAGATAATCTCATCTGTTGCCTTGAAGTCATGTCATTGAGCTGCAAATGTTGCCTGATTGTGACCATGCAACTTTTTTTTTACCTAACAGTAAAAAAACCTGCTCTGTTTCTACAGAGCGCGACCCTGATCCCTCTAAGACCAACTGCAACCTTCACTGTATTTTCTTGTTGAAACTCATGAAAGATCCTGAAATAACAAACAGATTTCACGTCTTTCTTGTTGTGAAAGTATTATTTATGAGTAGAAGACGGGGAATTATTAAATTAGCTGATTGGTAAGAAGGATGCACAAGTTCTTCTCTGAGCAGAACTTGGAAGAAAAGAATCAAGTATGTTCTTTTGATAGTTTTTGTTCATTTGGTGGAAGGAAGTTGTTATATATGAAAGAGGTACGTGTAAGAAGGTGGATTTTGATGATACAGGAATGCTCCCCTTCGTTTTTTGCTCTAGTCAGCCCTGACTTACTATTTGAAGACGAATCTTCCGATCAATTGCTATGTGCTGGTTTGATGTTTTGAACAAGAGAGATTGAGGATTCCGGATGCATTCCTTCAAGTCATTTTGAACTGTGAAGTTACAGGGTTTTGGTGGCTTGTAGGTTTTAGATTCGATCACGAAGAGAAAAGATGGCACAATTTTGCATGCCTATACTTCTAAAGGTCCAACTAAGTGAACTCATCCAGTTGGGTTATGTTATATCCGTTATATTGTTGTAAGGTTAAGAGAAGTTTAGAACATAATGAAAATCAAAAGTCAGATAAAGAATCGTATTATGGTGAATTTAATAATCTTATTCATCTTGTGAAATCTGGACTAGATAAATTACTTTGAGGAACATGAATAGTCTGAGAAAGTGGTATGTTCGCTTGGGGACAATCAAGTATTACTACAAATACGTCCAATAAGCTTATCCAGCCTCATATTTCATAAGATTACGATAAAAATTGACACTTTTCTACTCAATAACTTTGTTTTTGTTTTTAATAGACGAACTTGTAGTTGTTATTTTTTTGGATGTGCATTAGATAAGTATTTAGATTGACGTAATAACCTATAAATCACGTCAATAGAGTATTTTGTATTAGGCAAATCTTGTATTATAAGCTCAATCGAAAGAGTATAAATAGAAAATTTGAACATAAGATTTTTTGGTATCATCTTCCTCCACTCTAATTTTTATGACATCTTATTCTATTTCATAAATTTTAATTATTCATTTATACAAGTTCTATATTTATTTATGTAAAACTCTTACGCATCTCATATAACAGATGACTGAAATTTAATATAACAGTACGACAGAGGATCCTTGATGGGCATACGGGGACCAAGAATACCGCAATAATGCGACTACAGGCAATATTAATAAACCAATCATCAAAACATTGACATGAAGTTTCTTTGTGGACGGCTCAAATGTCAGTAGTCATAAGTCTAGTCAAAGAAAAGTAATCAAACACTAATTCAGACAGCAGATCCTTGTAACGGAAGCAACATAAAAGTAAGGGCACCTTCTGTGCCATCCCTGCCAGATGCTCTGTCCACACATGTAAGACTGAAACAAATATCCTCGACACTGAAACGTCAAATATTAATTGACAAGCGGATGGAGCACAATCATAGCACTGAACAGACTATTAAGTGGCCGATAATTAATGAAACGAAATTGAAAGATTTATAATATAATAAAATATCGTATTGAAGGGATAAAACGATTCATAAAATAATATAGTAAAACAATATTTAGAAGATATATGGATGAAATGTAATGTATAATAAATGATAATTATATGCTTGATATTAAAATGATTGTTACAAGAAGTTTAATGTTATTATTTCAAAACAAAAATCATATTCAATTAAGTTGTGAATTAATATATTTTCTATTTTAAAATAATAAAATTTTTATTATTCTATTATTAATTATATAAAAATATAATTATTAATTATTTAATAAATTTTACTCTATTACATGTGATTTATATTTAAAATTTATTTATTTATATAGAAATATATACAAACAATTAAAGAATAATTTTAAATATATTTTCTATTTTTCATTATTATATTTTATTATTAATTTTATAAAAATTTTATTAATAATATAAAAATATTATTATTAGGGTAAAGAGAAATAATATAAAAATATTATTAATTATATACAATTTTTACTGTTAAACCTGCAGAAAAAGTTTGCATTAAGAAAAATTATTAAGGGTATGTTAGGTTATATGTATTTATTAGTTTACATTCCATCCTAAACTTCTCGAATTAAAGGTTTCTTATTTTCACTGTTTATGATGGAATAGAACGTAATATAAAACTCTCCGCTTCCTTCCCATTCATTCCATTCCATTACGAAAACCTTAACCAAACGATAAAATTATGTTACGTTCTATCTCGTTCCATTACCAACCTCTCAACCAAACCGGCTTAAGAGTTGTTTCTTAAGTAACAATCTACTATAATTATTTTGAGCTATAACTAACATAAATCAAATAGATTCTTTGGATTAGAAACTAAAAATACTATTAATTTAAAGAGTGATATTCATTAATCTGAAACTGTTTTTATGTAATTTTAACTACATATTTTCTAATCTTCTCAAGGGTCTCACCCTTCTTTAGTGTTTTTTAAAAAATAATATTTGAGTACAAAAATATTAAAAAGGGAGTTAAATTGCATAATATTTATTACCAATAACTTATTTGTTCAATATTAACTTAGAGAATCTATTAATTATATTACAAGATCCGTCCAAGGAATTATATTTAATCTCTATACTTTATTTAAAACATATTTTGATTAATATAAATTAATTTAAGTTTCTCAAAAGTGGACATGTTGCATCTTCCCACTAATTTCAGTAGCTTCAAATGAGACAAAAGTTCCAGCTGGTGGGTACAGTAAACTATGATGATGCATACCATGACTATAAACCATAGACAGTAGAGACTGCTTCAAAAGTGAGGAGAGAATAGGATCCAAAGCTTTCTGGTTACAGATAATGTGGAAGCTGCATCTATTCCTGGTTTTGTTACTAAGTTTAGCACTAGTTATCTGTTGTACTGATGAATATAGCAGACATGAGTTTCCCCCTGGTTTTGTATTTGGAGCCGCCACCTCTGCCTATCAGGTTAGATCACTACTTTTAATTCAATGTGCTTCTCTGGAACGAGTAACCTGAAAGTTAAAATGATTTGGAAGGTGGAAGGTGCCGCGAACTTGGATGGTAGGAGTCCTAGCATTTGGGACACTTTCACTCGCCAAGGTCCATGATTTCTACCTTTCCGAACATGTTTTGGCGTAAACGTTTTTCCCTTTTCTAATGTTGTTTATTCTCCTTCAAGTCTGTTATAGTTCGGCGTAGTAACAAGTCTAGTGGTTCTACCAAGACTGAACTTGAGACTTCCAAATGTTTAACAATTGGATATGGAATGGTTTCTCTGATGAGAAACATGGTTGTTCTTTGTTATTTAATGATTCACTTAATGTTTTGGAACTTTCTGACTAAAACTCCAGGAAACATGCATGGAGATACTGCGGACGTATCAGTTGATGGATATCACAAGTATAAGGTGCAGAAGCAGAACTAGACATGCCCTTATATAGACTAGTAGTTCAATTTCTATGTTGTTTAGGGTGTCTTGGTCTTATGTCTCTTGAATAGTTGCTTGGATTTTGCTTCAGGAAGATGTTCAACTTATGACTGAGACTGGATTAGATGCCTATAGATTTTCCATTTCATGGTCAAGACTTATGCCAAGTACGGTTCTTTTCCTAATATCATCAAATATTAGCAGACCAACAATTTATAGTTGCTATTTCCATACTTAGATAGCCACTATTCATTCATGTATTTCAGATGGAAGAGGTCCCATTAATCCAAAGGGGTTAGAGTATTACAACAACCTCATCAATGAACTTGTTAGTTATGGTCAGACCTCAAGAGTTTTATTTTGTGATAGTTCTGATACATTGTTTTTACTTTTTGAATTTCTTGTTATGCGCTCTGCTTCTTAGCTGATTTTGTGGCTGATGAATTGCAGGCATCCAACCACATGTAACTTTATACCATTACGATCATCCCCAAATACTTGAAGATGAGTATGGAGGATGGGTTGACCGAAAGATGGTGTATGGTTCTTCAATCCCTTGAGTCTCTAGATTAGTGTATTTCCTCTGCATCAACAAGCTTAAAATATAGTTTTAAAGATGACTTGGTATCTCTGTGAACGCAGGAGAGACTTCACTGCTTTTGCAGATGTGTGCTTTAGAGAGTTCGGTGATAGGGTATCCCATTGGGCCACTATAAATGAACCTAATATCTTTGCTTTTGGGGGTTACGATACTGGAGGGCTTCCACCAAAACGGTGCTCTCCTCCCTTTGGATTTAACTGTTCTGCAGGCAATTCCTCATCCGAACCATACTTGGCAGCTCATCACATGTTGTTGGCACATGCTTCCACAGCAAGATTGTACAGGACAAAGTACCAGGTGACATTTCATCTTTTTTATGCCTTCTTATTATTACTTGACATGATCTTATAAACACATCATAGCACTTGGTGATGTAGAGCAAGCAAAAGGGATATGTAGGGATCACACTTTTTGCTTTCTGGTTTAGCCCTCTAACCAACTCCACAGAGGACATTACAGCCATTGAACGAGCTAAGGACTTTTTTCTTGGTTGGTGAGTTTCACAACGATTGCACAGATGGGTAGCTCTTATTCGTTCAGATTGGCATGTTACAAATGCAAAAAGAGCTTCATTTATCTCCTTATTGGTGCTCCAGGTTTGCAAAGCCCTTAGTATTCGGAGACTATCCTGACATTATGAAGGAAAATGTAGGCTCAAGACTTCCAGCTTTCACTGCTGGTGAATCCGAATTGGTTAAGGGTTCCTTCGACTTCTTAGGATTGATACATTACAGAATATTTTACATCAAAGACAGATCCAGCGTTCCAAATCCAAAACAGAGAGATTTCTTCATTGATGCAGGAGTAGAGCTAACCTGTATGTTTCAACCAGCTCTTTAAGAGATTGGCTTTAGCTAGGAGCTCTTTCTGAAGCTGCAGTGACTAACTATTTTCCTTCTACTTTTTTTTTCAATTGTGGCTATGCAGTTTCCTCATCAAATGAATTTGCTTTCCAGGTTAAACCCTTTTTCTATTTATGTTTTGCCTATCTTCTCTTCTTTGTGACATCAGTTCAAACACCATATGATTTAATTTCAAGTTTCAGTAATCATCAGTTCAATTGAAAGCTAACACATGTGGCTTTGTCCATTTCAGTACCCTATAATGACTTGGGGATTGCAAGGAGTATTGGACTACTTCAAACAACATTATGGAAACCCTCCAATATTCATCCACGAAAATGGTATCTTCCTCTCCCTTTCTTTCAAATCTCAGTGTCTCTGTGCTTGCATATACTATCCATTACCAGTTGCTCTTTTCCTTCGTCATATTCATTCCAAGATTAGTCTCCTTACATGTAACTGTCATAAGAAAGAGCTTAGTACACTGAAAGGAGTCTGAAGAAAGTGCAACAAAAGCCACATCAAGTCTTTTGAACTGACTCTGAGCTATTGTTGTTTACGTTGACAGGTCAAGTAACTCCATGGAATTCATCTTTGGAAGATACAACGAGAGTGAAATATTTACATGCTTACATAGGGACTGTGCTTGAAGCTATCAGGTACTATTCTGCTTTTCCATTGTATCCTTGTCAGGAATTGCTTACTTTTGCTCAGTGTCTAACAGTTTTTTGATTGAACTTTGATGTGCAAAACTTGCTCTTTCTATCTTGAAAGGAATGGATCGGACATGAGAGGTTACTTTGTGTGGTCCCTTTT
>JAOSBN010000009.1:18727055-18742445 GCA_027563595.1 Erythroxylum suave
GAGTTTAGGGTTTGTTGTTCGGTAGTTCTCCCTTATCGTAGAATACGTACCGGAATGACCTATGGATGTTCCGGTGGATACTCTACAGTAAGGGGGCGCTACATTACCGCTGCATTTATTTTAAATGACAACTAGATGTCCAGTCCCAGTTACACTTGAGGGAGAATGTTAGAGTATCCCATATTGATTAAATATAAAAATGTTAAAAGATTTATAAGTAGTAAGGGTCAACTATTTAAATGACTAGTTCTAGTTATTTTGACAATAATTGACCTAATTCTAATTTTCATTGACGAGCTCTACACTTTATCTTTATTAAAAATTTAACAAAATTTTTTCTTTATTTTATATTAAAAAAGGCCGTTTTGGTAATCTTCTAATAATAATAGAATCACCTTATCAATTGCTAACAATCCGTGACTGAATAATGTAATAATTCATAAGCAGAATTGTGCAAAGTTATGACAAAATGCTTTATTATTAATAACATGAAATTGCATTAGAAAAAGAGAAGTGGAGGAACCAAACTCATGAAAAGTCTCGAGGACTGATCGATAAATGTCAAAGCAAATAAGTGGCTGCTGCCAATTTGTCTACAAGTCTTTGTCTCTTCTCTCGTAGGGTTCGATGTACACTTTCAGTCTATGACGCCCATTTTCACAAGAGTGGTTGAGTGTTATATTTTAACTCCAAATTCAAGCTGTTAACAGAGAACGTGTGTGACAAATAGTTTATCAGTTATTTTTTAATTTATTGGATAAATATTAGCTTTTTGAATATTTTAAAAAGTTATTTATGTGTTTAATAAATGATTTATTAGTTAACTTATTTAATTCTAATAAGTTGATTCCTAATCGTTTGTTTAATAATAGTATTATCCTTCATTTTATTTATTACTTTTGTTTTGTTTGTTTTCAAAGTTGGCTTTTTGTTTTTTTTTTTTGTTAATTTTCAAAAAAAAAGTTGGCTTTTTGTTTATTGTACTGAAGTTTGGAAGAATTTAATAAAAGAGTTAGTTAAACTTTTTAATCTTTATTTAATTTTATGATATTAGTTTACATTTAAGAATATCATAATATTAAGTTTTTGAATACAAAGAGTCGAATCAAATTAATATTTTTAGTATATAACTACTATATATCGTATATATGTCATATTATAATTATAGATATTTTAATTTATTAAATAATAAAATTCATACATATTATATGAAACTAATATGATGTAGCTTGTTGCATCATTCATATTAATAGAGAATTTAACGTTAGATTATTATTATTATTATAAACTTAATTTTTGTAAAATTAAATATCTAAAACCTAAATTCTTATAAGAATATTTAACGAAATAATAAGAAATATAATATTCATGGCCTTATAATTTTTTTAAACCATACCCTCATAAGTCATTTGACACACCAATAATTAATACTAAACAACTAATTTTACCAAATATTTTTAATAAATAATTGATGTTATTTGCTAATCAAATCAGCTAAAAGCTAATGCAATCAACGGTAATTTAATATATTTAATAAATATAAACACAACTAATTTGCATGTTTAAATACAATTTGATTAATCTATATATTATATAATATATGATTATAGGGAATAGGGACTAGGGACTGGGAGAAGACAAGAGAAAGGACTGACTGTAGCTGTACACTTGGAAGGTAGCGGCTTGTCGTTTAAGTCTGAGCCTAAGCGTCACCAATTGTTTATGGTCCACTCAAAAGTCTTGGAAACCAAACCAAACCAAACCACGATTGATGTATGTCAGGACAAACTTATTTATACAGAAACATATTAAAATTTATAAAACATCAACCGAAATGAATACAAGATTTGTAAATTATTATATACACTTAAAAGATTTTTCTAATATATAAATTCCAATCTTGACAAAAACCATGTTAGGTAGGTGTGGATGAATCCTGAAAGTGATTTCCATCTCGCATCAAACAGGTTTGTAGATTCTTTTGGAACTTTAGTTTAAGCAACAGTTCAGGCAAATTATTGATTCATGTAGAACTATTTACTCGTGTTATTCCCTATTCTTTTGACAAGTACCATAATCTTCAAGTCCTGCGAAAGCCAAACTTGACAGGAATAGGAGACCAGTGAGGAAAGGAACCTCTGCCTCTGGAAGTTGGGATGGGGCGGAGAATGTGGGAACTGTTTTGGTTGGTAGTTGTGTTGCTAAGTTCAGCAGTACCTAGCTCTTGTACTGATGAGTATAGCAGAAAGGACTTTCCACCAGGCTTTGTGTTTGGAGCTGCCACTTCTGCCTATCAGGTGAATTAATTTTCTGAAAACTTGTTTCTCATGTGTGCACACACAGTTCTTGAAGGAAGGTTCACTGATAAATTCTTGAAAATTAAGGTGGAGGGTGCTGCGAACATGGACGGAAGGAGTCAAAGCATCTGGGATATATACACACACGAAGGTCAGCTTCTATTTCTTATGTATAACTGGCTGTTCTCGGTTCTGCAGAAGTCTGAACTTGATATTCCTTCTTGTTTTTGCTAATGGGATGTGGAGTGTTCTTTAAGGATATCACCATCTTTTGCAGGATTGACTTAATAATTGAAATTTGGTTTCTGAATTTCCAGGAAACTTGCACGGAGCTACTGGAGATGTAGCACTTGATCAATATCATAAATATAAGGTGATTTAACATCCCCTTCAAGTAGACAATTGCTCCCACTTGTTATCAGTGACAGTATCTTGATTAGCCTCGTTCTTGCTGCAGGAAGATGTTCAACTTATGGTTGAGACTGGATTAGAAGCCTATAAATTTTCCATATCTTGGTCAAGACTTATCCCAAGTACGGTTTCATAAAATACCAGTTAACCAACTAACCTAACAATTTTGCAGCACTTCTTCTCATAGTTTGATTGCTGTGAGTCACATCTTGCAGATGGAAGAGGACGCGTGAATCCAAAGGGGTTAGAGTACTACAACAATCTCATCAACGAGCTTGTTAAGAATGGTCAGAGCACAAGAGTTTGAGAAAACTGATATTAAGAGATTAGAAAAGAAATTTTCTAATTGCTTTTTATCTACCCTTTTTTAACTTCCAAATCTGGTACTGCAGGCTTCGGATCATGTTCTGTTTATTCAGCTGAAAGTTTTGTTCATCAATTGCAGGCATCCAACCACACGTTACTATATACCATGATGATCATCCCCAGATACTTGAAGACGAGTACGGAGGATGGGTTAACAGAAAGATGGTGTATGGTTTCTGAACTTGTTCTTGTACCATTGTTTCTGCTTCTCATGCTTGGGAATACTTGCTTGCATCAACAAACTTAATTTGTGGTCTGCAAATGCAGGAGAGACTTCACTTATTTTGCCAACGTGTGCTTTAGAGAGTTCGGTGACAGGGTAAGACATTGGGTCACCATTAACGAGCCAAATATCTTCGCAATTGGTGGTTATGATGGTGGAATGTTTCCGCCAAGACGATGCTCTCCTCCTTTTGGGGTTAACTGTACTAGGGGAAATTCAACCTCCGAACCATACTTGGCAGCCCATCACATGTTGTTGGCTCATGCTTCGGCATCAAGATTGTACAGGACAAAATATCAGGTACGTGTTTCATGTTAAAAATTCATATAATCATTGCCTGAAGAGATTTCGAGGTAGCATTTTTCACGATGCACCTAATTATGCAGAGAAACCAGCAAGGACAAGTAGGGCTCACCCTCTACGCTTTCTGGTTTGCTCCTGCAACCAACTCCATAGAAGATATCACTGCCACTGACCGAGCTAAAGACTTTTTCCTTGGTTGGTGAGTTCCAGAACAAGAAGACTAGCAAATTTTCTTTAGCCATTGTACAAACTGCCTAACTACTGTGTTTCAGGTTCGCGAAGCCTTTAGTATTTGGAGATTATCCTGATGTCATGAAGAAACGTGTAGGCTCAAGACTTCCGACATTCACTGCTCGTGAATCCAAGTTGGTTAAGGGCTCGCTTGACTTCCTAGGAATCATACACTATACTGCATTTTACATTAAAGACCTCTCCAATGGTCCTCAATTTGCAATCAGAGAGTTTTTTCTAGATACACAAATAGCCTGTATGTTTCACCAACCCTTTCGATAGATTCTTTTGGGGAGCTTAGTCGATTGTACCTGACTGAAATCACTAATGATTTGTGTGGTTCTGTGCATGCAGTTAGCCTGGAAAATATTTCCTATACAGGATACCAGGTGAAAATTCATTTTCTACCATATATTTCACTTCTTTCTACTATTTCAAAAACAGGAGTTGTAACATGGAATTGAGACCTTAATGCTTATCTAACATTTGGTATGATTAATCCTTTCCTGTCCAATTCAGTACCCCCTATTGCCGTGGGCAATGCGAGGACTATTAGAGTATTTCAAGCAAGATTATGGCAACCCTCCAATATATATCCACGAAAATGGTAACCTCCACAGGACCAGAGCTTTTTCTTGTGACCAAGTGCTTCCGGTCATTCAATTCATGCAACTTACTCTTTAAACTTTGGACAGGTCAAGTAACCCCACGTAATTTAACAATGGAGGACACAGCGAGGATTGAGTATCTGCAAACATACATTGGAGCTGTGCTCGACGCCATAAGGTATGTCTGACATGTTTAAACATTGTTTTTATGCAGCTATCACTTGTAAAAACTACTCCTTATCAATATGCAAAGCTGTCCTGGTGATTCTGTGGACTAATAATTAACAGCAGCCGTTCTTCTGTGATCATGAACTGAAATATATGAGTTTTATATAGCCTACCTCCTTTTGCTATTTTGACAGGAATGGATCAAATACGATAGGTTATTTCGTTTGGTCCTTATTGGATGTTTTGGAGGTATTGGATGGCTATGGCTCGAGTTATGGTTTATACTATGTAGATTTGGACGACCCAGAGCTGAAACGACAACCCAAGCTCTCTCAACATTGGTACTCCGAGTTTCTTAGAGGGAAAAGAGTTGGTTTGGATGGAGTTCCCGAGCTTCAAAAGAATACATCTGGTCTTCCTCATGCACTACCTTTTCAGTTCTATCAAAGTCAGTGATGCTTATTAGAGATTATATGTTCCCTTTTAGGATCTATAATAATTTGCTTGTGACGAAACTTATTATTGTATCTTTTTACGATACAAACCCACCCCAGCTATGAGAAACGGACATCTTAGTATTTGAGCGAACATCCGCTCGTTAACTTTTTGTATCAAGTTCCATGTTTCACGAATGCTTGTTGAGTAACTAGCAGAGATTAGGTTGCTGTACCAGCAATGGAATCGCTACAAGTTCAAATCTTTAGTTATCCATATCCATCAAAAGTCCTTCAGAAACATTACATAAGTGCTTGTATCTCCCACTTGGTGAAAAGTTTATTCAACTCCAAGATTCGGAGTGTTGGTTGAGGCACATGAATGATTTGCTTACATGTCCCTCGCATGACAATTGGGTTTTAGCAGAAGCCTCCTTGTCGAGGGAATTACTGAATTTTTATCAAACTCGTGTACCTTCTTCAGGACTATGTACATCTTATGGCTGGAACTAAGGTAGATGCTGATAGAGACTCAATCTCATCCAAGTACGGTTGCAGTCCCCAGTTCAGATCAACAAGCAACAATTTAACAAGTTCTGGGGTTCTTTTAATATTTTAGTGATTGTCATCTTATGTTTGCTAGCTGGAATGATTCCATAAGCCGATGTGCTAGTTGTACCTCAGTAGACTCCGTCGTACTCTTATGAATCTACTGAACCGACTGATAATCCAAAGGGCTTGCAGTGAACTTCAAAGACATGGTCATCGAATTTAACAAAAATTAATCATATAGTATTGAACAACTTGCTCGAATTAGTGACAAACTTCTGTTTCACTTTCAATAACTTTTAGTGAACTCCTACTTAGTTATTACCGGCTGTTGATCTTCCCCTGATCATATTTGCTTACGTTTTCAGTGACGTTATTGAACCAAATCGATCGTCAGAACCTTCGATTGTGACGACTACTACCAAGCAACATTTTCAGTTCAATTCATAATATTTTAATGCAAACTCAGCTCTGATCTTCGATTTTTTCCAACAAACTTTATTCGTCTTTCTCGACTTCTCTTTTAGTCCTCAAAAGCTTATTCTATCAGGAAGAGATCAAATATAAAAAACAAAGAGCCAATTGCGTTCTTGCAAGTTTTTCCTTCATATCCTTATCGATGTTGACTAATATCATATTGTATAGTTGTTCATCACGTAAACGACCAAAAGAGAGCCCTGTTGCTCCGTTTCCCTGGAAAACGATGTTGGGAGAAAATTTGTCTCATAACCATTTAGGCAGTTTCGTCGTTTTCGTCTTTAATGAAGCCACAGTGTTCTGTGATAAGACTAGTTCAACTCCATCTTTTCTTTTGTCTCTGTGGCAATAAATGAACCTATCAAGATATATACATCAACAGAACTTGTGTGAGTATTACAAGAAGAAACTTGATTACCATACAGGCGTAAATCAGGATGCTTAAGCTTTCTTTTTTGATTGTTGTTTTGACAAGTTCAATAGTGTCAGTATCTTGTGTTGATAAATATAGCAGAAGGGACTTCCCACATGGATTTGTGTTCGGTGCTGGTACCTCAGCTTATCAGGTCAGCCTTTTATTCAATTTCTTAAACTTCCCAGGTTTGGTTCTTGTTTATTGAGTCGCTACCGGAGATTGCCGGCCCAACAATATAAGTATTAGGGGGTTAAAATATTTGATATCTGCAGATACAAATTTGTATTAGACTATGTACGCATGCACAGATAGGTATTTCCACTTAATGAAAGATAGCACGCAAGCAAGGATTACCCGAGCGAAAGAATGGAACAGATTATGGTTTCTTTCATGTAATTTAATCAAACTTTGCCGGTATATCGAAGGTGGAAGGAGCAGCTAGGGAAGATGGAAGGAGTCCAAGCATTTGGGACAACTTTACTCATGAAGGTTATCTATTTTGAGTTTTGCTTAGTTTTCCTTTAGTTGTATGCACACAGAACTGACTTGTAAGCAATTAGTTCTCTATTAGACACCAAGCATGTTCTTTCTCTGGATCTTATTATGTGTAGGAGTTTGTGATTGCTGGATGAACGATCAAGCGCCTAACTTTCTAAGTTTAATTGCAGGGAATATGAATGGAGCAACCGCAGATGTATCAGTTGATCAGTACCACAAATACAAGGTCAGACCAATGAATTTAAAATTTAACAGTACCATAGTGATGTAATTGGAAGAGAAAATCCCGTTTTGCTTGGGAGTGCCTGATTCTGTACTAAAGTCAGACCTTCTGCAGGAAGATGTCCGTATTATGGCTGAAACTGGTCTAGATGGCTATAAATTCTCAATCTCATGGTCAAGGCTTATTCCACGTATGGTTACTATTCTCAGTTCAGATCAACGAGGAACACCTGAACGATAACTGATTCTTTTGTTCATATTTCAATTGCCATGTTATGTTTGTTAGGTGGAAGAGGAACTGTCAATCCAAAAGGCCTGCAGTATTACAACAACCTCATCAATGAGCTTAGAAGCCATGGTCAGGGCGAAAGTTTCAAACTAGTTTTTTTATCTTTTCTATTCCGAAGTAGTTCTAGTTTGAGAAATCAAATGATGTTTACTAAAGTTGCACCAATCATCTACTTATTGATGAAGCAGGCATCCAAGCGCATGTTACATTGTACAACTATGATCATCCACAGGAACTTGAGGATGAGTATGGAGGATGGATCAGCCGAAGGATGGTGTATGGAATTTGAGATTTTTCTGGCATTTCTTCTTTCTGTTCTTTGAGTGCCTCGTTTTCAGAAAGTTCAAAATAATGAGAAGAAGGTGAATTTTTTATTGTTGGTGCAGGAAAGACTTCACAGCTTATGCAGACGTGTGCTTCAGAGAGTTTGGTGACAGGATTTCTTCCTGGTCTACAATAAATGAGCCTAATGTCTTGACACTAGGGGGTTATGATCAAGGACTTACGCCGCCGACACGATGTTCTTTTCCATTCGGAGTGAGAAAGTGCTCTAGAGGAAACTCCTCATATGAGCCATACTTGGCAGGCCATCATATGTTACTGGCACATGCATCAACTGTCAGGCTGTACAGAAGAAACTATCAGGTACTATCTAATCTTCACCAAGTATATTGCACGAGTAAATTGCTTGTGATCTATGGGGAAAATCAACATAATGTTGCAGGGCAAGCAAGGTGGGATCATAGGGCTCTCCTTGTACACCTTTTGGATGTTACCTTTGACTAATTCAAGAGAGGATGCTGTTGCTATAGAACGAGCCTTGGACTTCTATATTGGATGGTAAGTCAAAAGCTGGATTTTATGGACGCGTTTGATTAGTTATTGAAATAATTGGTCATTGTTTTGTAGGTTTATGAACCCGATGATGTTTGGTGACTACCCTGAAATTATGAGGAAAATCGTAGGCTCAAGACTTCCAGCCTTTACTGTTGCTGAATCCAATTTAGTTAAGGGTTCGTTTGACTACATAGGAGTGATACATTATGCCACTATCCGTGCCAAAGACAATCCCAGCAGTTGGCAATGGAAATATAGAGACTTTAATGCAGATTTGGGAGTACAGTTCATCCGTATGTGTTGAATAACCATTCACCGATTCTTAGGAGCTGCACTATATGAAACTGAAATGATTAACATTTCTTCTGTTTTTTTGCAGTTTCACAGGATAATGAAATTCCATCTGAGGTAAGAATATTTGCTGTCTTTGCTTATCATCCTTTTTCACTCACCCTCGCAGCATCTTTTTGGATTTGTTACCAATTCTTTCTTGAATCAGCTTCCTGTAGCACCCTGGGGCCTGAAAGCCACACTGGAGTACTTCAAGCAAACTTATGGCAACCCTCTTATATACATCCATGAAAATGGTCTCTACTTTTCCTGCTCTTCCTCTCATGTCAGCACACACTTACTGCTCAAATTTTCTGAAACATGGCGTTTGTTTGCTACTCATTAGTGCTAGGAAATTCACCTGAGATGAACATAAATTAGAAATATTTGTTAAGATCCACTCCATTTATGCATTCACCTTCTTAGATCATCAGCCAATGCAAAGTTCAGTTTAACTCATAAGTCGCTCATTACTGATGTTGGATATGAACCCTTTTATCAAGTACCATCTCCTGCCTCTGATTGGTGAGATTTTTATGGCATTTCTTGGCAGGTCAAAAGACTATACGGAACTCAACGTTGGAAGACACTTCAAGGGTGAAATATTTGCATGCATACATAGGAGCTGTGGCTGATGCGATCAGGTATACGTATATATATTCAGTTGCAGACACATTGACTTTCCATTTCCACTTACGATTTTGCATCAGAACTACCAAGTTCTACTCTTAGTCATTCCCTAAAGTCTAGACCTCTTTGTGGCCGTTCCTTAATCCTTGAAATGGCATAATCACAGTCTTTAATTAACAATTATATGCATTTAATTTGAGCATGCAAAGGATGACTATGACCTTCTGGCTTACGAACTATATGGTCTTGACTTCCTTTTGGTGTCCAATCTTGTGCAGAAACGGATCCAATGTGAAGGGATATTTTGTTTGGTCATTACTTGATGTTTTCGAGTTACTGGATGGATATGGATCAGCATATGGCCTATTTTACGTAGATTTAGACGACCCAGAAATGAAGAGACAACCCAAGCTCTCTGCTTACTGGTACTCCAACTTGTTGAAGGGAAAAACCGTATCTTTAGATGGTATTATTGAACTACAGAAGAACTTCTCAGGTCTTCCTCAGACTCACTCTGTTCAGTAGGCTGAGGAATGTAGATGCTCATGTTACTCTTCCGATCACTATAAACGAGAACCAAATTGTAATATCGTTACAAATAAAAATTCGTGCATCTCGAACTTATGAGGAAGTAAATAGTATTTCCATTTGTAATAAACACCACTATCTCAAAGTTTGACAATATAAAGTTCCTTGTGAATCTCGGTGGAGAAGATCCATTATAGTACTCGGAGGCTCCTGTAGAATATGTAGGCCTGGTCTGGAAATTACAGCTAACGAGGCCAATCGATCACACACTGGTTCCCTTCGCAATAGATATGTGGCAAAGTCACTTCCCACTCACGATATAGTAATGCCCGTGTACCTGCAACCAAATGATTATTCTCAGACGGAACTAAATTAGAAGAAGATAATATGTTAATGATCTCGAGTGAATCTACTTAGACTGCGATACGTCGAAAGCCCTGCTCCCAAGCTAATGTGAGTCCCGAGTGAACACCTCAGAACTCAACAGTAAACGGCAAACCCCCACTGATGTTCTGGAGGAACCCCCCGCACCATATACCTTTACTATTCCTAATTAGTCCCACACTAACCGCGAGTTGACCCCCAGCCAGACAAAGTCCTCCTCAAATAGACTTTTATTCCGCTATTACCATAAAAACTAGCAGGCAACCCCATAGATAACAGTCCACTCAATCTGTTTAACTTGTTCCTGCGTCGTGAGGTTATGCATCAACCACCTCCCCACATCAAGATGAAAAAAGCTCGTGTCCACCACGATAACGAGACATTGACGCCAGAAGGATTTCATGCGCTGACAATCCCTTAAGGCGTGCAAAATTGACTCTTCTTGGCCACAAAAGTAGCAGTTGCAATCCCCGATGAGATGCCATGTCAGTCTTTGTTGGTTGGTGAGCAATTTATTTTTGGCCACCAGCCAAAGAAAGGACCTAATACGTTGAGACCCTGCCTATTTCCAGATTAATTCCCATATATGATGGTCCGCATCTGGGGTCTAATCTTCAATGAGATCATAGGCTGACGCCACCGTGAATCCCCTGTGTGTAGTGGGTCCCCAGGTTACTATATCCTCCCCTATATTTAATCCGATGGGTCGGATGCCCGCAATAGCCATACATATAGGGGAAGGAAGATAGTGTTAGAACAAACTCCATTGCCAATCGCTATTAGCAGTGATGTAGTTTGACCCTGTATTAGTCATTATGCTGTCCAAAATAGGAGTTGTCGCAACATCAATGAGTGGGCTCCAGTCCTCCACCCAGTTGTCCAGCTAGAAGTGAATTCGCTTGCCATTACCCAATTGCCAATTTAACCCTTGCATCACAATTTGCCAAGTTGCTGCGATCCCCCTCCATTAGGCGGAAGCTCCTGATCTGTCAACTGAAGGGAGAATGCACTAGGTGTCTAGGCGATATTTGGCCCCTAGAACCTGGACTCATACGGCTGAGGGGTTTGTAATCAGTTCCCGTCCTAACTTGGTGAGGAACGTATCATTGGAAGAGCGGATACGTTTGAGTCCAAGGACTCCTACTGATTTTGGCTAACACATTGCCTCCTTTACTAAATGCGTTTTCTGCAGACCTCCCATCGAGCCCTAAATGAAGTCATGCATGAGCTTCTTCAATTCATCACAAAGCTGCCTCGGGAGTCTCATTGTTTGCATCGTATATAATGGTAGTGACGAGATGATTGATTGGGTTAAGGTAACCCACCCTGGGAGAGATAGAGTCCGGGCTCTCCATCCTGCTAGATTGGTGTGCGCTTTATCGATAATATATTGATAGGTATCTCTCGTTGCCCCTTCATGGAGCAAAAAGACTACTAAATATTTGCCAAGGTCTTGCATACACTTAACATTCAGTAGTTGACTGAGCCAACCCTGCATAGCCCGAGAGACATTCTTGAAAAAAAAAACCTTAATTTTACCCGTACTAACTTTACGCCCGAAGCCTAGCAAAAATCTTCCGGAGTGAAATCACCTGAGTAGTATTTTCATTTGTTAACTAATTCTTCACCGCCAAAACTTTGTGTGAACAGAATGTTTGTTTGTTATAAACTGTTGAGGCTTAAAAGCCACAATTCACTTCATAGATACAAATAGGCTAATCCAAAGTCGAAACTACTTAGATTATCAAACAAGGTCGATGTTACTAGTGACTGATGTAGAAAGAATGATAAAATTCTTGGAGAAATAGGGACAAAACATTTCATCGGCTTACAATAATAAAGAAGGGTTAAAACTTTACAGTCCCGAGAGCCATGCAAGTGTAAGCATATGCCAAGTATATACAAAATTGGATAAGACTTTAAACATTTATGGTCCATGTTTGATCCGGTGGGGTAATTTAATTATGTCTCAACACGCAGCTCAAATTTAGTTCATAAAAGCCTTATGCAGAGATACTTGAGGCTGAACACTAAGATGATTGCCTCCGCCAGAAGCCACCAGCTCTGTCGCCAGAATAAGAGCCTCTAGTAGTCTGGTGAAAAGAATGCCACCTTGAGTCCCTGTCAAAAGATGCATGCTGAAAACGAGACGAATGGTCTCTCTCCCGTGCCTGATAATGATTCGAAAAAGAATTTCCTTCTTCATGGAGATTCTGACCCGATGAACTAGGAGATGGTATAACAAGGAAGCCTCCACTTTGCTCATGTGGGGTTGGTGGTGCCGCCATTACCGTATGCGGTCCTCTTGGACCATCAAATGTTCGAACCCCATAGGCAACAGGGGCTGGCACGCCTGTTGAATTGTTAGGTTGTAGCTGATGATGGAGAGGATATGACATTTGTGTTCTTTCACGAGTCCAAACACTGGTAGCTGGATGTCGAGGAATGATTGAAGAGAAGAATGAGCTTCCAGCTGCTGGAACAGATCTAAAGAGAACAGAGAAAGAATTACTATCTCATACGCCATGGATGCCATTGAAATGATCAAGTACTATTCTGATCAAGAACAATTAACAGACGATACACATCGTATCAACTTGTTTCCTGGTGCATCAATTGTAAGAAAACTAATTTTTCAAATGAAATATTAAACAGAGCATTTATGAGGAAAGCATGTGGCAGCATTGGTAAGTTGACATTATAAGAATATAAAACGCCTATGATGTGCACACAACATTTAGCATGAAGCATAAAGTCCGGGATCTTGACGTCATGAACCAAGATAGGTGAGTAATTTTGAGCATGACATGATGTGATAACTTATCAGAGAGGATTACCATCCACCATCCACTTTCATCCTTGGCAGCAAAAAGATGGAGAACAGTTTTCTCTTTGCGTCCATTTAAACATACAAATAAAGGAAGAAAGGAAATATTGAGGCTTGCTGTAGCACATTGCTTACCCGCTACCAAAAAGAATTGGATGTGGAAAAGAATTGGGCCTTGCTACAATGTCAGAATCACCATTAGATGATCTCAAGGTAAAAGGAGAAATAGAAGCTGGATCTCTGCTACTTATCTGGCTGTTCAATACAGGGAAAGAAGGGGAGTGAAAGCCCCAATTATGGTATTGGATATTGGCGGCAGGAAAATTATGGGTACTAAAGATTTCATTCCGTCCGGGTAAGCCAATCCAGTGGTGGTTGAAGTTCACATCATCTACACCTTCAGCAGATCTTGATGAGGTGGGTGATATTGGTCCGATGTATGCAACAAATGAGTGCGCCACAGGAGATGCAGCTGAGGGTTCAGAATACACAGAGTAATGTCCCCTTGAGTCGCGATCTACATTAAGAAGTACTTTTCAATCTTTTAATAAAACCCCTAAGGCACCTCAGATTGTTCATCAGTAATCCATCAAACAGTATACTTACAGGTGGTAGATGGAGGTTCTCCATCCCTGAAATGCAGAAAGAACTAACTTAAGCAACAATAATTTCTAGTAAAATCAGTATGCAAGGAACTGAATAAAAGCTTTCCAACATTTTGCTTCTAAAATCTCAAAATAGAACCAGACATTACAGTCAATCACCAAATAGGTAATGCGTATTTTTTGTTGCAGTAAAGCGTACTTTTTGTTACAGCAAATGCAGTAGAAACAGATAGCAATTATACTGTAAATAATTGTTATCACATGCTTTTATTGTGAACTTGACTCACTCTTTTAGGCTGCCAAAAATGCAATGCAATACTACACGTTTAAAGAACATCACTTGCTGCTCCATACAGAACTGAAAATTTATCTATTGAATAATTAAAGAATCATCTGACTTTGTGAGTTAAGCTCACAGATAGCAAAGGGAGCTTATAAAAGAAAAAGGCTGGAGCAAGTAGAACAGTACTAATGATGAGTCCATCTCCTTGATCACTATGTGGCTGCCGTAGTATTCTCATTAATTATTAAACTTGTTAGGTGTGTGGATAATGTTCGTGACAAGGAACACTCCCATAGTTGGACATATATTGCACATTGCGGCCCTATAGTTAGTTTTTCTTTTCATTTGCTTGTATATCTTAATTCAAGGAAATTTAGCAAACAACTATTGTTAGTTTTTGGAAGTTGTCCGAACAGAATATATGAGATAACTTTATACAAGTATAAGCAAACATGGCCTCAGCTAAGCAGCAGGGAATCTGCAAATCCCTCTCATATTCTAGAAGCAATCAAAAATTGACTGCCATACGGTATAATTGCACAAAGATCTTATGTAGAGAACATAACATGACCAGCTGGGTGTACCACAAGTTAAAATCCACATGACAAGGAATATTATGGACTCCTTTGTGGGTCGTTCTTATCAAAGACGCAAATAAGTAGTTGGAATCATAGGGCTTAGGGTTTGTTCAGTTATTTTGCCTTATCGTTATCTCTTAGTTATTTTAGGATTTATCTCTTAGATAGGAAACTTATCTCTTAGGTAGAGGTTTCCTATATTTGTAATAATACTAGTCCTATTTTAAGGACTCGGCAGTGAATAAAGAAGAAAAGGAAAAATTTTAATCGATCATATAGAGATTGGAGCTCTCTCTAACGAGATCCAAGGTGTCAAGCTCCCTTTGATGAGCTTGTGTGTAATCCACCATAGGTCGTTCGAAGAATACTAATAAGGGAAAAAGGCAGATACTGGAATTAGATTTTCTAGTGAATCGCCTTGTGACAAGATCCTTGGTTAAGGAAGGTACCAAATTGGTATTAAAGCCTAACACAATGGGCGACTCTGCAACGAAGGAAGATCTGCATTTGATGATACAGGAGGCCTTAGCTACAAATGAGGCACGGGCTGCTGAGATTGAACGACGACTAGGCAATCAAATGCAAGAATTGTCATCGCAATTCAAGGAGGTATTAGCCGGATTGAATTGTGGCCAGCGAGCTGAGTCAGAAGGAACTGTAAGTTACAACAAACTGCGAGAACAGCCAGCCAAAGTCCTTCGTGCAGAAAATCAATCACAAGGAATAACGCCACAACAAGGCACCACAATCATTCCCCGCTACATCAAGTTAGACTTTCCAACTTTCAACGGATCTGAAGATCCTATAATCTGGTTGCATCGCTGTGAGAAATTCTTCACCAATCAACATACACAAGAGGGGGATAAGGTGGGTTTGGCTGCCTTCCATATGCTTGGG
>JAOSBN010000009.1:18742545-18758412 GCA_027563595.1 Erythroxylum suave
TCGGCAGTGAATAAAGAAGAAAAGGAAAAATTTTAATCGATCATATAGAGATTGGAGCTCTCTCTAACGAGATCCAATGTGTCAAGCTCCCTTTGATGAGCTTGTGTGTAATCCACCATAGGTCGTTCGAAGAATACTAATAAGGGAAAAAGGTAGATACTGGAATTAGATTTTCCAGTGAATCGCCCTGTGACAAGATCCTTGGTTAAGGAAGGTACCAAGGAACAGGGGTGCAAGTGCAAAAGGCAAAAAGGTTGCAGAAAATTCAGTTCATCTGTCAATATGGATTTGAAATTCAACATTAATAAGAAGAAATAGATACACAAGATTAAAAGAAAAGATGGCTTGCTTACTCAAATGATGGGCCAACTCTTGCCAATTCACCAAATGGACACCAGTGAAAACGAAGTGGCTGAAAGGGAAATAAGATAATGCCAATTAGACAATAGTAATGCCAATTACACATCAATATTTTTGGTGAGTAGACAGCTGTTTATCTCTTTCCGATAATCGTCCTTTTCTTGTGTCTTAAACTTTGTTTTCCGTCTTTTCTCCAAAGCGATTGTAGTCAATGTTTTACTATTTTCCATTTTATTTTGGTTCTCTTTTGAAGATTTGACACATTTTCTTTGAGCCCCAACTTAACTCAAATAAATTTATTGCCGTCAACCAGTAAGCTACCATTTAGTGGATAAAATAACAGAAGGTTTATTCACGAAACAAACTTCAGAATCAAAATTTTCAACTAGGAGCCACAAACAAAATCTTAAGGCTTCAAATCTTAACAACTTATTGCTTCACAGTTAACAGCTAAGATCTGAGGTAGCAAGTTTCTCATCTCACGTAATCACAAGTCTTATGAAACAGCAGCTTCATGGTCACCTAGTTGCCTAACAGTAATATCTGTAGCCACATTTTTGCCATATCTTGATTTTATTACGAATTCTCGCAGATACTTGTGACATACCTCAACTCATTTAGCTATTACTGACCATCTAATTTGGTGAGTGGAATTCTTATCATGGAAAGACTGAGGAAAGAAAGCAATTCAAGGTAAAACATGAAAAATGACCAGGCACAAATACTACAAAGAAAGAATAACTTGAGGACTTGATGCTTGGTCATTGGCATATAATGGCCTATCATAATGTTCTTTAAGTACCATAAAGTAATTCCTAAATTCAATAAGGTACTGAAATCACTTAATAGTTAGTATTCATTCATCTAATCATAAAATATTTTAAAATCCTATAACTTGACACATCTCCGCCTTCAAAGGCAATGATGCATGGATACAAACGGAACTAGACATATTATTACAACAAAATTTACATAAACAAAAAAATGTGTTACAATTTATCTGCGACTTGCAATTATAGTAAGAAATAATTCACCATGTTGATGTGCAGTATTGCAGAAGTTGATGACTTCTACTTTGGAACTGATCTACTAAACACCTGAGAATAATAAAGAGCTTTACCATTTCAGGATAACTTAGGTTGTAGAACTCATCTTCAGGAATCCAATCATCCATACTGAAGTCATTAGATGAGCGAGTAGAGCCATTTGCATATAACCATTGACCTCCCTCAACTGTTTGGCAACATGGACATTGCATTGTTCCCTTCATATTGAAGGCCGATCCAATGCAATCTGCAGTAGAAAGGATCATAGGATGTCAAACATTCATAGAAAACACCAAAGGTGTTGCATGTCTTCTTCTTTCAGTATTTGATGTTGCAAGCATGTACAGACTACCTTATCAATGTCCTCAAGACTAGATTAGCACAATGAGAGCTCAAACATTTTAATGCAAAAAAACATACTAAAGGGCTGGAATATGAAACAAATAAATGTTGTTACGAGTTCAAGGTGGTGCAGATAGCTTCGACTAGACAACCGAATATCCTTGGCTCCATTCCATGGAAGAAGCCTACAGGAACCTAAATCATATCATGTTCTATTTAGATAGGCTATGGACATTACATGCAGAGGCCCTATAGAATGCAAGTGGTGGAATTTAACAAGAGAAGAAGATCAAATCAGTTGGAATTTTCCAGTCTATATTGATAGGAATTAGAGTCAGCGAAGTTACATTTTCTTCACTAATTATACTTTTACAGGTAGAGATAAACGCATGAAAATATAGGTCATTTCTTTCAGACGTTAAATTTCGAACTGCAGATAATTCGTCTGTTATAAGATCATCCATAAACAGAGAGTCTTGATTAGTTGCCTCTACCGGTCCAATTTTCTCTTTTCCGAGTTCAAGTCATACAAAGATAAAAACATCCAAAATCATGTCCAAAAATAGTTGACATGGTCAACGCAAACGATCCCAACTTAAAAATAAAATCTTTTCCATTTCCCATCTTCAATACCAAACTGAAAGAAGCAAAAATGGAAAGAAATGGACAGAAAACAGCAAGAAAAGTTGCAAACTAAAATACCCAGATGGAATTCATGGCCACAGTGGAGCTTAGCCCTGGATCTACCCCCATTATCACACACCAAATCATGGCAAATCGTGCAAGGAACCCCAGAAGAGGGAGGCTCTATCTGATCACCGTCACGGCGATGACAATCAACGCCATCACCACCGTCCATTGCATTCTTCTGTTGCCAGAGATTATGATCAACGGTGGCTTTTGTAGAGCTTGCCATTCCCTCCTTTCTCTCTCCTGCCTCCGCCAATCAAAACCCACGGATCAGGAGGTTGCAAGAAAAGGACAAATCTGAACTGTGTTGCTCTCTCTCTCTCTGTCTTTTTAATTATCTAGCAAGATGTATCTTTGTTAAGTTTTGCTCCGACCTATCAGATTACGTGGTTATGACCTGTCGTGGACTGTTCTCCGAATATGATGTTTTTTGTTAGGTAATCTTCTTCCACTCGTTACTCTACACGCAATTCACTGATACGGTACGTTTTAGCTTCTTAATTGCACTCTTATCCTCTCTCCTCTTTTATTATAAGAAGACACCTTTAAGTCATCTAATTTAGACTAATATCTGCTCGAACTAGGTAAATCCCTTCCGAAAGGTAAAACTCTGACCTCAAGTTTTAAACTCTTACATATACGAGGAGAGTTCGAACCCACAACCTCACTTAAACCAAAAAACCCCTTAACAACCCACCAAATCACCTAATCTTCTTTTTAATTTTGTGATAGATTACTTTCATTTTTAAATTATTATTCTAAAATTTTGAAATTATATATTTTTAACTATTTTAAATTATCACTGAACAAATATAAAGAGCTCATTAAATTTTCTGTTCCAATTATTTTATCCCATTAAACGTAAATATATTGACAAGATTTAATAAAACATGATAGAGACATCATAATCGAAACAAAAAATCTGATCCGATGTAAAGAGCTTGGGCTTAACAAATGCAACTATTGCATTTCACTATTTCTTTGGCTAAGGAGAAATCTAGTAAACAACTTTTCCTCTATGAAAACTGTAACAATTTAACTATTTCGACACTGTAAACAGTCATGTAGTTGACTGGATAGGATGTTCAATCCTTAAACTGAATGGATTGCATCATCTTGGCACGCCTTAATCTGGCAACGAAGAATCAAGGTTTAGGTTTAAAAAAACAATAAACTGAAATCCATCTCTAAAGATGACAGGATCCTAGATGGTATTTCTTTTGTCGTAACGTCTAACTTGAAGCTCACATTTAGTGCAGAGAACATCGGAAAGTTTACAGTGAAAAGCAAGTATACCAACTAATTATCCTCAAGCAGTCAAGCACAGCTTGCCATGGAATCACGTTGCATTGCACCTACTCTCAGCTTGGTAAAGAACATCGGAAAGTTTACAGCGAAAAGCAAGCATACCAACTAATTAACCTCAAGCAGTCAAGCACAGCAGGCCATGGAATCACGTTGAATTGCACTCACTCTCAGCTTGGTAAAATCAAAGGGTTTTTGTCTTTATGCATATGATATCTTTTGCACAATTTCTCAAGAGTCGCAACCGAATGCTGCATTGCATTAAGCTTTGTATCCATGAACATAGCCTGCAAAAGCAAAACAGGGTAATAAATTGGGAGAACCCAACCGCAGCCATTGCAACACACAATCAACTACCAAAACAAACCTGGTAGTCATCTCCATATTTCTCAATCAACCGACCCAAATAATACCGTTGCATTGTGGTCAATGGCGGCAAAGGTGCACTTTTCCCATCTTTCCGCTTCTTCCCAAGAGCTGTTTTCAAATCTGTACAGCTCGAAAACAGACCAAACATTACATGAAACATTCAGAAAACCTATCTTTGAAATCGAAAGTGCAAACTGAGCTCACAGATTATACGAATTTTTCCACATATTTCTTAATTCCATATGAAACAACATTTCGTAAGAGAGGTCTAAGTAATCATCATTTCATCATATCTAAAAAGACTTAAACTTTCGCGTACATGATTAATAAAACAGGAAACAAAGTCACTAACCATCTTCTTCAAGGTCGCTCCCAGAATCAATGGGAACGAATTCGTCGAGGGGACCGTCATCGGAAGGCGGGGGAGGGGCTTGGAGAGAATCGGTCTCCATGATGTGAGAAGTGCAAGCTCGGACGCCGAGCAAGTTAGGGTTTGAAACAACGCCAAACGACTTGTAGTTTTTGATGACGCTGGCTTTATTGTCCCACTTCGACAAGTCGTCGACGGCGGCGATGGATCGCAGCTTCGGCGGTAGGTTGAAAGCTGGCTTGAACACATTTGGATTCTTCTTCGGAAGACCAACTCGTACCTTAGGCCTCGATCTCTTGTATTTCCTTCTTGATCCGCCCATGTTTGGTTACAATTCCCACTCTCGCGATGTCCTCAGTCCTCACTCCTCTTGAGAATATCTGAAGAGGCGATTAGGGTTTTTGAAGGGTTTTGATACACAGTACAAACGGTCGATTCAAACGATGTCGTGTCCTCATGGCTCTACTCTAGCCGCAGTAAAATTTCTGAGAAAATCGGAATATGCGATTAGGGTTTTCGAACGGTTTTGACCTTTGAATTTCGTTTTCAAAACAGCGTCGTATCATGTTAAGTGAGGAACATTCTTGACTAATCTTTACATTTTCTATTTTTTATCATAAAAATGAAAAAATGCATATTAAATAAAGTTAATAATTATATTAATATTTGATATTAAATATTTAAAATAATAATGATTTTTTACTTTATTATATATTTATTTTGTAAATAATTAATTAGAACATTTTATGTTTTATGAATAATTAATTAAATTTTTTAACAATTTATAAAATTATATTTTTTATGATAAAATAAAAATATCAATAAAAACATGAAATAATTAATAATAATTTTTTATAAAAATCATTATCTTAAAAACATCTCAACAATTTTTTGAAAATAACTTAATAATATTTTAATAATATCTAATCTCTTATTCTTTATGTATAAGTATATATGAGGTAATAACCAAATATAATTAGTGTGAGTGATTATACACTCTCATCCTTTAACTAAAAATCTTGAGTTCAAATCCTGAAAATAGAAAAACATGTTTGATCAACATTTTACCTCTTACGAGCTCACTCGGTACGTGCGAGTAAATGACTTAAAAGTTTCATCCACACTCGTGAGTTAACCCAAAAGACAAAAACTTAATAAGCTATGGCAAGTGGTAACTGAAGCTAATTAATAAGCTATGATAAGAAGTGGAAACTGATGCTCCCAAGTTATTCTTCGGAGGGATTAAGAAACCCAGGAAGGATGGATCTATCATCTACGTGGGATTGCATTAGGATTGTCAATCACATTCCCTATAAATCTCCTATGTCTAAACTGCCAACTATCTTTATACAACATATGTTGGCCAATGACAGAAGTTACAACGTAAAGAGTTAATCGATGATGGCAGAAGACGTGTCCTCTCTCTTTTGGATCTCCGACCTCGGGGAATTTCTTGTCATGGATTAGAAGAAAGGTTACAGTCCAGCAGAACGGTTGGCGTACTCCTGAACCAATGCTCCAAATAGTGTTGGTCTCTCCAGTAAGCGAGATGGTCTATCAAATTCTCTAGCTCGACCTGTCAATAAACGGGATGAAGATGCAGGAATTAGTAAGGGTTTCAGGGATGTTACATAGTAACCAAGATGAAGGAATCAATTGGTACCTGCATCTATAACTAAAACTCTGTCGCAATCCATGACTGTGGGTATTCTGTGGGCAATGCTGATGATAGTACAAGCTGCAAAGTCCTCCCGGATAATCTTCTGAACCACGGCATCGGTCTGAGAATCAACTGACGCAGTTGCCTCATCCATGAACAACAGCCTGCTGCGTTTTAGCATAACTCTTCCTAAGCAGAGAAGTTGCCTTTGCCCTACACTCCAGTTATCTCCATTATCCACCACTGTCAAAGTGAAAACCATTTGATCACGATGGTGAATCAAAAACAGAACAAACTGAATATATAGCAACTTATAATACCTGGAGCATCAAGTTTCTCAGGTTTTCCAGCCACTATGTCTTTTAGTTGGCAACGGTCAAGACTCTAAAAAACCACAGATTTTTTCAGGATTATTCAAGCAAAGATGACATTTCTGGAAGAGAAATGCAGCAGGATGAAATACCTTCCATATCTCGTCATCTGTGTACTGTCCAATAGGGTCAATGTTGCTTCTCACGGTTCCTTCAAAGAGAACAGGCTCTTGAGGAATTATTCCAAAGCGAGACCGAAGATCATGGAGACCCAGTACGCAAATGTCTATATCATCAATAATTATCTTGCCTCCTGTTGGTTCGACCAACCTAAAGAAAACTTGAATCAAGGTTGACTTTCCACTCCCTGTACGCCCAACAACTCCAATTTTCTCTCCGCCATAGATGCTGAGACTGATACCTTTAAGAACTAGAGGAGTGCTTGGACGATACCTAACCTGTTGGCCAAAGACGAAGATCCTGAGTTCATTAGTACTAAAAATGATTCATCCACTATGCAGTCTACTCAGCATACCTAACCACCTCATTTTCCCATCCGCAGTTCTCCCGAATAAAAAAGGGTTCAATTACCTGCAAGTCCTTGAGGTGAACATTGCCTTGCGTAGGCCAGTTTGCAGGAGGAAGGAGATCTTTTATTTCCCATGCTGCCTCTGATGGGATGTTGGTAAATTGCTTAATCCTCTCAACAGAGACCATCCTATTTTCAACAAAGCAACTCATATATATGCCCCAGAAAAGCACAGCATTCAGAGACAATCCATATGATAGAGATAAGCCAACATTCTCTGCATCATTCATTCAAAGTTCAATTAGCATAACTTAAAATTATTGGCGGTAAGTAAGACCTGAGAGGTTTGGTAATACCTGGCCTTATAATACTGCTGGGTAACAAAATCAGGAACATGGCAGATATACATAGAATGATGCTCCCAATCAGCTCAAGTCGGAAACCTAACCACTCATTTGAACCATTGTTGTGAAAGTCCATCCGCAAACTGCCGTTAACTCGGTCAACATTTTCCTGACAGAAACTGTCCTTTTTCCTGAAAGCTCTAATTGTCATAACCCCTGAAATACTTTCTGAAAAATGATGGATAACAGGTGCTTTAGTAATTGAGTCGAGACGAGTCAGTTCTCGAGATGTTGCAAGAAAATATCCCTGCAATTCAACAAATGAAAGTTAATCATATTCTGCAAATGGTGGCAGATACTTCTTTCAGTCTCTGCCCCTACCTATTGCCAGCTGAAATATCAAGTGAAATTTCATACCCGGTACCAGAAGTTGAGCCAACCCAGAGGAATTAATAGGAACACTGTTGGCCAAGCATATTGACATGTGATAATGATGATGCTGAGCAGTGTAATGTACATGGAAATGGTGATGCCCATAACAAAGGGAAGAAAGAGGTCGATGTTTGTCTGATCTGTAGATGCCTGAAGAAAGCAACAAAAACAATAAATGCCCCTCCATCGATCTAAAACACTTCCAGCTAATAAGCCTATTCCCTTTTCATCTGAGTTTTAACAAATTAAGAACTATACTCGAATGAAATTCAAATATGCCACGGTTAGGTATTTCGATCCTTACCCTACTCAAAATTCTTCCTGAAGGTGTGGTATCGAAAAATGACATGGGTGCATGGAGAATACTACGAAGAATACCCCTGAAGAAAATTTGAGCTGTCTTCAGCCCCATGACAGCTACGAAGAAGGCTCTTGCTGTTAATAGAACGATTGACACAGCCGCAATAATTGCGTAAACAGAAATGAAAAGGGAAGGTTTGAAAGATGATGCACGGTCTGTTGAAGTTTCATACGCTAACCAGTAATCACCAGCCATTAAAGATCCTTGCCATACTATGGAAAGAATCAGGGCTACTATTACACCCCACCATCCAAAAGCCTCAGTCAAGTACTGTTTATACACGTTAAGTCCCACTTTCCCAGTTTCCCTTTCCTCTTCTTCGATAAGCTTTGAGGTTCCTTTATCCGGCTTGGGTTGATATAGATGTCTGTTATCACCATTCACCTCCTCAGTGCTTGAACGAGTTTGAGGAGATTTTGGCAGTTTAGGCGAACTTTCACCAGGCACAACAGCATCAACTTCTACAAGCTCCATAGAGGTTTCATGAGCTGCCACTAGTGCTTTAAAATCCATGCCAGACTCAAGTAGATCATTATATAGTCCTGATTGTACTATCTTCCCATCTCGCATCACCTGCATTGATAAATCCATTATTTTCAAAACGCACTATTATAGGTGCTAGTTGTGCCTGATCGAGACTTGGAAAAGAACATAATATACTTACCGAGATAAGATCAACATTATGCAAGAAATCAACTTGATGGGTCACAAGTAAAATAGTCTTGCCTTTAAGGGCTCCTCTAATGCATTCCTGCGAAGAAGATAGTGTAATCAGATTGTTTGATAGAAATGTTGAAGTAGCTAGCAAGCTAGATAACAAAAGGTGTGATATATTATTTATATTATCCTGCAAAATATTCATATCTGTGTAATGTAAGCATTCTGCGTTCATAAGATAAGATTGCTTAGCAGTTTCAAGGAAGAAAGTTCTTTCAGTAGAGGAAGGGAGTCAAATCAATCACTTGGGAAAGTTGGAAATTGAGAACAAGTAGTTAATATGCTCACCTTGAATATATCAGATCCAGTGTGTGCATCAACAGCACTAAACACATCATCCAGAAGATAAATATCAGAATCCTGATAAACTGCACGAGCAAGTTGTATCCTCTGCTTCTGCCCTCCGCTAAGGTTGATACCACGCTCTCCTATTTCAGTTTGATCACCATGCTCCATCATTTCCAAATCTTTCTCCAAGCAACACACCCTAATGACTTCTTTGTATTTCCGGTTGTCCATTGGCAGACCAAACAAGATGTTTTCTTGAATGGTGCCATTTTGAATCCAAGAAGTTTGAGCAACGTAGGCAGTTGTTCCACAAACCCTGACCTGGTAAGGAAAGAAAGTAAATAAAGTCATGAAACTACACAACTAACCCACGAATTTGAGGCTTCTTGTGGCTATATGTGATGATGTTTTGATATAAAATTCAAACGAATTGCAAACATAAATTCCTTACCTTTCCTGATATTTTGTGCATCTCACCGAGAATGGCAGCAAGAATAGAAGATTTTCCGGATCCCACAGTCCCAACAATGGCAGCAAGCTCCCCTTTTTTGATCTTCAAGTTTATATCTTTCAAAACCTCGGCTTCAGCTTCGTCATCCCAACTAAAAATCCCATCTTTAACCTCCACGGCAGTTCTACCTTCACAACCCTCTACCCTTTCAACCGACGACTCCACCAATTCCTTACTCAACATATAACGATCCAACCTCCCCAGAGATATCATGGCTTGTGAAAGTGATATCATGGATTGAGGGAAAGTCCTAATAGGCTCTTGTAAGATTTTGAATATGGATGTTGTGGTGAATACTGTCCCCGCATCAAGCGGAACTCCCAACAATAATGCAGTACCGAATGTGATCGTTGATATGAGAACAGGTGCAGACCACATCACAATGATGTTACCAGAGATCGAGTATAAAAATTTGGAAAGCCATCCGTATTCTTCTTCCCGGAAGGATTGAATTCTTTTGTTGAAGTGATCTTCCCAAGCCTGGAACTTGATCACACGCATGTAGTTGAGCATTTCGTTTGTTGCCTTCATTCTTGAATCACGATTCATCATCACATTGTACTGGAACCTGTTGTTTCTCTTGGTGCCAAACACTGCAAACACTAAGACACAGATGATTCCAATCAAAGCGGTGGCTGTCGCAGCCCCAAGGGCATTATAAAGAAGTACCAAGGCAACACCAACTTGCAGTGGCATTAGCCATATGGAATGTAGCTGTAGCATCATATCAGATAGTTGCTGAGCATCAACAGCCATGTAATTGACAATCTGCCCAACCCCATGAGCCTGACGAGCAGAGCATGATAACCTCAGGCCCTTCTTGTACAAAGCAGTGATGAGAGTGGATCTAATGAGCATTCCAAGTTTCTGACAGTTGAAGTTAAATTGGTGAACGGTTAAAACCTCAACAAATTTTGCAGCCAGGAGAATAAGTACGAGGTAATATCCCTCGTACAGAGAGGTCCTCTTACCAGCTGTGTAATCGACGAAACTTTGTATAAGGATGGGCCCAACATACATCACACAGAGCCGCAAAATTGCAAGGAATGCAGTGAATGCAATCTCCCTCCAAAAGCACCTCAACAACGTTGTCCTAACAGGGTGTTCCGATTTTTCCTGTGGTTTAGGCCACTTGGATTCGAACAGCCGTGACATTCGATCAGCTCTATGGTCTGGTGACAAAGTAGGCACGTCGTCTATCTTGAGAGGAGATCTGTAGCCTTTGCTGAGCAGAGGATTCATCCATAACCAGAAGGCCTTGGAAATTAAAGAAGCTGAAGCAAAGCGACTCACACTTGATTTGTCCAAAAGGGGTTCGTATAATCTGGTTTCATTATCCATTGCTGGTTCAGTTTCTCTGATAACTGTAATCCCAGTTGACCCTCTAATGGCTACAGAAACAACAACAGCAGATAGCACAAACGATGCAATGGAGATTATATCATCCAATACCAAACTCCAGTTTCCGTAAGCCAAACGAATGATACCAGACGACATAAACAGGGTAACGATGACAAAATATGCAACCCAATAAACCCGAAGAGACAAAGGGTGAGAAACAGCTTGAAATCTCATCTCATGAACGATTAAAACGGCAATTACTGCATGAGTTACCGCCTGCACCAACCAGAATATTCCATCAAACAGTTTCCACGTAGATTGGCTGCTCCCAGTGAATTGCAGAATACAAAGGATAGTGTAGCAAAATGCTAGAATAGCTGTCACGATCAAGGAAGCAATAAACCAAAAGTTAGTCCTAACAAGAGCTCCTCTTCTTCCAACCAAAGGCTTGTTCATTTCGGAGCTAGAGCGACTCCTGGAGGTGAATCTAGAAACGAACTTGTGAACTGCGAATGCTAGAAGGACGAGCAAAAACAAGAGATCAACGGAAGACAATAGAACTCTTTGAGGACACGGAGAGAGGAAAATGAATCTTAGCCACTGGAATATCAGCGGAACAGAAGTGTCCTCCGAGGACTTAACCACAGTGCTTGAGCACGAGAGAGATGTGATCCATGCGTTAGCCATGTTTACGATTCTACGTGCAAGTAACAGAAAACTCACGATCTACCCCCTCCTTGTCACCTGGAAATTGAAAAGCACGGCATGGTTGTGAGCATATATATTGACAAGCGCTTCAATGGTGCATCTTCAGATCAATAATGAACTAGATATTAAACAACCCAGAAGGAGATTATTAAAATCATTAACAAATAAAAAATAGTCAGTTCAAAAAGAAAAGGAAATGATGCATATTTCGAGTAAAACCAACCATATTCGGACAAAAACTGATAAGACCAATAATACAAAAATATTTGCCAAAAAACCCGATGAAGAAGCCAAACCATATTCAGTAAAAGTAGCAGTAGAAAGGATAACCGGACAAGCACGTGCTTTACAGGGACCAAACAGGATGAATCCTCGGGCACTTGGAAACTCCGTAAAAAGTTAGCGAACCAGAAAGGTAATATGCAAAAAGCAAAAAGGCCGACACTTTAAAGTGCTAATGTTCTCTTTTGCAGTATAGCAGATGCTTCCTAGCATGAAAGCTACGTCAATTCATAAGTTTCTAAAGCATTCACGTCTGGAAGCCTAAACTGCTCCGCCTAAACAAGCTGACAGAACCAGGAGAGAACGTACTGTCATCACCAAAAACAACCAAAAACAAAAAGGAAAGATAGAAAGAAAGGAGAAAATTTTCCCACTTTAGTTTTTCCATTTCTTAGAAGCAGAAGACAATCATCTCAAGCATACTGGAGTCGTTCAGGTGCCGATGATGCGGATGGATCACTCACTCACATAATTTAAGGAAAAAGGTAATTCGAAATACCCGATCTATGTGAGCCAATTAGCTGTATACCTTTGAAACATACCATGTCTAATAAATCCTGACTAAGCATGACAATAATAAAAGCAAAACAGCCATATACAGGTCCGAACCATGCAGACTCACTTTCTAAAGCTATAAAGCAACCCTGCAGCTGGAAACCGTGAACGAAAAGCTAGAAGCTTTTAATTCGGTGGCAAGGATATGCCATAGCCTCAGAATAGAACAAAGGAGGGAGAACAGTTTCTGCTAGAGTCGTATAGAATATTGGGAAAACGAAATCAGCGACTTATGTAGAAGCAAGCATTCGTGGGGAAGGGGCAATCTAAAGAGTCTGTGGCTTATGTTTTCTGCATCAAACAAAATTGTCTTCTCGGCATTATTTGCATCTTCTGTCATATTATTTGTCCCACGCACGGAGCATTCGGCTGTTTCTTTGAAAAGTACAATAATGAAATTACCAGCTCAGTTCTTCGTGTAAAATTCACTCTTTAACTTACAAGTAAGAACAGGAATAACAAATCAATTTATATTAGAAAGTCTACGTAAATGGTAATATTAGAAAGATATTTTTTATTAATTTTTGTTAAATTTTCAATAGATAAATTATATTTTTATTTTACTTTATAATACTCATAAAATTAACAATTAAATATAATTAAAATGAATTCATCAAAATGTATTCAATAATTAGTTCTTATTATTAAGGTAAATTGTCATAAAAAATTATGTTCTTTTACATAAGACTGCAAATGAAAATTTAATAAGTTAGATAAATAATTTAAATTTCAGATTTTAATAGTGATAAATGAGTCATTATTATTATTATTTTTAACTTAAAGCGTAATTATCATTTAAAATATAAATTTTATATACTTTTTTTTTAATAGAGGAATCCACAGCCGCTATCCGTCAGATACGCATTGGATAAAACTTCAAATTGACACAATAGCTTACAAATCACGTCAATCGGATATTCTATAATAGGGAAATCCTATATGATAGGTTCGATAGAGAGAATGTAAGTAGGGGATTCGAACACAGAGCTTTTTAATCTCATATCTCCTACTTCACTAATTCGATCACTCCCTAAGAGATGAACTCAAATAATTTGACAATTCAAGTTGATAAAATTAACAATAATAACAACGATAGTTTAGTGTAAATTTCATAGTAACAATCAAAATTAATTAACATTCAAAATTTAGATTATATTAATAATTAATTAATATTTACTTAATATGTATATAGGGATATAAAATTGAATATAATTTTAAATAATTAAATTATAAAAATATATTTAAAATAAGGTCTACTGTTTTTTTCGCCTCTAACTGGCGGTTTGACAACTGCGGTCTGCTCGAAATTGTTTGTCGTATTATTTGACTAACGGACACGGGTTTGGCTGTTTCTTGGTGAAGTATAATAACTCTATTACCAACTCATTTCATCGCGTGAGATACACTCTACCTTACAAGTGCATAGAGGATAAAAAATGTTTTTAAAAAACTATTTTTCTTATTGTAATAATAAAAAAGATTTATTAATTTTTTAAATTAATCTAATAAATTTTTAATCATTTTTTAATATTAATAATAATTAGATATGAATTTAAAATTAATTTTATTAATAAAACAAAATTGACTGTTTTCCAAGTGGCGGTTTGACTACTGCAAGCTAAGTCGCTTGGACGCTGGGAGTGTGGGGTTCACGTACGTGAGAGGGGTTTAGTGATGGGACTTCAGAAAATTATTGAATAGGAAAAAGCCAAATGGTAGTTTTGTCTTATCGCGTATGAATGCTTTAGGCGGGCGACCTAGTTATGGCATGGCCTATGATGACATTGATGATGGTTCTACTTTCTTTCTATATTTATTAATCAAAGTTGAAGAACGACCAAGAAAAAGTGACAATAAATGATGATAATTTGAATAATTTGTAATAATTTTTTGGTATAACTATTGTTTTTGTCTCTTTTTTTTCTTGATATATATTAGATATTTTAGTTTTATCGACTAATCTTAAGTCTTTAAGATCATACTTTAAGAGTTTTAGAGGAGGTAACTCTGATATTCCAAGATCTTTCAAGTTCCTACATAATTTGTACACTTCTTCGTATAAGGAATCGCCATGTACTAATTGGTCAGCTAATTTCCATCAACCCTAGGTTTTATAGTAATTCCAACTCTTACACTGTTGTTGGAAGTGAGACATTTATAAATGAAAACTAAGGAGCATGTCTAAGGGGCTAGAGGATCATCAACAGAAAAAATTCCCCCCTCCCTCTCTTTTGGTGACTCAAACTTAAGACTTCCTACAAAAGGAGAGCTTTAAATAAAGAGTTGAAATTAATTAGGTCATTCCTGCTTGTTCTATTTCTTAGCTTCTTAATCTATGAGCAAAAAGCTTTTCACCTAAACATTTTAGAAAAACAACACATTTGATTCAATGAGCCAACCTATTGAACTGATTATCGAATATTTAACATGGTCAAATAATCAAATACCTTTAAATCTGTTAAAGTATTTCATATTAATTAAACATAAAATTGTTAAAGGGTTTATAAATTAGAAGAGTCAACTAATCAAATAACTAATTATAGTCATGTTGGCAATAGTTGACCAAACCTAATTATTGTTTGTGAATTCTACGCTCTGCCCATATTAAAAATTTTAATATAATATCATAGTATGTTTAATCTGGATTATTAATTTCCCGGTTTTCACTCTAGAATTCTAATCCCAGTAACTCGGTTTGATTACCTCTACGTTTATTTTAAGTGACAACTGGATGTCTAATCTCAGTTGCACTCGAGGAAGAATATTATAGTATCACATATTGACTAAACATAAAATTATTAAAGAATTTATACACAATAAGAGTCAACTATCTAAATGAATAGTTCTAATCATTCGACAATAACTAAAATAAGTTGAAATCTTCTTAATAAATTCTATATTCTACTCATATTAAAAATTTTAATACAATATGCTAAAAAATAATTAACCATTTAGTAAATAAGGCCATTATGATTTGCATTTTTACCTTATTTCAATTTTCCATGAATTAAATCGATATGGTGATGTTCTTACACGATGGGAAGTTAATCTTATCCTGCTATTCGGTCGAAGTATCACAGGCAGTGTATCGTATTTCGTACCTTATCGGCTAGAAAACGGTACCGAAATATCATTTTCGTTACTGGATTTAAATATCGGCCGGTGCTATAAATACCGGTCAGTATAGCACCGGTCAAATACCGACCGATACCGAAAATTTTGAAAAATCCAGGGATCAAATTGTAAAATTTTTAATTTTTAATTAAAAATTTTTTAATTTGTCATTTAGTTAAAATTTTATTGTAATTTTTTAATTTTAATTTTTAAAATAAAATAAATATTTTAT